>CM026087.1:10490754-10985754 GCA_014839685.1 Anableps anableps | reverse complement strand
GGTTTTGGCAATAAGAGGGTGAAACTGAGAACCATTTCACAGCTAAAGACACTTGGCCTCAGGGCAGAAATGTCTCTGGAGCAGAGCTTAGCTCAGTCCTATGATATGGAGGTTTTAGGAAAGAGCACAATCATTACTCACACCACCTCTTGACTTGGGCTTTGTCTATCTGTCTCTGTCTTTCTCACGCATTCAGTGAATGACCTTTGTTGACAGCAAGCACCCATGTCAGTCAAACAGTCTCTCTGAAGTCATTTTGGGACCTAATGAAAGAATACACTGACACATTTATCTCTTTCCATTTCCTGTCAGTATTTATGCCTTTCTAACCTACTTGACAAATACAAATATGTCTGTTTTTAGACACTAAAATGTAAATTCCTGCCAGCTGTTCTTTTTCAGACACAAACCTCTATTCTGACAGCCTTTTTTGCTTCTTTTAGTATTTCCAACAATGCTTTTTCTTCTGCACCAAGGCTCCACAGTTGCAGACCAGCTGGCCACCCAAAGGCACCAAAGAAGAACATAACTGCTTTACCTGAACAGGTTTGCAGAGGAAACTTGCTAAAAATAGAGGGTACCTAGCATTTTCTTAATATGTTTGGATATTGCCCACCCTTGCCTCATCACTCTACACTGTGTTCATTTTAAGGCACTGGTGCCAAATACTTTTACTGTCTCTAATTAATGAACAGGGCAAACACTCTATGTAGAGAGGAAGAGAGAAGGAGGATGTGGGGGGACCGGGAGATCATTGCAGGAGAATGGTAGAAGGGATTTAATTGGACAAAAATAAGCAGAGGCTAGCAATTACCTGGGAATTGTATACACATATCAGTTTACTGTTTATGAAAGGGTGTATGTTAGTGAGAACAGCAGAGAAGGAGATGAAAGAGGGATAGATTAGGATAACAGAGAATTTGATATTTTCAAATTGGTATATGATGTTGCTGTGTTAAGTAGCAAAGTAGACAATAATCCTGCTATGACATCATGCTAGCATCATCACTGGGTCAAAACAGCTTCCAACAACTATAGGGTGGAAAAGATATCAGAAGAAGCAGCTTACATCATAAGTTCTGCGAACTGGAAAGGGTGTATCTGTGTTTGTTCCACACACATTTAAACAACAGACATATGACTACAATAAATATTTGACAAGTATTCAAATTCTTCAGATGAGTAATTATTATAAGAACCTTTTACTTGATGCCATCTTATAGGCAAATGAAACTGAAAAAGCAGCAGAGATTTTCTTTATATGCTTGAGTGATGGTTTTATCAGCTGATGTACATAAACAGAATCAAGACTATTTAAGAATAACACTTCCAGTGCTTTCAAAGTCTTAATAAACCAACTTTCTGGATAATTTCAGATTAATTTTACTCTCTCTATACTAAAAGTGAGAAAATATGTAAATGAGTACAGTATTTAAGTGGAATTTTAATTGTTAATTTGAATGCTTAAATACAGATATTTTTACCAGTTCACCCAGAACAGGAAATAGCTCCAAGTTCATTTCTCTCAATTTAAAATTAATTAATGCATCATCACTTCTTACCTAAGTTCACAGCCCCAACATGAAAAAGTTTGAGTTCATTTATCAATTTTTTAAAATGAAATAAAGTTATGTTATCAAGCAGTATTTGTATCCTGGCCTTTGACAGTTTATTTACATCTGTTTATCTTCTTTCAATTTGCTCATATGAACTACGCTCACTAAAAACTTTACTTAATAAAATTTTGATTCTGTTGAAGCACATATCCTGACAAAATGTTATTCCCATAAATTAAAAGAAAATTCTGCTGGTATTTCAGCTTTATTTACCTGTATGTGATCTGAGAGAAAAGCTAGAATTAGCTGAAGGAAGTAAGCTGGAGTTTCTTCTGTAGCTGCCCCACCCAGAATGCACACCAGTCACCAAGTTGTTATCTTAGAAGGGAAATATTGCACCTCTTTTCTGCATAGCTTATGTTTGACTCCCTTTCATTTGAATGCATTTTTTTTCCCATTAGAAATTGATGAATATTTCATATTTTGAGTAGGAATTTAGTTCTAAATGCTCAGTTTGGACATGAATTAATTCAATTTTAACTGTGAAATGAATTCAGAATCAATTTTTAAGGGTGAACTTTCTCAAAACCTAAAATATTTTGTCTTCTATGACGTTTACAATTATAGCATAATATATACATTGAAGAATTATGAAAAAGGTGAGATAAACAGTTTGTAGCAGTGGAAAATGTGAACATAAAATATTTAAAGGTGTGCAATTATTCCCCATCTACAAATGTACACAAGCTATGTGGCTCCTTTAACACCACCTGCCTCGCTCATAAGTAAAGGAACATTCACCTATTTCTTCCAGTCTCTGCACAGAAAGACGCACAAGCATCTGTCCCAACACAACTTTCAGCCACCAATGTAATAATCAGTCAATTCACAAATGGCTAGCATATTTTCTATAACAGGGTGCTCTATGGTTCAGACATGCTTGTGCATCTATACTCTACATGCCTGTGTGTGACTAATTATTATTTTTTAGTTTGTGTATTAGTGTGTGTCATTGCTCCTGGCTGACTGCCCTGTGCTTCCATCTCGTCCTCTCACTTCGTGCACACAGATGAAAGAAGGACTTGTGGGCAATTAATTGGATATGTTTGTAATTAGAGGACGAGTGAGGGAGAAATGCATGCAAGTCTCCTTTTGTTTAGTCTGTTGCACCTAACAACAGCACAGGAAAATAAAAACTGATTACACAGAACACTAATTACCATGGAATTATCCCGCTCACTTCACAGGGTTAATTCTTATTCACTGTGTATCTTTGAGTATGTGTTTATATTCATATACATTGGTCTGCATGCCTTCTTTTTACATAAATATGAACCCACATTTTTGTGCTATAGTGAGTCTGGTATTGACCAGGATGATTATAAAAATGTGCTGAAACATAATGACAACTTTGCTTTTAGACTGAGTCCTCATAAATGAGGTCTCAAGTCCATACGCTCAACAAATTTAACTTTGAATAAAAATATTATACTTAGTTAGTAATGTTTCCTAAAACACATCACTTCCACCCAGCTCATCTGATTTAGAGCTACTTTTTTTTCAATTTGTTAGCATTAATAAGGCTGTCTTGTCTTAGCTTTCAGGTATGTACAAACAAGTGATCCTAAGAAATTTTCTTTGAAAACATCTGAAGCTTTTAGATCTGCATTAAAACATATAGATGTGACCAAATTTATTGTCAACCCTAATGAACACAGATGAAAAATGTTTCCTGTTAGAGTCTGATGACTGCATTGAATGCTGGGTCTTTATTTTGCTCATGCCTTTGAACTGTATAGAATGGGATTTTCTAGATGCTGCTCTTGATGTCGCCTGGTGGAGATGAACTCCAGTCTCACAGACTGAAACAAAAATTTCCATCACAAGATGTATAACAAGGCCTTTCAATAAATTCATTTTTATTAGAGTAGCTTAGTCTCACATTACAAAATGAAAAATAAACCTACCTTTTTAAAACAATTTCACAAATAAAACAATTACCAACATTCATTTCAGAATAAATGCATTTGAAGTAATTATTTCATTTTATAGTTTACCTTTTTGAGTGGATGAAGAGTTTCCAGCAACCTATAATTTGCAATCCATCGATTTATTTTTCTAGGGTCTCAATATGATAACATAGAAGCTCATTTTTTTAGCCACTAGCCACTAAGCTAAACAAGGAACCATATTTATTATAATCACCACTCTCAGTGAGGAAGATGGTAGGAGTGTAACGACACCTAAAACTCACAAGACAAGATGAGACATGATATTGAGTTCACGAGAATGAGATGGGAGAATATTTTAATATTGCTTTCCACAAAGCTTCAAAAATCAAATTTATGCTGCAAAAAGGCCTGTATTCCGTCTTTTTATTGATTTTGCTACAAACTCATTGTTTTTTTATCTCTTCAGACCTTAGGACAGTGGTTCATCTATGGTTGGTCTACAGTAGAACAGTTACCATTTACCAGTTGCTATTGATAGCGTGTGCTGATTGTGATGTAGCTCAATATAACCCTAGCCATCCAGCCCACAGTTGATATAACGATGCTTTCTGCCTCCTTGTCTGAACAACTTGCAGTTCTTACATGTTTTTTGTATCTTGTCTGTCACAATGTTGCCATTTATCTTTCCTACTGCAAACCCAAAATTCTGCCAAATGATTTAAGAGTAGTTGGAGCAACTTGTATTACAACTTCATCAAGCTAAGCCATGATGACCGCAACTGGCTCGTGCTTGCAAGATAACAGTCACTTCAACAATAACTACTGTGATGCTTTAATATTACAAGATCTTGTACGAAGAAATCGCATTACACCCCGAGATGGTAGAGGAGCTATAAAAGAAGACAATTTCTAAAGCTTATTGTTTGAGAACTGCAGCAGAAATGACATCTCAGGGTCGCCAAGTCTAGATAAAAACCATTAGACACAATCTAGTGACCAACCAACTTTTTGGGAGGCATGTCAGGAAAAAGCCTTCCTGTTCTACCATCACAAACATTAACATGTGCAATTTAATTAACTCTACTTAGATGTAACAGATGCTTAGATACTTTACTGATATGTTATGTAGATTGGCCTTTTCAGCAAACATGAGTTGTGGTGGATCTGGTGTATAACAACGCATGAATGTGTGATAAAGCACCTCACTCACACAGTTGGACATGATGGAGGATCTGTGAAGCTTTGGGTGTTTTTCCTCCTCTAAAGGTCCTGGGAACCTTGATTGAGTGCATTGTATCATTTGGTCTTTAAAATATCGGATGTTAAATAAAAAAATTGGTGGCCTTTTTGGCCATTAGGCATTTAAGATGGGAAAACATCCAACATGGGTAAAAACAATGGTACCACAGGTATTGTTAAAACTATTTGAAATGGGACTTTCCTCCATGAGATAACACTCAAATTAAAGATTATTATGCTACTGCAATCAAAACTAATTTACGATATTTATATGCATCTGTATCTGGGTAGCTGTCAAAATTGCCTGCAAGTATCAGGAGTGTAATCCAATGTCATCATCAAAAATGATCATGAAGACATCAACGCAGATTTTGGATCAATGTCACAATGGTCTTACACCAGCATTTTGTCCCTTACAGCAGAAGGGAAAGTGAAAAATCTAAAATTTACAGTCTCCAATAACAGAACATGCCCTCTGTCTTTTTCCAGTGCATGGTGTGCTTCTGGCTGTGAGTGGGATTTTCATGCATCTAAGACTCATGTTTTCATGCAGTGTAGAGTGAACTTCTCTCAAGCTGACACACAAGTAGTTATCTAAATTTCAAGATTTAACTACAGCAAAGAAGACAACTCATCAAGACTTACTAACAAATTTTTCCTCATTTCCTTTGTGACACTGTGCAGTAACAACACAGCTAAGTTAAAATTATTCCTGCTATTCATGCTCTTGTTTTTTGGCTCCAAATGTCGGTGGAGTGAGCAATTATGTGAATTTACATGAAATTAGTAAAAACAAGCAGACTGTATGCTTCTGTTTTATAACTGGTACAACATTTGGCTTAAAGTAGAAAATACCTGTTATAGTTTTGTCACATGGAAGCTGAAATACTTCCCTGAATGGAAGATGCATACTACAGATAAAACCTTTGTGCTGACTACTTTAACTCATTTGGAGATCTTCATTTGTGCTGTTGTAATTTGTTTGATGTTTCCATGCAAAACCTATGCCATGAAGCTTTAATTGCACAAACTTCGGCAGGGTGAAAATGCAAAAACCTAAGTTGAGCAGTGAAAGCATGTCTAACCACTGCATGTGCTTCCTATAAGAAAAAAAATATATATATCTGCTGAATCTAATTTTCTACCAAGGTGGACCCGGGGGGGCGACACCTTCCTCCCTTAGATTACAGAAATTGAAGAGTGGAGGATCCCTCTGGGCTTTACTCTACTCTTCTCTCTTCCTCCATTTCTTCCTCTATCTTTCCCTCTCTCAGTTCCGCCCTGTGTTACCACGGCAACAAGGACTGGTAAAACATGATGGAGGATTTGGAGGTGGGAAACAAGAAGACAGGAGGGAAAAGTCCACTTGTGGTACTATATCCTATGGGACTCTTCCATCCAAGGCAAAGGGACCAGAGTTTAGGCTAACTTCCTTTCTTGCGCACATTACTAGTTTTGTATAAACACTAACTTAACTTTTCTGGTTCTTTTTTTCATTTCTATCCTCCAAATTTATACTTATTTCATCATCCCCACATCTAGCAATTTTTTTGTCCATTCCATCTTCCTCTTTTTTAGTCTGTACACAGCCTTTGTTTATACAGTCCACTGGTGAATCTTTAAATGAACAAATCTACACTAACAGCAAAAACACAGCTTGGTAATGAAGTATGGATTTGGACTTATGGATTTTGCAAAACACATTTTTAAAAAAAAAACATGATGCTGAAGATCTTTGATGATTAAATTTGTCCATTCTAGTCTGCCGCTTTCTTCTTTACCAACCACTTCCATGTGTTTTATTGCCATCACATTTTCATGAAATCCATCCAAGGCTCTCACATATGGATCAATCACTTCACTGCAAATGTAGAGAATAGTCCTAAAGCCCTCTGAAGGTGGAATTATTGAAGACGTGCCAATAAACAACAAAATATATGGACGTATCTAAAGAACTTGCATCAAAAAGTTGCCTTTTGTTAGGGGTGTGCAACTCCAGTCACTGCATCTTTTAGGTGTTTCCCTGCTCAAACATACCCTACTTAAATAACTGCATCATTAGCAGGCTCCTGCAGAACTTGGTGACAGGCTGAGGAAATAATACAATATTCTAAACCAGGTGTTGAAAGATTCATCAACAACCTGTAGGACACCACCCCTTGAGGAGCACAGCTACTCAGCTCTGCTTTATGTGATGTCATCAGAGGCAGATGCAAGTAGAAGCTTTTAGGAGGGCAGATTTTATCTTTATTCAACAACAAAGTGAGTTTGATTAGCAGAAAAGTCTGGCTAGAAGCTTTAAATATTTCATTTATTTATTTCAGCTTCTGTCTGCTCCTCCTCCCCTTCGCTTTGCTTCTTCCTGATTACTTTTTGCTATATACCAACACAATTATTAAATACAATCTAAGCATTTTTTGGGGTAAGAATGGGAACCTGTTTCAGTTTGCTGCTTTTGAACTTTGTTTAAAACAAGAAAGAAAATTTTTAACACAGTAAATGCTATGCCCATTAAAGAAAATGACAGCTGGACCTCCAATACACATTTCCCTTAACAAGTTTGTTTTTTATATAAAACACCACTGATTTCAACAGCATTTGACAAGTGGCATTGTACAGAGTGTGCAGAAGCTTGATGCTATTCTGCCTAAAAATGAGGAACACAGTATGCTATTTGACTGTGTAGCTAAAATGGATAAACTGACCTGGATGTGGAAGACCACCCTCAAGTGTTTTGGGAAAATCTACAAGATTACTTCTATCCGTCTCCGGACACTAAGTGGGTTAAACTAGATTTTTTACTTGTGCTGATACAATCTTGTGTGACTCACCAGTAGTGACATCAGATACAATGTTCGCTATGAAACCATTAATCTGTGAAATAAAAGCATTAATAATGGTATAACACTATAAAGTTGTTTATATTTTTATCTACACTTGCTGGAAATGACTGCATACTTTGTTGAGGATAGAAGAAAAAAAAAATCTTTTTTAGAATTCCCATCTTACAGTTATGATATGACAGCCTATCTGACTTCAGAGGGTAGTAATATAGTCTATATCTTGGGTGTTGGAATCATAAGTTAAGGCTGAGCTGTCAAACTGATGAAACAATTTTGCCCAGGTGGGGCTGTCAGAGTGTATAGATTTCCATCTTGCACATATACATTCACCATCTATGCACATTTGCAACACCATATACAGATAGACACCAAACTGCCACTTTTTCATCTATGCCATTTATATTACCAGATGACTGTGAACCAAGTGATCACACTGGCTGATTCTGGTTCAGATTTAAGGCACAAGATGACAAGAAGAAATCACACAGAGGCCAGATGCGATCAGAATCAGGGACATCCTCTGATGCCTGGTGCCCACACACCCAACAGTGTTCTGACACACAACACAGGCAGCCTGTTTATCCCATCATTGCCGCAGCTCACATTCCCTTTGAAAGACAACATAACCCAATTACCAACATCCTGTTTTTGACAAAGGCAATATCATGATGTTTCAGATAGGTGTTATTACACCAGGACACATCCTACTGAAGGTCACACTTTTATATCCTGTCCTAGGATATCTTGGCTCTTTATCCGTTCGCCTTTAAAGATTGGTTGACTGTCTGATGCTGTGTTCAATAAAAATCTGTCATTTATCGTAGATGTTGTTTAGCATGTCTGGTATCAGAGAATCAGGTTTTTGCACATACAGCCAATGATTCAGTCAATGTTATCACTGCCTCTGTTTACAATTACTATTATGAACAAATGATGATGTAAATACAACCCATTACCATACAGCCTAAAAAACCTAATTTCACCTTTAATTGCAGCGGCATCATCTAAGACTAAAATATGCAGGAAAAAAAAGCTACTCACCTAAACTTGCTCATATCTACAATCAGAGCAATAATTGTAAAGTTTAAAACAACTGGAACTATGAGCAACAAGATGGGGAACCAAGCTGGTCTTGCAACAATGTGCAGTAAACAGGATGGCAAGGGAAGTAAAAAAAAAATCTGTTAGAGAACTAAGGGTCAACAAATTTTAATAACAATTAGACGCTATCGACATGTCAACCGATATTTTTTTTTTTTTTTTTGAGGAAGACATCACACATGGAGTTTGCTAAATACAGCTAAGAGTTTAGCTTGAAATGTCTGCTTTGGTCAGACGAGACTAAGGTTGAACCTTTCTGCAACTAACACTCCAGGTGGTCTGGTGTAAAACAAAGGATGAAAAACCACCATATACAGTCAAATTCCATAAATTAGAATGTGTTCTGATGAGGCTCGTTTGTCTGATTTAAAGTACATACTGAAAACAGCAACCTTTAAGCAGATATTAAACATAGTTTTCATAAAACCCACATTTCCGCATTTTTTTTTCTTTGGTATTATGTAATATTCTAATTGTAACTGGAAAACGGTTACAAATCACAGAAAAAAAGGCTTAGAAACATTAGTCTGTCTTTAATTAATCTAATCTTTTTCACTTAGTGAATTGTTTTTTTTAATAATGAGTACAAACCCATTCAAAATAACAATTGAATGGGTTTGTACTCATTAATTAGTATGGTGGAACACCTGTGATGATGTCGGCTTTTTCCCCAACCGCCCCTGAGAACCTCTTAAAAATACCAGTGTCTAAAACATCAGGACATTTTAAACTAAAGTGTGGCAGCCCCTGTCAGTAAATGGAAAGTGGGGTCTTCAATGGGTTTTTCAGCAGAATGATAAAAAAACATGGCAAAACCAGCTCAGACAAAGAAGAGTGTATTTGGGAGGACCCAGGACTCTCGGGGATCTAGATCGGGAGTGCCCAATTTCAGGCCTTGGGAGCTACTAACCTACAACCTTTAGGTGCATCCCTGCTTCAACATACCTGAATCAAATAGCTGAACTCTATCATTAACATGCAATTTAGCTCTGCAGAGGCCTGGAAATGAGCAGTTCATATAAATTAAATGGGTTGGGAGAAGGGAATGCATCTAAAAGTTGCAGGATAACAGCTCTCCAGGAGCAGCCCTCATCCAGATCTTTCATAGTACTGGGTCCTCCCAAATTCACTCGAGTTATTTTCTTAATTTAAACAGCAACAATAAGTTTAAATTATTCTGATGTTATGTTTCAATCTTTTTTTTTCTTGTTTGAGCTTTAGCCCTAAAAAGTTTTTGCCTTCTTACACCTCAATATTCTCATCACATCAGGAAATATAGTTCAAATGCACTCATTCTCGCATTATTTGCAACAACTGTTGATTTTTAACAGTGTTTACCTACTTAAGTTTCAATATTTCAAAACGCATGCCGAGAAGTTTGGGATAGCAAAGTCTAAAATTAACCATTACCTCCTCATAACCAGTAGCTTTAATCCTTGGTTGTCAGGAAATAGCAAAAAGAGATTTACATACAAAAATATGGCAACAAAACTAGATAATAAATGTTGAAAACTACAAAAACCCTACAAATGGCTCCTTTGTTGCTGACTTTGTAGAGAGTAATAAAATGCAATAATGAGCTAGCTGATTAGGATAAATGCACTGGAGAACAGTTTTATGACTGGTGCTGCCTCAGTGTAAACATAATAAAGCACTTGGATGGTAAGATGGAAGTAGAGGTGAAGAGATTGACCCAGAACCATTCATTAACAGAAGACATTAGTTCATAAATCAGCGGTGTAAATAAATGAAACAGGGAGGACTAATTACGATGTACTGAGCTGATATAACATTTGGCTTAGCATGTCTGTCAAGTGTTTATGTGCAGACTGATATGTGCCCATTGCCATTTGAGCTGTAGTGGTTTAAAAAAAGTTAAAAAAGCTAAAAGTTATCAAGCTTTTGACAAGGTTACAATGTGCGAATTTAATTAAACTGCCAGAGGGAGGCTCCACTGATACAACTCTGCAATATACTGAAACCCTTTATCAGTGTTCCTAAAACAGTGCTGCAGGCGAGTAGTACTTGCTGTTTCCAGTGAAATGCAGCAAAAATAAATCAAATTATAGGAAAACCCATACACCACTCTAGGTGAAGAAGCAATAAAAACAAATGTAACACTAAACACATTTGAATCCATCATAATACAGACATGAGGAGGATTGTTGTGATAGAAAAACTCATTTCAGCCCTTTACTTACAAGGACACACTTAAGAATGAAAGGACAGTTAGGGTTAAAAAGAACAGAGTCCATAAATTTAAATAAACATTACTACAAATATTTCTAAAACTAATTTTAAACACGATAAAAACTAGAATAAATCTACCAAGGTGTGGAGGCAGAAAATCAATTAAAAACCCTTCAGGGATAAGTCTTCGGAACATTTCATATGGTAACATTTTGCAAACAGTCGGGTAGTGCAACAATAATAATTCTCTTGGGATAATTTTAGGAGTACAAGCAGTTCCTGTCTACATTAACACATTTAACTAATTACAACACATTCCACAAGTCTCATACATGACTACTGATAGGTCATAAAACTCTTACAAATCTTTGATATTCTTCTCATTAAATGTCATACAATCTTCAAAAATTCATTATGTCCAATACAGACTGTAAGGCCTAATTTACTAAATTAATCATAACTTTCATCCAAGAAGGACAATGAACAAAAATACATCAAAGTGCATAAGATAAGATAAACCAAGAAGTGTCCTCAGCTCACTTTAAAAACTACAACACTCTCAGCTATCTTCGGGTCTTAAGGAAGCCCATTCCAGAGGCAAGAAAACTAAGGAATTGTTTTAGCTCTGGCTTTGGAGATTATTTTTTATTCAACATATTTATTTGTTTCAAGTGATTAAAATGTAAATGTTATTATTGTGACAAACAGTGGTAAAATATGACATTTTTGTACGTACTTTTAAATGTAAATGGATTATAGGTTAAAAGTATTTGATCATAGATCTGTCCTGGATGTGTTCCCATTGACAAGTTAAAACACCCCTGAGTTAGGTGGTCTGCGTGCATCTCCAATATTAAAGTAGATTTTAATGTGGCCCAATTGTACCAGTGTTATATGATAATTGTTAAGTAAAACAACAACAATCGCCAGTGTATTTTATTGGGATTTTATGGGATAGACTAACACAAAGTAGCGCAGTTGAAGAAGAAGGAAAGCTGACAGTTTTTTTAGATTTCTTTTACAAAATCTGAAAATTGTAGTGCACATATGTATTCAGTCCTGCTCACACTGACACCCCAATATAAAATCCAGCACAACCAAACAAAAAACTCAAACCTCACTTGAGGTTTACCCTTCATCGGACACAATCCTAAACATACAGCCAGAGCAAGAGTGAAATGATTTATAATAAAATTTACTTTACCAACGTTTGGCATAGTGTGAAAGAGGGTATGAATATTTTACAAGGTTCTGCATATTGCCACAACTACATATATTAACATGATCTCACATAAGAAAGGACCCCAGTGAACATAATCTCAAAGCATATGGCAAAAATGTTAATTAGAAAAAACAGAGAAAAAAAATTTCCATACACATCTGAGGCCTATTCTACTTCCCACTTCCTTTTTCAGCTTATGCTCGCGGCTATTATTCGGTCGTCACGCACAAAGCGACAATGCATCACCCTAAACATGGGTAAATATAGGTCCTAATACATTAAAAACTAATATTTTATAAAGTTTCTTGCACAGAAACAACTCTCTCCTCAATTAACGTCTTATCACATTTTAAAGCTCGACTATGACTGAAAACTGCCAATTTTTGTCTTAACTATCTCTCCTCCATCAAAATGTCTTCTCCCTGACGACCGTTTACTGCCTTGTTCTCCGACATGCAAGCAGAACAAGAGAAAATGAAGCAGCACATAAAGAGAGTGAGGAAGAATGAAAACAGAAAGACAATGACAGAAAGGGAGCTCATTAAAGAGTTCAGACTGCAATCGAAAAAAAAAGGAAAAAAGAGGAGTGAAGACTGGCTGCCAGAGACAGAGACTGCAATGGATGTACAAATATCTCTGATAAACTTAACCTTGCCAACACATCAAAAGTCTCGTCTTTGATAAATATTAATCAAATGATTATTTTCCTTAACGCCTTATCAAAAAGACAAACAAGACAAAAACAAAAGACAGTGTTCATGAAAAGTTAAAAGCAAGCACCAAAGAACAAAAGGGAAGTCTAATTAAAATGAGATGAGATGTATAAGCAGATTAAAGGTAGATAAGCATGTGTGCTATGCAATTTATGATTTTCTCAACTTGTCCATAAACAGGAAAAAAAGGAGGGAACAAAAAAAAACGAAGAATGGCAAAAGAAAAAAAGAAGGTAGTGAGTCCCTGTGTCTGACAGTGCAGTAGATGATTTATGTTCAGCACTGTCCAGAAATCTAATTGGCCGCCATGTTGGTTTTCTAGTGTGAGGAGAAGAAGTGGAGAGATCTAAGAAGTTGTGTGGACTCCCAGTAGCCACAATCAAAATGAAAGGTAAAGGGAGAAAGAAAATGTCAGAGAAGAAGAGGGATAAAGGAAAATAAAATAGAAGACAGAAACATTGTTTCGCAAATTATGAGAATTACTAAGCATTGCTATGAGAACTTCCCATCTATTTAAATGGACATTAGCATGAAAACAAAAACAAGCAAGCTGATGACGATGTACTGATTAGAGACCAACACTTAATCAAAGCCTACTTTTAGTGCTGCAGCTCCATGTCTGTCCTTAAGTGCACTGACTGATTAGTGTTTAAAAATACGATTTCTGACTAATTAAAACGAAGTCATATTACCAATGAGCGACAAGTTTAAACAGCACAGAAGACATAACAGTTCACATAGAGGACCATATTGCTGCCAATATCCTAAAAAACAAGAATAAGGATTTCCACATTTTGGAGATACTCTAACGAGGGAAAACACCTTTAATGTCCTGACTTTGACCCTATTTGAAACAGAGTAGATGACATACTCTACAGTAAATTGAAAAACTAGATCAATAATAACTTTGCAGACCGATGCATTTCTCATTCTTGAAATATTTTCTGGGCATATTCAGTCTTCACTTTTAGAGAAACAAGCAGATGCAGCGTTCTGAGTCATCATGTACAAACTATGTGGTGCAGGCAGGCCCAGGCTAATTTGCCCCTTTGCTAATTTGTATGGCTTTGCCATTTCATTGTTTCCCATTTCAATTTTACCCCCATACTTGACCCATTACAAATCAGCTTTTTTTTGTATGTAGGTATTTTCATATATTTGAGATAACTAGAATCCATAAAAATGTTAAATTCTAATGTATAGTACTGTCTTTAGACATCACACCATATTTCCATTTATTTTAGTTCTGATTGCAACTTGAACCATCTGACTTATTAAATGTTATGAACTCTGAACAAACCACCAGACCTCCTGCTGACGAATTATGAAAATGACAGAACATTCAGGTAAAATCCCTTGTAAGTATTTTATGAAAGCAAATATGAAATACACCCTTGGTTAGTTCAAATTGACGCACAGTTGGAATGAAATGACCAAAACCACAAAGAAACGAAACAGTAAAGGGAGAAATGAACTCCACCTGGTGTAGACTCCAATATAAAATCCTTTTTGCCAAGAAGTAAGTAGACAGGCAGACAGACAGCTACTGCAGCGTAGAGACAATTCAACATTTTGGACTAAATAGCCCCATAAGCTCGAGAATATCAAAGAATTAAAGAAGAGAAAAGCAAATAAAGTTCATCTTAAAGTAACTGAAAAAGATGGTGTGGTTTGATGTGTCCAGATTTACCTTGTTTGAGAGTCATGGGTATCTAAAGCAGAACAGAAGTGATGCACCCATTCGGTCTAGTGTCTACTGTACAAATCTGTGAAGCAGTGTTATCTTTTTTTCAGTAACAGATGTCTATTTTCAGTTCAAAATATTCTAAAAATTCACAAATTTCTATCAACACAGGTTTTCTTTTTCTTTCATATGACACCAAAACCAAGAGTTCAGTGTTTACCTCTATTAGGCATATTTGGGATCTGCTGAAACAGCATAAATTAGCATTTGTGGCTTGCTTTCTCTTTGTGGTCAGGCAGTGCCTGGTTTACAGCAATGAGCAACCATCTTCTAAAACGACATTTTCCATTTTATCCAATTTTGTAAAAGAACTCTTCATGCAGCAAATAAATAGCGTACATTGAATCATCCACTCGTTCAAGTGGGCAGCCATGTTTGAAGTTCTGAAGTCAGTGTGCATAACACTGCTCTGATGTGTAAATGGATCTTGTTAAAAAGTGCTATTTGGTTTGCTGTTTAACTGATATGGTCTTTGAGAAAGGACATCAAAGAGTTCTGTGGGTCTTTTATCTTTCCATCATGAAAACTGGTTTAATGCATACACACAACAACATACACACATGGCAGGGAAAGACCACAACACTCTCATCATGAGCTAAGAGAGATAAACTTCTGTCTCCTAAGCTGTCCCTCTTGCAGCTTAATCACTCTTTCTTCCCTTGTCCTGACTCTCCTTACGCCATTTTCCCAACTATTTATGGTGTTTATATAGGGATTTCTTAGTAGAGCAGGCCAGGAACTTCTGTCTTGAAGAACAACCTCCATAATTTCAGGACATCTATAGGGATGGGAGTCTGTCTGTGTTAAGAGACTTTAGTAAAGTACAGATGGAGATATTTTTGCTGTGCTACAGGAGCAACAAAAGAAAGGACATTATTAAGAGTAGTGGGCCCTTTAATTCCTCAATTTCCCAACACAGTCTGCCGGAGCCATCAAAGGAATGGAGAGAAGCTCTTCAATAAACAGAATGAGAGAATGGAGGGCAGATAACGATAGGAATAAAATAAAGGAAATAGAAAAATGAATAAGTCAGGACAGACCAGCAGAACTAAACCAAACACCTCTGAATAAGCTGTAAGCTAAAGCTGTGAATGTAGTGGCACAACTGTCTTAGTCACTTTAGGCACAACTGCCAGCACCCATGTAAACATACCTGTATACATACACCACCAGCCTGAGGCAATGCTGTCAATCCCCAAACCTCTTCCAAACTGTAATCTTCTTAACCTTCATCTTTCCAGCCTACAGTGATTTCCAAATCCTTCATTGATGTTGCATCACTGCTGTGTGTGAGATGACATCGCAGACTTTCCTTTAGGGATACATCAGTGAGTGTTCTACACCAGGGATTACATTCACCACCAAATATATTTCACAGCCCAAAGTCTGGAAAAAAAAAAATCTAGCGTTATGGCTCTGTTGTTTGCAGATATAAATGGCGAATTTAAGAAGGATACTAAAGGCAAATACCGTATCATATGAAATGGGAAAATAGCCAACTGTGAAAACAAACTAGTACTAAAACAGTTCAGTTTACAACTTCTGTCTAAACAGAATTAAAACCAGCTTACATTTATTTTGCTGGAAGCAGATGTACATGAATATTCATGAATGGAATGAGTATCAGGTTGCCTTTCCAACTCACTGTTGTGATTGAGTGAGAGACAGTGCTTGTGTGTGGGGTGCTTCTGTAGATCGGTTTCTTTGTGTAGGTGGAGAAATGGCCACTTCTCAGATACGGACAACTACATAAAGACAGAAGCAACAAAACAAAAGCAGACTGACTGCAGTGGTGAATATTAATGAGTAAGAGTGCGACTCATAGCAAATCAAGCACAAGGAACAGCAGGAAGGGGCTAAGAAACACTACTAATTCTTGCCTGTTCAGTCATGAGTCATATGAGTCTGGTGCAGTATTGGAAAAGACTGTCTTTTTGTTCTTTGCAGAACATATAGCAGAGCATTTCAAAGGACAACCTTTAAAGTTATCTTTTCAGTCGAATAATAAATGTCTCTGCCAGCTGATGTGCATTTTAATCATGATCATTTTAATCAAAGAAACTAGATAGTTCAGTGGGTCAGAAAAAGAGGGAAAAAAATAGCTCAGTGAGTTAGGAGATGAAAAATCCAGCATGTTTGTAAAAGGAACCATTGGGCAAATTATTCCCACTTGGGTTCAGTCTTTGTAGTTTATGTCCATAATTCTTAATTATTTTAAAAATCTTCCCCAGAAAAGCAACTGCTGCACTATGTGACCAAGCCAGATTTTTTACACAATAAACACATTTCAGTCCGATGTCATCAAATGACACAGTAAATCCTTAGTAAGACAGTGATAAGAAAATATTTATTGTCACTACAGTGAGGGCCCACAGCATAAGCAGACTTTGCAGCTGCTTAGAGCCCTCTGCTGGTCCAGGGGGCACAAGAATGAATACATTTTCAAATGAAATGATCAGAAATGTGTCAGTGCACATTCAAAGGAAAACCTTTGAATCCTCAAAGTTATGTTTAAAAGATAACATCTTTTACAGTTAAGCAGTGGAGTTAAATGCAGAATACAAAAAAATGCATAAAGAGACAATATTTAAGAAAGGTCCATTTTGCATGGGTGAATTATTCAAAATAATAAAAATTCTGCTTTAGGTCAGTTGCTTAAAAGAAATTTTGGACCAGCTCTGTGTGTAGGATAGAAAAACAACAAATCAAGAGGCTGATCTGAACAAAACACATATGTCTAAAACTCCAGTTTCCTTTATTAAATAATAATAATAATAATAATAATAATAATAATATTGGGTTGCAAATTCTACAATAATGTAAAAAAAAAAAAAACATTTTGTACTAAACAACACAAATGAGTGAAGTTTAGCATAATAAAGTATACATTTTCTTGACAATAACAGATATTTTTTCCCAACAGGAATATCTGCAGGACTGCATTATGTCTTAAACAAATGTCTAATTTAAGGCATACAGCTGGTCTTCAAAAAGCTGATATTCAGCTCCAGCTGACAGTTTTCCTATGTAGTTTGCTGAAGTGCTAGGCTAACATGAGCATGCTTCCTCTCTTTTCATGGGATTCACTGATAACTGCTCTCTTAAAGCTGCAGTATGTAACTTTTACAAAAATATGTTTTTTACATATTTGTTAAAATGTAAATGTCACCATGTTGTGACAGTATATTATGAGACAGATAATCTATAAAAAGATCGATCTTCTCCACCTCCTCTCTGAGCTTCTTTTGCCATCTGAAGAAATGCACCGCTCCCACCCTAAAACAACCAATCAGAGCCAGGAGGAAGGTCTTAGCGCTGTCACTCAACTACTTTCTGCTAAATGTGCTAATGGTGGCGAAACAACTTACCGTTCCAGGAAAACAGTTTTTCCGTCTTCATTGGTGGTCATACTAGTTAGTCTAGCCTCTGTGAGCTGCAGCATAGCAGACAGCAAAGGGGGAGGGAAAGGGGGGAGATGTCAATCTGTCAATCACATGCACGGTGATTGACCTCCTGGCTCTGATTGGTTGTTTCTCAATAGCACTGGGAGATGGCAGAGGAGTTCGATTTTTTTCACAGATTATCTGTCTCATACCATACTGTCACAACATAGTGACAGTTTCAATAAACGTAGAAATTTTTTTTTTTTTTTTTTTTTTTATAAAGTTACATACTCTCAATACACTTCCAGGTAATCGAATGCGGGCAAAATGTACTAAAAATGTTTGTCTCTTGCTTCATAAACTTGCTTTGAACATTGTAATATCTAATTTGTAGTGTTTTAGCTCCGCCTCTGTACAAGGACAGCTGTCTGAGCACTGCACATAGAACTAATCACATGGCACAGGCGGGAAGCTGCAGCAGCCACTGCATTCTCTCTTTTACTTAAGAGTCATAGTTAAAACAAATTCTTTAGATCAGCAAAAAAATATTCACACCTCAATAATACACGTTTTAAAAGGTGTGACAGATAGAAATCAGAGCAAAAATTCCAAATGAACAGCTCACTGATGGTGCATTAATTTACAAATAGTACCAGTCAACAGATATTGGGAGCAAAGTTTATTCAGTGACAATTGAACGCTTGCCATCTAAACATGCCTAGTTATTTAAAAATTTCCAAATTATCTGTCTTATTACCTATTCGACTAACCTTGGGTTCAAAATAATCACCTTTTGAATAAGCAAAGCTCCAACAAAATGTGACCTCTGAAAATGTAAAGGAGATGTTTTCATAGGGTGAACACCGAAACATTCAATCTTATTTAATACATTACTATACAAACACTGTCTTAACAGCTGGTTTGTATCCCAGAAGAAAGCTGGCGTGCAGTCTACATAATTTAAGCCCCGTTTAGATGAGCTTTGTCCATTCACAGATCTAGTGGGGGAAATGGCAGCCATGCATATTTCAAAAGAAAGAAGTGGAAATAGATTGAGAAATGCAACACTAAAGACGCTAGGAAAAAAATGATGGTACACAGGCAAAATAGCAACATTTTTCAAAAGTTGAAATCTTCTAGTGGCAATAAATCTGAAAAAAACAAACAGTTAGCCAAAAATAAAATAAAACAGAAATAATTGAAGTGATTGATGAGGAGACAATTTAACCCACAAGGAAGAAAGGAAATCATCTTCTGCGCATAGAACATGATATATTATTTATGTACTCATCTGTTTTTCCCCCAATCAGATAAAGGCTGAGGACTGCATGAAGACAGAAGGAAAATAAAAATCCAAGAACTGGGAAGGACAGTGGTTGCTGAATACTTGATGAGATTAGCATATTAATGAGGTCAGTGTGAGACCAACCTCTCAACATGGTTTCAATAATGATGATAGTTATAATAATGATGTTGCAGTTAAAACCTATACAGCTGCACAGAAAATGTAGCAGAATCAGTGAATGAATCAACAGCTTCAAAATCTTCACTAACATCTTTTTTTAAACTCAGGCCATTTCCATGGGTGATTATGAACCATTCAGAAATGAATGAAGACACATTGAGGCAGCCTAACACCAGCAGCTAAACTTCAGCAACTGTTGACATAATTTAAAACTTTATAGCTTATGAAGTGGCTGCTGCTGGAGCTAACGATGATCTTATAAATCAATAAACCTCTGACATATGTCTATGCAGGCAGGTTTACCTCAAGGAGAGGATACACACAGCTGTGTGAGAGTGTGTAAGTTTATGACCTTGACATGCTGGATCTTGCCAGTCAGGATAAAGCGACAGGAGAGAAAGATAGACAGTGAGTCAGCAAGCACCTCCAATGAATTACAATCAGGTCAGAAGGGCAGCTGCTGTGTCACAAGAAATATTCAGAGCCTGTGTTTACAACGCGACATCTACAGGGCAAACACAGAAACAACAATCAAGACTAAATTTCAGAACTGCATATCTGAAAATTAGCTCACCTGCTTTTAGGTAAACATAGCATACATTTTTTGCTATGTTTAAAAGGACTGTTTTTAAACTAAGACAAAAAAAAAAAAAAAAAGACTAAGTTTTTTTTGGAGAACCACCCAGGAAAGCTGAGGAGAGCTTCAAATTTCATGCTTGTTTCTGCTTCTATTTTCATTGCTTCTATTTTCATCTCTTCCTGTAATCACCCTTCTTCCTTTTCACCTCCTCCTCCAGCTGTCCAGCCTGCTGTTCCACCAAGGAAGGAGTGATCACACCAGCACATGACACCACGCTGGGACATGTGGCATTTCCACCGCTACACATCTCCTCTGCCTAAATTAGCATGCATTACACTATCATATGAGCAATTAAATTGAGTGGGAGGATGACAAGTGTACACTTGGAGGGAGAGAAACTCTCAGTGCCTTCAGGTGGGGGGGAGAAGGCAGGTGTTGCTAGGCTGGAGCAGGTCAGGGGTGGGGGGATTTTAAGGAGGGCACAGCAGGAGCTTGAGAGGGTTTGTCAAGTAGCATGCTTAAAAAAAATGGAGGAGCTTGGAAAAACACATGATTGCGAATGACTAACAGGGAAATGAACATATAAGTGTATGCATGCAGCATAGTAAAGATCACAGCAAAGATCTTAAGGCATCTGATTAAACTCTTTATATCTGCAAAAACAACACATGCCGGGCTTATAATTTTCAAACTGAGGCATGCAGCACTGTTTGCTAATGTACAACAAAAGCTCCTGTGTTGATGCTGAAATTTCAAATATTTTTAATGGAAGAAGATAAAATCATGAAAATGCTCTATATAGCACAATCAGTATTATGGATAAGTACAACTGGAAGCATTAATAACATACTATATCTTTAGCAGCATGAAAACTAGAAATGGCATGGTGCTTTGCTAAAGTATTCTTACCCTTTAAAGTTATGCACATTTTCAGAAAGCTACGAATATGATTTTATGTATTTCATAGATTCACACCAGGGATTACATACATTTTATGGATTTGAATACATTCACAGCTTGGTTGGGAGAATCTGTTGACAGTACAACTATTTTTCTTGCAATCAAAAAATCTGACTTTTATGGAGGAGGGGCAAGAAAAATCCATGAAAAAGAAAGCAATCAGAAGTCTCATTTGCAGTTTACGATAAAACATGTTTGAGATATCATGTGTAAGAAGGTGCTCTGGTGACATGACAAAACTAAATTATTTTGACTTACATGAAAAGCACTGTGTGAAAAAAACACAACACTACATATCACCCTTAACACTTCACCCCAGTGGTGGAACATGGTGGGGGCAGCATCATGCTTTCAGGATGCAGTTTGACCCACTTTGCAAGGTTAAATTTACACAATTTTTAAATTCTATCCCAAAGAACTTGCAGCTGTAAAACTTTGAATACCACGTATGCTTTCCTTTCCACTTCACAATGCATTACATTGTGTTGGTCTACTATATGAAATTAAAACGCACTGATGGTTCAACGCACATGAATACGTTTGCAAGGCACTGTATAGGCTTATCACCCATTAAATAAATCTGAGATTTGTGAAACTAAATTTAAAGCATGTGCTTTTCATTTTGACAAAGAATTAAAGTAATGACAGTGAAGACAAAAAAAGAGTAAAAAAATGTTATACAACTATAAAAGTCTGTCTTAGAGCTGATGGCAATAAATTAAACGCACTGATAATCTAAGAAGGCTTTCAGAATAAACTACATCTTGGTATTCTTTTAAGCAGTCAGTGAGTCTCATTAAAAACAAGATGATAATAGTGATTAGAGAGTTTACAATCACTGTGTGCACCACATTGAGTACAGACAAGAGAGAAAAGAAAATAACCGTTTGAGAGGATGGTGATGACAATTACAGATGAGGATGTAGAAAGCAGATGTTGCAGAAGTATCTATATCCAGTCTGTCAGTTTCAGTGATCTTAGCTAATGGTTTGAGCCTGCATGGTTCATGGTGTGATATACACTACTTAGCAAACCTTTACAAATCATAATGAAGTTTTTACTCCCAACGTAAAACTATTTATCCAGCTGATGGAGACATGAATTTCTGAATGAAAGATGTCACGAGGACAGATCCTACTTTAAGACACAAACATTATAAAGCTCAGTTGGATTATACTGAAAATGCATAGCAACAACTATCACACCTTTGGAATGAAATGCTCTTTTAAGACATAAAGCATAACAAAATAAGCTTTTATGTCAAATCATGTGAACTCAATAATCTGGTTCACATGATTACACTTTCAAAGAAATTAGCATTCCTACTGCAAAGCATAGTGAAAGCTCTTATGTTTTTTTGCATAAAATAGAAAGAAACTGAAGAACACTATAGAAATATGGACACAAGCAGAAGGGTTTTATCGTTATTAAAATACTTGAGCCAAAAGACCATACAGATGTCTGACCCCTGGAAATGTGACTCATATTACAGGCAAGTGTGGCATGAAGAACAATGAGGCTAAGGATCTTTAGAAGTCTGAGTGCTTTCCATCAACATGGGACCACATAAAAGATCATCAAATTGAGTTTGCATGTAATGAGTGTGGTGTTTTTTCCAATTTATCATCTTTTAGAATATGAGGCAAAGTTGTTTGTAGCTGGAAAATTTTAATTTAGCTATCTAGCTCAGATTCCTTTATAATTTTAAATTAACTTAGTCTATGTATCAATCAAATAGTTTTTAACTAGTACAAAATCAGTTTTTCCCTGCTTGTCAAAGCCCAACATCATAAACAATTAAATGTTATGAGAAATTTTATTTAACCCAAAGAACCTAACCCCTTATTTTTGCAGTGCCTCAAGCTAACACTTGAGGCACTGCAAATATAGTAGAATCCTTTGTGGATGTAATGAGTGATGGTAAACACTGCTGACAATGCACAGTAACATCTGCCTGAAGCCATGCTATTATCTAGATGAGACTGAATACAATTTGCTACAAAAATACAAGGATATAAAGTGTTATTATTGGACACCAGTCTCTTTGGATCAATACAGGCAAATATTATTCCTGACTAGAAACACTTATTTTTTAAAACCATTTGTTACTTTCCAGAACTAATCACAGACGAGTCAAAGAGCAGGACCTCACACAGCATCATATGTATAAAACAGAGACAGCTTTAGCAAACAGCAGAGGGAGGGCAGAAGAGCCAAACACATAACTGATGCCAAGCTACCAGTGTGGTGTCTGCTCTCCCTGCTGCAAAATTGATTAAGAAACCTTCTCAGACCGGATGCAGTGGCCCAAACAAGATGGTCATGAAGGTCACACAGAGAACACACAAACCTGACCATCACCAGGTGATCTCAGATTCAGTTCTCTCTCTAAAGTTCATTTAGTAATCAAGAACTTGAGTAGTTTGTCATTTTGACTTTGATGTATACACTTTAGCAACACTTTTGAATCAGCATCCACTGAATGAGTTATTAGTGATTATGTTTACTGTGCAGAATATTATTCATCTTTGCCATACTCATTAAATATAGAGTATAACAAGCTGATTTTAACTGGTCTTCCTATTGGCCTGGGAAGAACTTGCTTAAAAGACCTGTTGCTTGTTGTTTGTCAAGTTTAGTTGTACAAAAGAATTACTATAATAAGTGTGAGGGTGCTGGTATCTCTCGACCATGCCTATCTGTGTTTTACACAACTGGAAATATTTCACGTTAACATGGAAAAAGGAAGTAGCTTTTTTCCAGCAAGCTAACCAGAAGTGTACAGAAACAGATAAGGGAGGGGCAGTAATGTGTCTTTCTATTTCACCTACAGTCATTCTGGTACTTTCTTTGGCAATGTATTAAAAGCACCTTTGGCAGTTTTCAAACTATAACCTTTAAAACCTTATTATACCTTGGTACAGGTAACTTGCCCCTGTCTGGTCAGGAATATTTTTATTCAATTATTCCCCAGTTTTGACCCAAAAAAGGGTTAGAAGCATATGGGCATGAACTAGATATTTAAAACTGTTTGAATTCAACATAGCAAACACAGATAGTACTACAGAAGACTGCTGTTCGTAGCAGATGCAACTGTGAGCATACACTTTGTTGCTTGTGTCGATGTGAAAAGTAGTTGATGAGGTTTTAAATCACAGTGTAAATCTTTGTGTATAAAAACATAAAACATGACTGTATTAAACGTGTCACATACCTGATATCAGAGTCATTTCAGAAGTGTTCAGTGGGGAAACATCAGGAAATATAGAAGGGAGAGAGAGAGAGAGAAACATTAATGTAGCATCAACTGGTCATAAATAAAGAGGCATAAATCATAGATCAGAAAATAAAATCAAGTGGTAAATAAACAAAATGGGTAAACAAAACATCCTAATCAAATTCATAATCATTCTGTGTATGAAAGGAAAAACACCCACAGGCTAAATTGGTCAAATTTGTTCGACAGTTTCCGCCTGTACCCCAAAAGTAACTTGTGCCAACTCATGGTAGCAGTGACGACACCTGCCTCCTGTGCCCATGTTGTGCCAGCGAAGCAGGCTGGCACAAGGCTAACTGGCGCTCTACAGTGCTGTGAAAATACAGCAGCACCATTTCAACCTTAGGTTAGAAAGATGTGATTCATTAATCAGCACTCCCTGCAGGGAATAACACTGCCTGCTGGTGCAGCCTCTTTCCATTCTCCGTTGGTCCCTGCTGAGCAGCGACTGGACAAACAGCACAATAAAAAGCTGTACACATACTGCATGCAAAGAAACACTAATATGCATCCCACTAATAATTAAACACACACACCAGGTTATATATTCATACTTTTCATTGCAGCTTTGTCTCCTGAGGCTCAACTTTGAGGAGATGGTTTGACTAAGAGGAAAATAATTTGAAACTCAACTGGGATTTTTTTTTTTTTTTTTTTTTTTTTTTTATCTAAAAGCTCCATATTTTGCTGGTTTCTTGGTCTCTTTCGTCTTTTGTTTACATTGTCCCCACATTTTCATTTATGCAATGACAACTGTTTATTAATCAATGTCATCTGGAAATAAAAAGGCTGGCACTGGCTTGTAAATTGCAGTCTGTGGTGTTCTGTGTGACTTTATACATGTATATAAAAATATTTTCAAAGGTCAAAGTAATTCTAACGAATATACTGCATGTATGTTTCTGTGGTGTTGTGACTATAATAATATTCATTTTGATTTCATAAATCATTAAACAATAACAATTTTGTCAATTTGGATAAGTTGTTCCTTTGAGAATACTAAAAACTGAGAGCTATGTAAACTAAAGCACTCTGAAGTAGTGCTTCCTTTCAGTACTCAAAGGATGAGTGTTTCTGTCTAAAAACTAACATGCCATTAAATGCCCCAAGGTTCCTGAGCTCTTGTTAAGCACATCCCAAGTTAAAATGTAGTCTGCCCCATAGAGTCCTCACACAGAAATTTTAAGCAGACAGCATAGTGGGGATTAGGGATAAAAAGACACAACTGTGCTGCCAAAACACAACCTGAAGCTGTCCATTTCTCACATCAACTAATGGTAAACACTCTTAATGGATATGCTGTTGCTATTTGGACGGAGCTAAAAAAAATGACAACAGTCGCCTCTGCAGGCTGAAGATAAGCCATTGGAGATAAACAACCATTTTTTTTTTTCTTTTTAGATTTACAATTTGAGGACTGTAATCTGCACGCACTAGCCAACTGCAAGTGTGTTTAAGGGGCAGAAAGGCTAAACAGAGGTGAAATGTAAATACTGGTCAGCCCCTTTCCAAACAGCTTTTTGTCTTACGCAGTAAGTCTTCCCAGTTTGAAGCTACTGAGTTTGTGTGGAGAATATAATCTATAGCTACTGCTGACTTCTACTTTGGACCAATCAGCCTCAAGGTAGACAGATGTTATTTTTTTCCATAGTAAGGATTATTACTTTTTAAATGTTAATCTATTTTATTATATAAATTCATAAATAGTACAATCAATATATCTTTACAAGAATGTACAACCTGTTTTCACTTCATTGTTCAGGTGCAGAGAAACAAGGCAGTGGCATGTTAACTCTTATCACATGCCTGTCTTGCCAGCCACCAAAGTGCATGTCAAGATGTCAACTGATAAAAAGACAGATTACAGATATCGTTGATTATCGGACACATGATCTATGGTCAGAATAATCTGAAATGGAAGTTTTTGACTATTATGAACATTGTTACATTTGAAGCTTTACAGAAGACCTTCAACAGGAAGAGTAAAACTAACTGGATTACAAAAAGTTCCTTAATTTTATACTTCTTGCCTTTCGATCTCTGTCTCCTATGGAGCATATTCAGAATTTGAAAATGTTGGCAAACTCTGAAACAAGATAGAGAGATTTACAATCTGGAAAATACACAGACACTGTTGCTGCAGTTAGTTAAAGTCACCAAAAACCGCTTAAAACGTTATCTCATATGGTCTTGAATTTGTTTCACTAAAACAGTAAACAACCTAAACTACACTCTCACCAAGGAATTTAGTAGCGAGATGTGATGAGCTTTTAAGGTCCTTTTACACATAGAAAGACAAAAAAAAACCGGCAACAGCAGCATTTTTTAAACTACCTTTATGTTCTGAAGTTGGCTATGGTTTATTGATATTACCGTAATCAACAGTCAGGCTACCATAAAAAGTTGAATAAGAGAGCTACAGTCAAAAAATATCAATAAAGGCAATTTTTTCGAATTTAGATATTGGGATTAGATCTCCCAAAAATTTAGATCAGACTTCCATTAAACACAACAGACAGTTTTTCACAAAATACTGTCTTTTTGCAAACGCTGTACTCACTTTTGTTGCCAGTTGTTTATACATTATTGGCTCTGTTATTTTGAGGGGACAGCAAATTTACACTGTTACACAATCTGTACATAGTCTATATTATATCAAAGTGTCATATTTTAAGGGTTGCCCCATGGAAAGACATAACATATTTACACAAATCCAAGGGGTGTACTCACTTCTGTGAGATACTGTATGTAGCAATCCTGAACATGGCTTGCGTTTTACACATTAGCATTTAAAAACAACAAATGTAGGCTGACAAGGATAAGACAGGATAGAAGGGAAGTGAATATAGGGTTAGAGTTCCCAATATAGGTTCAACATATAGATATCATTTAAAGAAGCTGCAGCTAACATTTTTGTGCCAGTGAACATGGATGATTAGACTGGTACAGCAAAACTATGCCAACTCTTCTTAAACAGGAGGAAGCATGTGCATTTGTACATATCAGAAGGAAAATTGGCTAAAAAAGGCAACAAGTGTGGACCTGCTCATATTTATCACTGGTAGGGAGTAACAGGGGGTAAAATGCTTAATTATCCTGACTTGTTTCACAAAGTTGATGATGGCTCAAATGAATGAACTGCAGAATTTACAACAATATTTTAGACCAAATAATGATGGCATTTAGTTTGAATGTACTTACCTTTTATTTGGGTACAACTGACAAAAACAGCAGGCGGCAAACTGCAGAGAATTACAGAATGAGATCTACACTGCATCTCAACTTTGGCTTCTTTACACTGGCTGCCAGTTAGCTTTAGAATTGATTTTAAGATTTTATTATTTGTTTTTAAAGGGATTGCATGGGTTGGCGCCTTTCTACCTCTCTGATCTTTAAAATGTGCACATTCCCACTCGATCTGAGGTCAGCTGAGCAAATGCTCTTAACTGTTCCTCTGTCCAGATTAAAGCAGAGAGGAGATCAGCCCTTTGCAGTCGTTGCTCCAAAACTGCAGAACAAACTGCCCCTTTACATCAGGACTTCCACAACATTAGACCCATTTAAAACCCGTCTGAAAACCCATTTTTATTCCTTGACTTTTAAACCAGACTGAGTCATTGTGTACTGTTTTTTACTTAGGCATTTTTATTATTTTATGTTTCTTGTCTTAATTGTCATTTAACATTTGTCTTATGTTATTTTAGCTGTACAGCACTTATGTCAACTGCTGTTGTTTTTAAATGTACTATAGAAATATATTTGAATTTGACTAAACATTTGTTACCATCAGCCACGGTAAATATTAAATTTATTTTTTGGCTAAGCGGTGTTATAAGCTTCAGTCTGTTTTTTTCCTTCAATCACTGCTCATACTTTTACATTACTAAACTACTTCACTGTTTGACACTTCCAAATTTCTGAAGTAACCTGTCTGACAAACTAAATTGCATTAGAGTACCTTTAATCCAGCGTTAATGTTTAAACAAGAAATCATCATGGTGCTTTTTTTTTTATCTTGTTAATTCTGTGCCTTTAACCTAATATCCAAACCTTTCTCACTTTCTTCTTCTTCCCACTTCCACCCCGTGATTGTTGATCTCTTTCTCAGCCTCTCATCTCCTTCCATCTCTCCAGCCGTTGACAGCTCACACAGCTTCTCTTTGCAATGCAACAAACATCCTGCATCCCTTGCTTGCTTCTTTTTTTCTCCTCGCTCTCTCACAATCTGTTGGCTGCACACTCTCAGCACCTCACCACATTATTTATTGATCATGGAGTCGGGGCCAGAGGAAGGGCTGTGTATGGGGTCTTAACAGTATTTCCATAAAAGATATTTAAGGCTGCTGCCTCTCAGATCCCCAGCGGCCATCTTTGAAAGACATACGGAAGGGTCATAGGACATGATTAAAGGACAACCCAGTCTTCATGAAATATAGAAAGCTTATCAGAGTGGCAATAGGGAGACAGGGGAGTGATAGGATTAGTATAAATGACTTTATGGTGGATTTTAAAGAGAAAATTTGTTGAAGGGGGAAATTTATCAATAACTAAGACATAAAAATATGAAACTCATTCACATCTAAGAAGTAGACTGCATTCCCTCATGCTGTCCTTCTTTCCTTCAATCTCTTGCACCTGAATTGGTTTAAAGGAGACTGTAGTCTCTCTTTCTCCTTTAAATAAAAGGACAAATGGTGCATGTGGCAGCCTGGCTGCAGAGCGCTAAAAATTGAAGTGACATTGTGTGTCATTACATTCCTCCACACCGTCCCAGACTCTGCTGATTCAAACTCACCGCCAGTAATAGCAATGGTGTGTGCGAGAGTATTCTGAAAGCTCTGTAAAAGGTCAGGGATGGTACTGAAGTCTCTTGTCAGCATTTATGGTGAGTAGTGTGGCAACAGGGAGAAAAGGTTGGTAGTAGTTGGTAGTATCTTTTCATTTAGATTTCTTGGGGAAATAGCTGTGGGAAATGAACCTGCTTTTTTACAGCTGTCTCCATGAAAAAAGGGGAGATAGAAAGTCAGGAAGCGAAGAAGAAAGGGAGGAAATGCAAAGGGATGCTGAGAGATGTGGAAATGGCTGCTGATGGCTAATGGAATGGGCCCAAGGTGAGCGCTGTTTGATGTTGAGCACGTATGTCTGTGTCTTGCCAAGACCAAAAGACTACCTCAGCAACCAACACTGCAACATGACACAGGTGCCAGGAAAGGCTCAGATGTGCTAAATGGGGAATACAGAGGGTTTGGATCAGGAACAAAGGGGAAGTAAGGTTCACTGCTACACACACCTCTACTGAGAAGAGGCATCAGTTATCTACAGAAACAACTATCCTGCAGCGAGTATTGAGAGGATGGGAACTGAACTCACATCTGCTAATGAGGTGATGAGATAGATTAATAAAACTGCACGAGGGGAAAATAATACAGACATAGCAGCTGAACAGTCTATCACTAGACTCAGAGAAGGCAATAGTCAAACTACAGCAGAGCCACAGCGGCGACACATTTTTTCTCCCTATACACTTCTGTTAGGTCTTCCTCTCTAGTTATGGCATAAATGATCTACTGGCCATCATTTAACAAGGCTTCATGTTAATCATTCATCAGCATAACCATTCAGTATGCAGCAGGCTGTTAGGTAGAGAGCCAACCAATGTGGAGAGCAGAGGTTTCCCTGTGGGACCCACTAGAAAAGGGAATAGCAATGGATCATCTCATGAACATTAATCATGCTAGCCTAGTTCCTAATGCAAAGTGTAAATGGACAGGGGATGTTAAGGTTCGCTGTGCTCATATGGATATTTATGGCTGTACAAAAAGAATAGACCATATGAAAGCGGAAAGGTACTGTGTCTTGCACTAATTACAAGTAACCCAGAAACTAACAGGATGTCTAGAGGACCAGCAGGAAAAAAAACCAATGAATTACAAATGTCTTGCTTTGATCAAAGTGTAATTTTTATGCAGACCATGCAACACTAAAGGTCAGTGTGCATCATTTTATTTACCACTGGGCTCCAAGAAAAGAGCACATGGCTTAAGGTCTCAGTGTGTAAGTGGAAATAGATGGTAGCCACTGGCATTGATTGCTGACACTTCAAATAAACATTCCAGAATGCATCATTTCACCAGGTGAAAAAAAGATCTTGCCATAGCCAATTGCTTCTACAACAAGGTGGTAGTAATAAAAGTTTTCTATTCTAAGTTCAGTACCTGGTTTGATACAATAGTTTCAATGTTATACTGCTATCACAAGGCAGCTGCAACAGATTACCTTAAGAGTACCATATTAGACTGCTGCACATCTGTGTTGTTTGTAGCTGACTGGAGCAATTTTTTGAGCTTATTCTCTAATTGGAAGATGGTTAAAGGAGCTTCTAAACCAGTCATGTATGAACAGTGCGTTTCAGTTAGGGTGCAGTGGTAGTGACCACGTAAGACTAGGTGCTCCTTGACCTAAACAGTGACCAAGAGAGCCCTGTTTTGCTCAAATCATCAGCTGCAGACTTCTGGATACCAGCAAGAAAAGGAACCAAAGGCAAGTGTTTACCTCCTTGTGCAACAAAACTGGAGATCAGAATATTTTTTAGCACATTTATTTTCTCACCGCAATGGAAGCTTGTTGGCCATATAGGATACTTCTTGACTTTTGGCTCAAGATGGTCAGTTAATACCTTGTTCTAATTTTTGATCACTAGCTTTGTGATGCTCATTTGTTTTTAAAATAAAATATACAACTATAATTAAGAAAAATGTAAAAACTATTGCTTTCCTCTCAACATTCTGCTATTAAGGCTTGAACCATCCACGGATGTTCTTGTCAACAAGAACATCCAATATTTGGTCTGAAATGGCCATCTCTAATACTGATCACTACATTGCTGAGTTGAACCCAACTACAGACAGGAGGCAGCTAAAATCATGGTCAAGTGGATATAAAGCAGGACTGTAAACACAGAGGATGGCGATTACTGGGACAAGAACCAGGTGAGTCTGATTACACCGATGTAGTAGAGCTGTGAGAGGAACAGGAAGCTAATGCACTGAGGAAGAATGACTAGAATATACTACATGAACATAGGGCTTAATTACTGATCAAAATATATGATAATTGGAACTTTACCTAAACAGAAAATGCACAAAGGAAGGCCAGAGAGACAAATAAAAAACACAAGAACCTAGATAACAAGAACCAGAACAAAGAACGCAGACAAGGCAAAACTCAAAGTCCAAAAGATCATGACAAAAAGATAGAGTTAAACAAAGGATATGGGTATAATTCTGAGAATGTATTCTCATACAAGGAACAGAGGAGATATTGAGAATAACCTATCCAAGCCTTATGACCACTCCACAATGAGTTGTGAGAGTTTTAAAAAGGGAACAGTTTAAGTAATAAAGTGACACTTTGAGCTTACAGTCTGAAGTTTAGTATAATTATTAAAGTAAAACGGCTATTAAATGTCTGCTACTTTTAACGCCAGAGTTCTTAAATTTTCTTGAAGCTAGGAAGAATCGCTATTAGACAGCTGTGAGCATGAGTGCTCAAGCCAACAGAGAGCAGACAGCAAACACTACAGTATTACCAGCTGGCTGAGATGCTGTCACCTGAAGAAAAATGGATGAGAAGAAATGCACTGGGAATAAAAACACCACCACAATACCTCAAAAGAAAGCTGAGTAAAAGGTATAGATATAGAGAAACATAAATGGAAGACCCAAGTGGCAGAAAGCGACCGCAAACAAACAAACAAACAAAAAAAACAAACAAACCCTGTTTTAATGTATGCTGTATGAATGTGCCAATATTTTATCTTCTACATGGATTGAGCTTTAGTTTTCCACTCACACCCCCAGTAAAGCAATAAAGCATGTTGCTTCAACACAGTAAGCGGTAGATATGTTTTTGCAACCCTGCACAGAAAAAAAATGTGCATTGGGAATATGATCATATGAACACAAAATTCACTGTTCAAACAAAAACTCACAACCAATATTCTCTTGGGAGGCCCCTTTTAACAAATGGTTGACCTATGAACATATTTATGAACATATTTTTCTTGTGTATTTTAGACATTTATCTCCACAACTTCCACATAATAAGCAGTAACAGCTGCAGTCAGCCCTAATTAAATACCTGTGCATCTGTGCTCCTGGATCTGTCTTGCTTGCTGCAAGTCTGATTTGTTTGATATAAGGGTGGAGGGAGGTGAAAGCATATAGGAAATGGTTTGACTTGCTTGAAAGTATTTTTAAAAATATCCCTCAATAATTCATATTCTAAACTAACAAGTGCATTTAGATAAAACTCTACTGGCCTATTTTTTTTGCCACATAATCAAAGATATGACCCACAATCACTCGGGCTTTTAATTTCAACTGTAGCTGAGACAAATTTGTCACAATTCCCATCTATGTCAGAGTGTGAAAGGAAACACTAAGGATGCATAAAGGACAGCAAGGGAAGAAGAAGATATTAGGTCATAACATTAATCATTTCTGAAACTAGATATAAAAAAAAGTGCTGAAAGACAAGCGGACTCTATAGTCAAGTTGAAGATGTGCATGATGAAAGATGAAGAATAGACAGAGTTCTTTGTTTGGCATCAATAGCAACCAATGTCCAGTTTCTACGCATATGATCCTGCCGGACTCTTTTCAGCTCACTCTTTTCCCCCAGGCAACCTCCGGCTCTAAACTGAGGTCGAATGTCGCCAGCGTGTGTGTGGGGTTGGGTGATGCTTACATGCACACATGAAGAGGCGTCAAAAATGCAAGCTTAGGTCACCACATAGTACACAAACATCCACAAATACCACATCAGAGGAGACATCTTCCGGGCTCATCATGCCTGGGGGGACAGCAGCTCTTAACCCTCTTAAATATTTACTGGCATTGCTATAATCTAGAGTCTCAACTGTCCTATAACACTGTACTCTCACTTTGCCTAACACATACAAAAAATATTGTAAAACAGATACATACTGAATATATTAAGCATGTACAGTTGGATATAGCCTTAATTGGCATTAATGTTGTCTATATTTTTAAACACAACAGACCTTGAACCTTGTCACCAAGCCTATTTACTGGAAGCTTGTCTGAAGACACACCTAATGAAGACATCTGTATAACAGCTGATATCCGTAGAGTCATACAAGGCAATAATATACACAAGACCAGAGCAATCACTCAATTATTCCACTGACATGCTCCATTGTTTAGATAATGGTAGCAACAACTCATGCATACATAAAGCTAAGAGCCTGCACATGTGTGGTTGTGGGTGTAAGGTTGTGTGCCAGCAAGACTTTGCCCCAGGGGTGACACTTGGGGCAATTATTCACTCCTCTGCATTGTGCTTAACCCTTGACCTTCCAAGGTGATTCGGTGTCATACAGCTGAATGTGTCTAGACCACTTAGTGATCACTGGGGTCAGGCAAGAAGTTTGCCCTCAGGACATCATTGACAGGGATTTATTAATCTGTGAAGTAAAACTCAGTGGGGACTAACAAACACTGTAGTAGGAGGCTTTTTTAGAAGCTATTTCATGTTTTATATAGTATGAATTTTCTTTATTGTGTAACTGTTTATTAGGAATGCTTAAAAGAAACATCAATATTTAGGAGTAATTACATTTCTAAAGACAAACTGAATTTACAAGTTTGAAAATAAATCAACTGACAGGGTTATGACACATTTTGAATGTGAAAATGTCATACTTTTCCAGAGTTCTGTTTTTAACCAATTTTTAAAGTATAAACAAAATCTGAGGGAGGGAGGGAACCCAAAATTTGAGTGAGTGAGGGGGAGAGGGAGGGAACACAAAATTGGATGGATGGATAGAAGGATGGCATTCAAAATAATTCCTGATGCTCTGGGATTTATCAAATATATTACAGTTATAAGAAACTCATCAAAAAACTATTTGGAGTGCAAACAAGGTGGACTGCATCCAAACATTGGCATTTACAATATATTTCCACTTTTATAGTGGGATAAAACAGTGCAATACAAAAGCTGTTTGGGTTTCAATGACATAGCGCAATAGATGTTACAAGGAAGGCATGGACATAACATTATAAATTCTGACAAAAGGGCTACTAAAAATATGATACCCGATCTCTGATAATCTCCCTCTTGTGTTTAGGTCATCTGTATTGTGTCAACAAGCTAAAGTGTTCGGTGCATGCATGTGAATGGTGGGGAGGGTTAGTGGTTTTGGAAATCGATAGCGTCACATGCTTAGACAAATGCAGGATAGTTATTAGCTAGGACCATCAGTCAAAATACACTTAAGTCAATGCTTGTGAGTGTCACATGAGAGAGGCAGGGTCCAACTGGTATGGAAAAGCATTTAAAAAGGTCAAAAGGGGGATTCTTTTCTATTTGTCCTAACTCGGTACAAAATATAAAGGATGGTTTTAAATCAAAGGCCTGATTGAGTCAAATACAACAGCTGTTATCAAAAGGCCACTCTGTCACATAGAGACCTTTTTTCCAATATTGGGGTCTTGAAAGCTTGTAGGAAGAGGTGGGAATTGTGGCGTATGAAATATGACAGGTTCTTGTTAGGTGGTTTTCCTAAGGGAAGATCTTGGAGGCTCTTATTCCATTCTGTACTCCATGGTGGGCTGTTGTGTATCCCAGACTGGTCAATAGCCCAACCCCCCCTTCTCTTGAAGTAAACCCTTCTAAAACATGCATGAGTCTATGGGTTGGGAATGTGGCAGACAAAGCCTTCAGGGCTTTTCAGTGTGGTAGAATATCTAAGAGCTAAGTGATCCCATCTTTTAAGGATTAGGTTTGAGGGTTTTTCACCCTTTAACAGCCTTTTGCTGATCCTGCTATCATCTTTTTCTTCATCTTTGCTTCCTCCTTGATGGACAAACTTCTATAAATCCAAATCACACAAAAAGTCAGAATCCCTTCAGGCATATGAATCTAAAGATCCAAGTTGCTTAGTCCTATGAGGGGAATTCAAATGTTTATTGTTCAAAGATTAAATTGTTGTCACAATATAAAAACCTGCATTAATTCACCATGCATTGGAAAATATAGAGCTGGATAGTTGAATTTTATTTGATCTTTTTTATGGCCTGGCATGGGTTCTGACATTTAAATCTTTGGCACTTTTTTATAATAATTACAGCAACATCTCTATTAATGTTAAACACTAGAAAATGTTTTAAGAAGAGAATGCTGCCCTTCTTGGTAGCCAGAATCTGTGACAGTGTCCTTCCTGAAACACATTAATTTAGGGCAGGCTGCAGCCTAATGGGTATAATCTTCTTCCTGAAGCAAAACCTTGGGAAATTATTGGAACAGAATTCTCTGCATTAACCATCGTATCTTTCCCAAGCATGCAAGACTGTGCTAGAGACTGATTGTGATGTTCATCTTGAAATTTTGGCTCATTAACTTGATTTTCCAGTTCTATCAAAGTCTAGTGGTCCAACAAAAAAAAAAAAAAAAAAAAAAAAAAAACGGTTTCAATCAGCAATAGTCTCTTTGGTTTTATCTGTTTTTTTTTTACTATTTTTAAAGAAACTAGTAGAATAAAATCAGCAGTGAAAAAGTACCTGAACCTCAACTTGCTGATGGCTGTGCATTTGTAGCCCTCTCCTTTGGCAACCTTCAGAAGAACATCAGATGGTTTGCCAGAGGTGTTAAATGCATCAAACTGATTATCCTATACAAATGAAGTGCTATATAAACCAGCCTCTGGCTTTGCCCAATGAGAACATAGAGTACTCATAGATGAGTCTATTGAACCCTGTGACAAATTTCACTGATCTGCTCAATATGATATCTCCTCATTCCTTGGACACAAAAATTGGGTCTCACATTAGAAAAGTCTTTTGTTCCTTGAAGAATCATGTCTGGTTCCAAAATATCTGACTGTCCATGAAGTGAACAAAACAAAGGAGATGATTGTAGATTTTAGGAGAAACAGGGTTAGATCAAACCCTATGTCCATCATAGGAGAAGAGGTGGGGGTGGTTGAGGAATATAAATACCTCGGTGTTCATCTAGACAACAGACTTGACTGGAGACTCAACAGTGAAGCCATCTACAAGAAGAGACAGAGCAGACTGTATTTCTTGAGGAAGCTAAGTTCCTTCAAGGTTTGCCAGCTAGATGTTACATGTCTTCTATAAGCCTGTTGTTGAGAGTGTCATCTCCTCTGCCATTATCTGTTGGAGTAGCAGCATCAGAGCCAGGGACCTAAAAAGGCTCAATAACCTGATAAAGAAGGCTGGTTCTGTTCTGGGGACAACTGTGGACCTTTGGAGTTGATGCAAAGAAGGATTTTGCATAAAATTAAGAAAATTATGGACAACCCTAACCATCCTCTTCATGAGACTGTCATTGAAAAACAGAGTCTCTTCAGTCAGAGGCTTCTTCAGACTGGTTGTAAAACAGACTGCTACAGGAGATCTTTCCTGCCCACAGCCATCACAATCTATACACCTTAATTAAATGAGTTACATCAACATTTAATTTCCCTTTGGGATAAATAAAGTATTTTTGAATTCTGAATTTAATTTTTTTTTTTTTTTTTATCTTTGTTGAATGAAAGTTAAACATGCAGTCTATACTCAAAAAACCAGATCCAGCTGGAGCAGTACTATATATGATCTGTAATAAGAATTACATGGCAAGAACAGGTTCTTTCCATGGTTGAAATGTCTGTGCCTTCCAATACTTTTGTGCTAGCCATGTTGTGAGAATATCTAATGGAAGACAATAACTAAACCTTTCATCCAAGCTTGCAAAAAAGCTCAAGAGTGAAAATACGCTTCAAAGATATCAGGCACCTTCACACAGGGATCTTAGCTGCGGAGGAAAAGCTTAGAGAACAAACAAAAACTAAATACATAAAAAAGCACAACAGAGTTATGCCCCTTCCTGTAACAACTGAGTTGGCCTGTCGATCCACTAGAAGGAAATGTGTCTCAAGAAATGGACTTGTGAGCCACCACATAATGCTTGACCCCGACACAAGAAATCATAGATACAGATGAGAATTGCAACCCACTTGGACTGCAGCATATTTTTTGGCAAATCCTAAAATTTAAAAAGAAGAAGAGAATGTGTAAGAAGAAAAAAGTAATCAAGTTAAGAGCTAAACAGTCCAACTTGTGTATACTGTGACTTTCAAATTGAGAAACTGATGGCTATTAGATAAAGAAAAAAGTAGTCAAGCAAAATTTCCGCAAACAGGCTGCCATTAGACTAACAAGAGAAAAAATACTTTAAAGTTTTACAGCACGGAAACGAAAATTCGATTTTAAAAATAACTTGGGGTAAACTAATTCTTTTCTATATCAAAACTCACTTCAAAGAGTACTTTGCTTCCTTCCTATGACATATTCATTTCCTGTCCTCTATCAGAAAGTGATGAGGATCAATGTGATGTCATGTTTAATGTGCAGTATCTGTTCTCCTTCATATTCAGAAACGGGTCTGTATGTCAAAGCATGGTTGACACAAATCACCACTCAGTGGCAAATGTGGAACAAAGAATAGGCAGAGGCATACATGGCTGGACAGACAGTGGGTGGACAGTCAAAGCTGATGGAGAGCAGGAACCACAGCCTACCAGCACATCAATCACTGGCTTACAGGAACAACACACAGACAAGGCTGAAACCACACCACCACCTACTATGTACTTCTTGATCGGAAATGTGATTAGCAATACACAAGTGTTAGAAGGAATCTTTCTTTAAGGAGAGAACAAAAGTCAAAGTGAACTGGAAATCACTACTTTTCAAATACCTAATTCATTTCATCTCCATCATATCAATATTTACTTCCCCCAACAGTCCCTTTCGCGCATTTTAATTGACCACTTTTCTCATCCTGTTTTCTGCCACTTCATCTTCTCCAGCACCACATTCCTCAGTCCACATCACCCTCCTTGCTTCATCACAGACAATGATGCTTATTGAATATTATACTCATGCATTCTTCTCTTGAGTGCCACCATTATGGTTACCAGATGCACTTATGGCTTTTTAGGCCCATTGATTGGCACAATCAATACGTCATCCAAGGAAAGTTTGGAGACACTACATTAGCGCTGCCAGACGCTCTTAAGGCTTTAAGCAGTCATTTGTATGGAGATGGGAGCTAGTTCATTATGTTAATGGTCAACAGCAGATGGGTTGGGGTTTTGGATCTAAATGCTTCATACTTGTTTCCGGTATTTTCAAGGGTTTAGATTATTTTTTACACATTTATTTATTGATTAGTGTTTGTTTTTTGTTTTGTTTTGCTTTTTACTGCTTTGTGGCAACCATTGGTGTCATGAATGTTTTTATAAGTGTCTTTGCTGTGACAGTGGTAAACAGCATTTCAATATTCATAACGGGAAACCACTCAAGACAAAAGTGGTCAGCTCATTTATGTCTCTAATTACAGATTAATAACCAGCCTTTAACTGTTTCTCATCATTTATGACAATATGGGTTTTCTTTTCTCTGAGTAGATTAACTTATTAAGTGTAGCACCCTTAACTTGGCTCACATATTTTAATATTTCTGTTTGAAACACAGCCGAAAATGTCAAGTCAATAAGGCTGAAGTGTTCGACTTAAGAAACAGAATGCAATTATTTCAGACAGGACATATCAGAGTGAGTTGTTTAAAAAAAAAAAAAGAAGAAACTACAGAAAACTAAACAGTAAAATCTTTTAGCAGCAATAGAATGACCCGAGTTTCTGTTAACATTTATAAAAGTGAAGAATTATTAATAGAAGAATTTCAATCCTTATGACAATATTTTGATCAATGAATGTTTCTGGTCTCTATCCTTACCTTACAACACCTTCATTTTTCTTGTCAAGGACTTCCACTGTGCCATAGCAGCAGATAAGCTCTGATTGCTCTGAAGTCTCCCTAACGGTTTCCACACTAATCTGGCATGTCAGACTTGCAATCAGGCTGAAGCAGGTGACATGTGACTGAATGGTTAAACAATAGGATGGAGCTTGAGCTTCAGATAAGAGAATTAATATTGATTGCACATGCATGTTGGGTAGACTGTGCCCATTGTGAATTACAATGCTCAATTCATTTACCAACCAGTAATATGCTAGGTAATGGTGCTAAATGACAAAGGTGGAAAGTCGGTTTATTCAACTGGTTGACTGACAATTATTTTGTGAATTGGAACATGGTTTAGACTTGATAATATGATGGTTAGCTCCATTTTTGGCCACCCGCCATACATTTCTTTTGACATATCGAAAAATATCATGGTATGACCATTTAATTCAGGGAAGCAAAATTTGCATTACAATTGTGACACTACAACAAAATTTATGTAATGTGGTAGTGATGACTATATTACTTGTAAACCTCATGCTACTGTACACAGATGCTTTGTCTACTCCGATGAAGATTCCTTTACCTCGGCTTGCGAATTGCTTGCAGTGAACCTTTTTTCTGATAATTTAAGGTTATACTCTGGCCAGGTAGGCCACTTAAAGACCGAGAATAAAAAAATTCTATCCCAAAATGGTCAGATTATTATCTACAATGTAAAAAGTAAATAAGTAAGATATGACACCATTGAAAAAAGTAACCTGCATTGTAAAGTACACAAAGTTCATCCCAGTAGCCAAGCAATACCTGAATAACTGCACATTATGAACAAAACACATTTGGGGCGTAATTATACATGCAGCTCAAGAGACAAGAAGTAAAAGTACAGTAAAATGAGACAAGACTTACAATATATAGGGAAATACAAGAACCTCCCTTTGGTTTTCACACATTTCAAAATAATTTCAACATAATCAAAAATGACCTATTATCGATCCTATTATTGCAGTTAGAGTGCATATTTCAATCTAATTTGGTCCCAACGTAAAAAAAAAAAAAAAAGCACTGAAAATCGTCTAGTTGTTCATAAATCGAACAAAAGTTTCATAAATCTCAAATAATCTGAAAATAATCTAGGTTCAGTGTGAAATTATCCAGCACAGTTTTGATCAGTCTAAGTGTTTTAAATTCAATAAAGCTTCTTCAATGCTTTTGTAACAAAGCAACAAGCTGTCTTTATTGGGCAACTACATCCTGTCATAATTCAATAAGTGTGTCAAAGAGGGTGTTAAGCTTAAAGCATTTGCCTTCATACCCAGTCCCACCATAATAGATTTTAATTATTTCTACCAAACGAAGTCAACTTGACACCACTTTGAAAGAAATGCTTTAATTTAGCAAAAAATAAATGGGCATTTTAATATGTTTTGTATTCAAGCATGCAACACAAGTAACAAGATGAGTAACAACATGGCAGCTTTATAATAAATAATTTAATTGAAAGAAAAAGCTCTTCAACATTATAAATAGGAAAATTCTAAAAATATCTAACATTTTCTAACTATAATTTTAAAAAATAATATGTCTTATAAGTAGAAAAATGTTCTTACTCATTTGGTGATTTATTTCTTTTACACATGTGGGAGAGATAACTAATGCTCAATCCATTTTCCAAGCAGCTAGGTTTACACAGTTCAGATAAACTTGCTGACAGGCTCCAATTTACAGAAAAGACGTAAATAAAAGGCCTTTCACTCAGTCTGGATAGTGTAAGCAACACCCAAATATAGATTTGTGTGCATGTTTTTGTGTGTGTGCGCGCGAGTGTGAGTGAAAGACAGACACAGAGTGCTAAGAGCTGTAACTGCAGGAGTGTTTTACAAGCTCAAAGCTCTGTGCCTGCTCCTCTAATTCAGCACACACATTGCACTTTCAGCAGATCAATGATCCCCTTGTGCCTCTCTCACAACCTCTCTACTCACACCCAAACCCATGCACATATGCCTTTTAAGGTGCACAAACTCACATACACCCTACACACATACATACAATTCTCCTCATTTCACCCCCCTTCACTCCTGGTCCATTTCTCATGTTCTCATACACCATTCTTTTTTTCCATTTTCATCCTTTCTTCTACTGAAACCCTGAGCAATTACTCATCAAGACTCTAGAGAAGCCTTTAAGTGAGAGGAGAGAGAGCAACAAAGGCTAGGAAAGAACAGGAGATGGAAGAGTAGAGATAAATGTGAGGGTAAAAGAAAACTGACCGTCACCGACTGCAGTAGAGAACCTCAAAACATCTGTTCTTAAATAAGAAGGGTTGACCCATCATACAAGAGTGTGTGACATATGCATGGTTCAATGCAAGTGTGGCTCACAGCGGAATGACAGAACATCATTTATTCTTTGGGGAGGGGAATATGTGCACTGCAGCTGTTCTGCACATGCTCTCTAAACAAAAACAGAGATAAAAAAAAACCCATCTACGACAGCTTTTCAATCTTCTGGATTGGCCCGTGGTGGTCAATGGAAATCCAAAATTAAACATTGGTAAATTGTTTATTATTCTGCAACAAATCTTGACTTTTGAAGACCTAGCTAATATTTTGAAGGCAACGATTGCTTTCTCTCTGTTTCGTTGGCTATATTAGTGCCCTCTTCTGGACATCAAGTTTGAGTAATCAAAAAGACAAACAAAAAAAGGAATGACAGAGTGTAGAGGGTTTTTTTTTAACAATATCTATTGTTTCAAGTACAGGCAGCACAACATATTACAAAATCAGTGTACACATTATTAGTTTTGCAAAGGACTATATGGAAACGCAACGTTTGTTGGTTTTTATCTTCAGTTGCTATGAATACACACTTTGCATGCTAATAAGATATTCAGCCTTTTAGTTCATGTCCCACTGTAGGAGCATACATACACACCTGACACAGCTTATAGTGCCCAAGACGCTTAGGGTCAGAGAGAGTGCTGGAAGTAATAACGCAGTAAGTTTAATAGGATCATCTAAAAGAACCGTCAAGTAATTGTTATGTAAATCAAAGGTAAAGTGGGTATGCTAAACAGATGGCTGTTTGAAGAGATTTTCAATCATTTTCAGACTAAACAGAGTAATATGCAAGAACTTGTACACAGGCTAACTGTAAATAAATATCTCCAATCAAAAAAATTCAGCTGTGATTAAAACATGTTGCATTTTCTTGTTCAGTTGGAATGACTACTGTTAAAGATGACTGATCAAAGTCTTATTTAGAGTTATTATCAAACATAGTTTTGGACTAATAAAATTCAGGTAATCTAGTTTGGGAAAATTATTTCTTTATCCTCTGTAAGAAGAGTCAAGGTTACCTTACTGGAAGATAAAGCAAAGCAGTGGTGAACCATTCACCATGTATTGGAGTACAACCTAAACACTGAAAACACCAACTGTATATGTCTGTCCCTGCAGTCTCTGCTTTCACTAAGCTCTAAGGTTGATCCATTTAAAGCACAATGGAGGATTACATTCTCATCTGGCCACTGGCTTTGGCCTGTAAAGGAAAACATTACAGCTCCAACATTAACTTGGCAGACATAACCTTAGTGTGATTAAAAGTCAGTGTCTTTTTCCATTTTAATGAACGACAGAGAAGGATGCAACTGTGATTCTACCATGCATGTCTTTTGTATGTGTGCAGTTATGTGTGCATGCGTGGGAGACTCAGGCATGTCATCCTGAGGGCAGGTTAGGGGGATAAAGCCCCTCTGTAGAGTGGAGTGGTTGTGAATTGGTTTTGGCTGTGGACTAAATCTCATCACAGACACCTTCTCATTTTCACCACAAGACTCCCAAAAAAGGAGAAAAATGCTTTCATTGAAGCAGCACACAACACATTCAGTTTAGTGTGATGTGAACCAGACCTTTTGCTATAATACTGGTGTCAAGAGTGTACACACACAACCCCAATGATCCTCTCACAATATATTTCTCTCTTTGTCATTCATAACCACCAAATAATTTTCAATGCAATACTGAACCTCCTCAAACAAAGACCCTCTCCACTGCCTGTTGAAACCTGCAATTCTTACCTTCAAAACCAAACAACTTAACCATGTCTTCTTGTGCATGCACACAAGCTCACAGTTACAATTTCACAATGTCCAAACCCCCCACAAAGAAAACGACAGTTGCAGCTTGTCCATCCGGAAGCATTCAGGCCCCTGATTAAACCAGTGCTTATTGGTAATTAAACACAGTGCTTTGTGGCAGTATCCAGAAAGCTGTAAAGCATTCCGCCTCCCTACCACATAAACACCCACCCAACCCACCTCCACTGGCACTGTGCCGTCGCCTCTTCTTCTCTTTTTCAGCCTTTCAGGCGGCCGCAGGTGGCACAATTGGCAGTAATGTGTTCTAATTGTTGGCAGCGGTGCCTGGGTAAAGATACGTGGTTGAAAACAGGAGCTTGGATGGAGTACAGCAGGATACAGAATAGGATGGAGTGGAAGGAATAGTAAGCATTGGGTGAGGCGAGGGGGTAGAGGGGAGGTACTATATAAATGGATGGAGAAAGGAAATAATTAAAGAACAAGCAGAGGCAACAAATAGCAATGGTTCTGGGTGGAAAAAGTTGGAATGTGAGATGAATAATGTAAAAAGAAAAAAACGGAGAACAGCTGAATAGGGAATTAGTGGCAGAGGGAGTTGGAGAAGTAAAAACCCACAGAGGGTACTGTTTATGTCATGTCCAAATGTTTGCTTTGCTGTAGTTTTCCAGGTAACTGAGAGAAAGTCTCCAGGGTTAAGGCTAAGCTAAAACTGCAGAGACAGGCACACTGTAAGCTCCAAGCTTCATGTTGCAATGGTTACACACAGGTCTAAGTTGCTTGGTTCAAGGCCATAAAACCCCTCTGGTTTGCCAATAGAGAAATGTTGACAACTAAATGAAGAATAGTCAGTTTAAACAAAGATCCATGATTGTATGCTATGATAAATAAACCATAATAAAGAAGTTTTTTCCCCTCAAATTACCTTCTAGAACTATATTACATTTCAATATAAGTGTTTGCAATAATGCAACTATATTTGGTAAGCTGTAATATTTTGAATTCCATTCATTACTTGCATGCCATTTATTGATATTTGATTAGCTTGATTCACTTTCCCTACCCTTGAGAAAGATTTTAGAGAACAAAAAATATGAAATTCACAGGGAGTGTTGGGAGCATCATGAAGCTGGACAAGATTAAGAAGAGTAAAGAAAATGTGGATTCTTGCAATTGATATCCATCTTTTTATTGTCTTCTGCCCCAGTAACACTCTTCCACACATTCTTAGGAATCCCAGTACATTTCCAGGTCAGAAGACCTATATAGTCCCACCAAAATGTTCTGAGTCTGCCTCAGGGTCTCCTCCTAGTATGGATATGTCCAGAAAACCTTCAAAAAGAAGCACCAAGGTGGAATCCTGATCAGATGGCCAACTCCAACCTTACTCGAGATGACAAAGCCCCCCCAACCCAATCTCCTGACCTCAGCCCGTTCACCCTAATGAGCAAGGTCATTAGGGTGAACATTAGGAGTCACTATCTCCCTGATAGTGACTGCTAAATTTGTGTCTGAGACAATAGCTCAGCAGCTCTTTGATAAAATGAAAACCTGCTTATAGTGATCCCTCGAAGGTGTTAACGTAACAGAAATATATTTGCCAAACATCAACCTTAAGACAGATAGTCAGGTAAGACTAAATTACATTTAAAATACTTGCAAAATATATGGAGCCACATTTAAAAGCTTGAACCAACTAGGTTTAACTAGTTTTATTAGGTTTAAGTCCCATTTCAAGACCTCCAAGGTACATTGAAACAACTTTAAGTTATCAGTCCAAGTACAAATAACATAAGGAGAGGGGGTAGACAAAGATTCAAAGTTAGCTATTTTTAGTATTGGTGAGATGCTTAAAATAAAATTAGAGGAAGCAGATATGTAAGAGAGTGTTTACATTAAAAAGAATGTTCCCTGAGACATGCCTGTGTTTCATTCAGGCTTTAGCAGAACGAGGAACAGCAAGACCTAAGGAACTAATAGGAAGACTGAAGGGAGCAAGACAAAGGTTGTCTGTTAGCTTCTTTCTTTCCCTTTTGTGCTTCAGATGTCTATCATGGAACATGCTGGATATGGAAATGTTAGCAAATTTTTGGAAATCTCAGTTAAGGTAATGATCTACCTTTCCAGAGAATTACCTGCTTATATTACAGTTTTTAAAGACAAAACTGCACCAGCTTAAATCTGTATCAACAGACCAAGTCTCAAAAGTCAGAGACTGAAAAACAAGCACAAAACACCAAGTCGCTGTATTTCTAATACAAGGCTGGCTGGATAATTTTGAGAAGGCAAATGAAGAGTTTACATAAAGCCTCACCGACAGACATATGCTATACATAGTCATAAGCCTGAAAAAGCAAAATTTATGTTTTCTAGGGACCTTCAATATGTTTTGTCAAATAAAAAATAAATAAATAAATAAATAATAATAATAATAATACAAAGCAAAATTCATGTTACCATATTTAACCTATATATGCAAACACATTCAGTCAGATTTGTATCTGTCTGCAGTGGCTGCTCAAGCTGTTGGGTCGTGTCCGCATGCAGATGGAAAGTTTCAGAGAAAAACAAAACCCACTGGAATGAAAACTGTGCTGAGCTCCTGAGAAAACTCATATGCTGCAAGGAGCTGCTGCAGCATTACCATGGCAACGGTGAAGAGAGCATGAAGTGTTGGAGTCGGAGTCTCAAGGTTACTCAATCTATTCATGTATTAATAATACCACTGCTTTTATGAAAGGAATATAACATTCCGTCTAAGAATGATGAAAATAAACCATCAGATCTCAAAAGTCAGGTTGCAGGTCCGGTGAACACAACAAACTTACCAAGAAGGGTTAAGGCTGGGAAATTAACTGCATATTTTCATGAACAAAAACATCAGTTAATGTGGGCTTATTTGAGAATCTAACAATAACACACTTCTGAAAATGTATTTAATTTTGTCTTAAAAAGTAAATGCTGGCAAACAAAAGTGGGAACAATTTAGGTGGACTGCGGGGCATGTCAAGACACAGGGAGTAACAAACAGGAATAGTAATGGTATCACGTGTACAAGGAAATGATAAGGTCATTGCTCCCAAGCCTCCCATGGTTCAAGTGTTCACCATTTTTTTTCCCCAACGTTTGTGTCAGAGGTTAAGCAGTGGGTGAGAAACTAGTTACAGTATTTCTGTCTGTGGAAGCAGGGTTTTAGAAAGCCTGTAGAGATTTCAGTTCAACTCCTGGTCATTTCTGAACACACAAAGCTTATGTTAAAACATTGCTATTGAAAAACACTGTTTAGCATTGCAATACTAAGACATTTTATCATGTTTTCATGTCCATGTGTTAAACAGAAACACTTCAACAGATGTGAGACATGTTCAGCAAAGTTTATGTCTTAGCAGCCTTAGACTTTTTAGCTGTAGGGGGAAAGGTCTATCACTATCAAGAGAAACACTAACAAATTAATTACACACTACCATTCAACAGCCCACTTTACCTCTATACTATGCAACTCCCCTGAGTCACTGATTTTTACAAGATCATTTCATATTCTTCTGGTGCTGTCTTTGACTGTTTTCATTTCAGGCCCAGTTTTGCTGATTTGTTTGGGATCATTGTCCTGCTCTTGACCCTGTTTTATTCAGGTTTTAGCTGTTGGACAGATGACTTCACATTAGACTTTAGATCATTATGGCACATACACCTGGGGCTGTAAAACAACCACAAACCATCATGCCTCTGCCACAATGCTTTAGAGTTTACAGATGTATTTTGCTTATAAGTTGCATTTTTTTAATATGACCCTGCAAATGGCTAAACATTTCTGCTTTGCTCTCTTCTGTTCCAAGCTCATTTTTCCCAAACTTGTGTGGTTCATTTAAATGCAACATCACAAGTCTAACTGATGTGGTCTTGTTTGATTTTAGAGAAGAAGCCTTCTTCAGGTAAACTTTCCAAACCAACTGTTAAATGTTTTTCTAGTTGGGGTTATCATAAATTTTAATACTTAGCATTCAAAATGAGGCCTCTAGAATCTCAATTGCAGTCCTAAATTATTTACACCTTCTCTGTGCACTGCCAGATCTGACCTTGTGATGAATATAAGGGGAGGTCCATAAAGGTGTTACTAGATTTTCCCATAATAATATAGTTGCAGAAACATAAAATAAACACCAAAACACTGACAGTCATTACTTCAACGGAGATTTCTGTGACAAATGGAAGAAACAAAAATGAACAAAGTCCTGGTCACTATGGAAGCGTGCACAAGCTTTTATTTTTTACAGGGTATTTTTATGTTATAAATATTTTGATATTCAGTTCAACTCTAAAGTATTTTTGAAAGGGAGATTTTCTTTCATGTTAAAAAAAAAAAGATTCTTAGTTTTGCACATAAAGTTTGAATTCTTTTTTTAAAAAATTGGGGAGAAACACTTTAACACCTTGTAAAACAAATGTTCTGTTGAACTGCAGTAGTCTGTTTCATTTGTGATACAGAATAACATTAAATGTTGACCTCTAGCTATTCATTTGTCCAATCTTTTTTATTGACACCATAATTACATACTTTTTGAGTTAATAAATTTGGTTAAAATAGAAAAAATGGAATTCAGAAAAAGTAAAACAGAAAAAGTAGAATTTGGACAAAAATAAAAAGGATTTCATAGGGCCCTACTTGTGGTCATTCGTCTTCTTTTCACTCCTTTTCTTTACAACATAAGTTGATTTTATCAACTTCTCACTCTCCCTCTGTCTCTTCCATCTGGAGACCAGATACAGCCAAGCTATTATGGGCTGCATGTGTATGTCTGTGCTCTATGCTCCCCATTCTACAGTAGCCTCTGTCTCCAAGTTCTGCAGTATTCACTGATCCTTGACCAAACTGCTGCAGTAATAGTAGAGCCCTCTCCATAATAAATTCATGACATTAAAGAGCTTATGGTTACCCATGAGGAATATAACAAGAGTAAACAGCCGCTGCTGTAACAAAATTAAACCTTTTGGGCAAATAACTGTGGCAAATTCAATTAGGTTTCCGGAGCTGGGGGACTGGGAACATTTCATTTATTTTGACAATACTGAACGAGTCTTGCAGCTGGAGCATTGTGCATGCAACGGGAAAATGGCCACAGCTGTTATGAAGGTTTTCATGATGTGAAGTTGTCCAATATGCAAATGCTAGGAACACATTGCCTGCAACAGCCACTGAATGGTGCAATTCTGGTGTCACCCTGAGGAATGCTGTGGGCTCTTACCATGGTGCTGAACAAGTTTAAAAACAGATTTACTCATGACCTACCCAAAACATTTAAGTTCAATTACAAAATGGTCGACAAACTCATTTAGTCCTTTTCTAATACTTCAACATTTCTCCACGTTGATATCCAACCTGTCCAACCGTGCCTCAAAAAACAGGGTTTCAAACACCATAATTAGAGCAACTCAGGCAAGCTTAAACTGCTTTAAATCTGGTCTAAATGCTTTTATTTTCCTTTTGAAAGAAAGCCTTGCACCTTCACCGAACTGATTTACAGCGCAATCATTCCAAACTGAGTCAATAACTCTCCTAAAATGTTGCATAAATATTAGAAACTAACATTTTTTACTAGTAAAAAGACAAACAAAAATGTTTTTTTTCTGAAGAGAAATCTTTTAAGATATTTTTGGCTTAATTAAGGAAATGTTGGCAGTGGCACATCAGAACACGAACCACTAAGACAGGCAATTTCCCTGTTCTCTCCTCTCCTCTGTAAACTACTAATTGATCTCCAGGGAGTCGTGCTGTTTAAACTATTCGGAAACAGAGAAGACTGTACCCGAACCTTTAGCAGAGAGTGGAAGAGACCCACACAAGTAATGAGCTGCAAGAGTGGACTAGGTCTGAAAAATCCCAACTTTGTCTTAAAGTCAGCCTTCGCTGTTTAATGAAGTCATTATCACATTTCTTGGAGCTAAATCCTTGTTGTCAAAGGATACACAGTTTATGTGATAAATGTGGATTTAAGAGTGAAAATTTTAAATCTTCGCCTGGATTGAAGCATCTTTCTGGTTTATATAGCATCTCTAATTAAGATGGGCATTCTATCATTAACAAACAGGGCAATAAAACAAATTACATAGCTTTGATTTCTGATTGCAACAATTTAAATTCAGATGTCTCTCCACTTATGAATGATACATAAAGACTAGGTAGTTAAACATGTTGGTTGCTGTGTGCCTACATGCGGGATATCTATATTAGATTATTAATGATACTATACCAATCCACTTTAAGTGAAATTTAATTAAATAAGCAAAAAAGGGAGTTACATTTTAATAGTAAAAAAGTATATACGAATCCCAGCAACTGATCTAAAGCACATCTAAGAATATCTGAAGTAAAGCTGAGATTTAAAAGCTGTTCTTATGCGCCATGCAAGTATGCAAGTGTGTGTGTGTGTGTGTGTGTGTGTGTGTGTGTGTGTGTGTGTGTGTGTGTGTGTGTGTGTGTGTGCGCGCGTGTGTGTATATAGTCATTTTTGCCTCAACATACAGCAACAATTACTTTCTGCTAAATTAAAAAAATAACATAAATCTTCCTTTATTTTTTCCCAATTATAGTTTAAATGTTGCAACAAGACTCAATTATAGATATGCACTCGCTTTTTCATATTTTCCAAAGTCTTATCCCCAGGAAAGGAGCAAAAAACAGACAAATTTGCTTTGATGGCAGGGGAAAGAGGTGGAAGGTGTCACACTGCCACAAACTGTAAACAAAAACAGTGGAACAAAAACTATTTTCCTCAGCTTAATGGAAAGGGATCTCGGGAGACAGTAAAACTTTTCCAAGATGGAGATGGGTTTGGGTGGAGGGGAAAAAAAAAAAAAAAAACAAAAAAAAAAAAAACGGGGAAATGTTTGCCCATATTGAAGTCACAACATAAAATGTTGAGGAAAAAACTTATTTGCTTAGTTTTCTACAATCCTGGAAATGAAATATTTAAGTAAGAGTGAGATTACATTTGTACATTTTTGCATGCACCTTTGTGTAGACATAATGCTGTGCTACTGGTATTAGTTATGCAATCAATTATTTTGTTTGAAGCACTCATTTCTTTCTTACGGGGTAAATTCACTCAAAATAAAATGCTGGCATTATTTTATTTATTTCAGCTTGAGATTATACCACTGCAGGAAAAGATGAATTTACTTTAAGGCTTTTTACTTGAAATTACCAGAAGAGTAAATAAATGTGGCAGGTACTGTACACACACTCCTATTATTACAGGAAAACTGATGTTGTTAATGCCAGGGAAAAAAGGTACCACTCCTAAACAATACATGATCAGGCAAGTCAATGACTCATCTTTTTCCACCATGGGAGGCATGTATAGCGATAAACAATGGAAGAAGAATCCCTACAGGTCACAAAGGGGAATTTTCCCTCTGCGTTTTGGTGTGTGCATGTGCAAGATCACACACAAGTGTTACTATCTGTTCTCATTGTGGACATCCACCCCAACAAGCTTCTGAATTATTCAGAGGTACAAAATAAAGAAACATCCTTTTGCATGCTGAAAAATAAATGGCCTCATAAATGATGGAGAGGATGAGAATCTACAAAGTTCTGCTATAATGTAAGCAACTTCCATTCATTTTTTTAAGTGATACTGTCTTTGAGCCCATGCATTATTGAGTATTCATGGGGATCTCTCATAACCCTTTATGTCACATAAGTGGAAAATATGAAAAAAATTTCCTTTTCCCTTAAAGTAACAGGGAAAGTCAAAACAACAGAGAGATAAAACAGCAACATTGGTTAGGATACATAAATGCAGAGAGGCCTTGCTTATGTACAAAAATCATTGAACATACAGAGGACCGAGATATGACTGATTGTAAAAAAGACAAAAGTAAATGTGGAAAAAAAGAGAACCAACCAAGTACTGGAAATGAAAAGACAAAAGTAATAAGGTAAAATAAACACAGGTTCTTATTGAAAGTGTAGAAGAGCACAGACACGCACAGATACACACAGACACACAAGGACAGAGCTGAAACATATGCTTCCTCCAGCACCAGCTGGAGACATCTGGTGCCAAAACTCCACAGGTCAAACCAAGTGACATGCTCCCCGAAGTGTGGAAGGAAGTACACATGTGTCTTGTGTGCCAAATGATTAAAACTGTCACCATGATAAGCATACTGTACCTACAAAAAAAAAAAAAAAAACAAAAAAAAAACATGTTTAAACACAAGGAGCACATACAGTTACCCATGCAAAAACAACACTCACCAAAAAATACAAACAGGACAGAAATCAAACCTATGTGATCTAATACTTTTGACCACTTTAAACATTTAAAAGAGAAACATTTTTAAACCAATAACATAGCCTTTTGTTAGTACTATAATAAGCTGTTAATTTATTTAGCCTTAAAAATGCGCTTTATAATAATTAATTAAATATTTATCCATACATGAAATTAGGAATTTACATATCTAAACAAATTAAATATTTGATCTGCAGGGAGAAATATTCAAGATATTTTCTACAATAGATCATTCTCAAGCTTGCAGAGAGACAAAGTGTTGTATAGCATATACTGGAGGACTATGGAATGCAGAAGACCTATTTTTTTCAGGAATGTGCAAAATAACACATTATTATTTATGCATTATAGCATTATCAGCTTCGGTTATTTCATTTTCAAAGTATCTTTCGTGACATATCAATATTGTAACTACTTGTTATAATATTCATAAGGTAGTATGTTATTGGGTTTATTACATTTAATATGGCCAGAATTATTACTTTATCTGCAGTTATTACATTACCTTTTGTTGCAAGTAGTGAGATAGGGATACTTTAAAAACTGGAATAAACTGCCCTCCTGCAAAACTTTAGCCTGAGAAAATAAACATTTTACAATTTTTGCTTTTCTGAGTATAACAGCTTCAAGATACAGAGAACTGGTGGTGAAAAGGTCAACTTAACTGTGACTAATATCCAGTAGCCATCATTAAGCAGCTAATTAGATGAATAAAATCAGTGCATACTGCAATGTGCAATTCACTATAAATTAATGTCACAAAAAAGAAATGCTGTGAACTACTGAAAACAGCTTCCAAGGGTTAAACTGTTCTAAAGACAAAACGTCTATGAAAAATCAGTTTTCTACATTTGGATTTCTTTGGCATCATCTGGAAAACTGAAAAATCTGATGTTACTGCAATCAAAGAAAAGTGTAGTTTATAAAGCTGGTGAAATATTCTTTCAGTTAGTTTTGTCTAGAAAATAATTACCTGGTACCACCAAAAAATAAATGAATTTTTAAGTCATTTCACCACCCCACATTGCAAAGATCATTCAGGAGGAGCGGGGATGAGCAGTTGAGAACTTTTTAAAGCCACTTGCACCAAATTAGAAAGCCCTTCAGAAATAATTAATAAATTCATGGGAAAGTAACATGTTCAGGTGACATGTTTTTAGAACAGCATGGCAGCTCACTAAAACAGAGGTAACACCAACTGGGAACAGTAAAGACTGCAGAAACTCCTTTGGGGGCAAAATATCAGCCGCTGTCAGAATCCTGAACATCATCATTGGTGAGCATGGTAAGTGAAGCACAGTTGCATTAATGATGTAAACCATATAATGCTGATAAAATATAGAATGGATTCATGGATTTTAACTTCCTATCTGAAGAACATTTGGTTTAACAAAAAGAAGTTTCTTTATTCTCATCTTAAACTTGTGCTTTTTTTGCAAGACAAGTTTTACACAACCACATGAATAATTATTTTTATATGTTTTGAATATTTTTCCATGTTAAACAATGAATTCAGTGAAATAAGTGAAACTAAAAAAAAAGGGAATGCAAGAAAAGAAAAAGGGATTTAATAAAGCCTCAGAAGTCAATTTCTTTAAGTCTTTTTGCCTTGAGATAACATAATGTAACTTGTGCAAATAAGGAGAAATAAATAAGATCCCAGGCTTTAAAAAAAAAAAAAAAAAAAAAAAAAAAAAGTTTTCATATTATAGGTTAATAGAAAAGGTAAAGATAACGTTCATAGCCTGGTTTTCTCTCTGAACACCCTTACACAGAACAAACAGAATATCTCAGTACAGTGCTACTGTAATACTTGTTCCACAATACAGAGAGAAATTCAGCCAAATAAAACCCAGCCAAAAAACACACACTGTCCCAAAAAATTTCCAAATTTTAAAATAATCCCTCAAATTTAAACAAATGACTTTTTAATCAGACTGAAGAACATACAACTACAGTTCTTCATCTGCATCCCTGCCTCCCAAATTCCTTTTTGGATTCAACAACCTTATGATAAAAACAAAATCATAAAGCCCCAAGGTTATTTTTTTCTTCAGCATGACTCTGCTTGTAATTAGGTGGACAGTTTACACAAGAATTATGATTGGCTGACAGCTTCAAGCACAAACAGAACCAGAGATATGATTATTGCACTGGTTGTCAAACATTGCTCATTAGGTAGAAAACAGACATACAGGCAGGGACCAATCAAACTGTGTGAGCACACGGCACATTAGAGGGTTATGTGTGTGTTTTTTAGACATCTATGAGCTCATTAGAAGAGCAGCTAAAAGCAGGAGCCAGGGCTGAATCCCGGGCACATGTACATGGATGAGCTGGTCAATGCTCAGAAAGTGTTTACAATAAACTAAAACTGAAAATTTAATTCAAGAATGAGGTCACAAATAGTAAATAGATAGAAAACAGAATTAAATAAAGCTAAAATTAAAGAAAAACTTAAAAGCCACAAATATGTGAAGACTGCAGACTTTTTGTAAAACATGTTTTACATGACATTTAAATTACTTTTACACGAAAAATCAAGTAATGAACTGAAGACATTGTCCTTTGGCTTACTGTACACAAAACTACTTGCAATGCCAACAGATGGAGAAAAGGACAATATCCATCTCTTTAGCATGCTTGATTTCTAACACGTTTATTTCCAAAACAGTCTAAGTTTACAAAAACATTCTCGGTATAAATACTAGTTCTGAAGTAAATCAATATTTGCATTATGTCAAACAGCAGGATTATCCATGAAGCCAAAGAGACAGTAATTTACAATCGGGGGAGACATGAGTGAAACAGAAAATAGAGCAAAATTTGACTCATCCAACCGCTGCAGATTGTCTGAGGTGAACCCAACCATATCTTAAAGCTCTTCTACGGAGTTTGGTGCTTAAATCTTACTAAGAGTCCTGGTTAAGCTTATTGTGTCATTGACTGATTGTAAGATGCATGCATGAGTGACACTGTATCAATATAGTTTTAATTAGACTATGCAAGTTCATTGAGTTGCATTTAACCGCAGAACAATATGGAGAATGTTTTTTTCCCATCATTTTTTCAACATCTCCCTCAGTTATCAATCAAGTTTCTGTGTTTACTTTAGACAATAAAAAAATAGTCTCAGCTGGGAATGGAGTTTAAATGTAATGCTTAGTATGAAACAATAGGAAAAACAATTTTTTTTTTCTTTTCTTTTTCAAGTTTTTTTCCATTATTTTATTCCATTATGTTTTTTTATAATGAGAAACAAAATATGACAAGGTTTTGATGACACAACCAATCTTTATAACTTGTAAGACTGCTTTTCTGGACTATTTAGGCAGCTGAAGAATAGATAATGTAGTTTATTGGATTTACTATTGTACATAACTGCATGACAATTAGCTTAAAATAATCCTTAATTATCTGCTCATCTGTATAAGTACAGTGGGGGACTTGATAATGATATGGTGAACAGACTGCACTCTTGTCATTCCTGTCAAAAAAAATAAAGGGAGAAAGAAAAATGGAAGAAGAGCGGAAACAATAAAAGGTGAGTGAGGGCCTGTGTTAGCATATGCATTCACATCCATGTGGGCTAGAGACAGTAAGCACATTTGCTGAACCCATCATTAAGTTCTCTCCCCTTGTGGTTAATGTCAGGGTCTAGACAGGAGGACAAAGCCTGGGCCCTTCCTCCACAGGGCAGGGGCTTAGGGGAGAGAGCTGGGATGGGACAGCATGTCCTGGGAGATAGACAAGGGAGAAAAAGGAAGGGGGGAGTCTAACATTGTGGTATAAGAAGGGTAGTTTGATTTATGAAGACAGATGAAACTACAGTATCTTCCCTTTTGCTACAGAGCAGGAAATGAGCAAAGGGTAGCAAGCTGGTGTTTGGAGGGGTTGGGCTAATTAGAGAGAGAGAGACGCATGTGTCCCATCACTGAGTAGGTCTCCTGGGTAGAGAGCAGCTCCATCAGTAGCCAGCTGCAGGTACAGGGGTCGTGTGTGAGTGGAAGGAGTGCAGTTGCCCGTGCACAGCTGCACTTTTATCCTTTGCACTCTGACTCATTAATTCTGACGGTACATTAAAGGGTCTGTTGGCACATGTAAAGCACAGACAGACATCTCTATTGAATAATGGCAGCCCCGAGGGCATCGCGCATTATCTGAACACAGGAAACACTGATACATAGTCAATGATGAAAGTTTCATGCCATTTTTTGCTTTTGCTTTTTTTATTCTCCTGCACATTTACTGAATCTGATAAGAGTCTCCCTGAGAAATATCTAGGACTGCCAGTGGCACAACAAAGATATGTTAAGGCACAGATCATAGGAAAGAGATACTGCATAAACTATTAATACAACTTTGAATGTTCACACTTTGTATTTTTGAAAAACAGATGATGTATTAAAAAAAAAAATTTTGAAAACCCATCAAAAATGTTGAGTGCTATTTCAGTCAGTCTTTTATCACACAGAAGGTGGTCACTATGTGGAAATGACACTTTCCACGTCATTAATTAAAACTGAATCTAACGTGAAAGCTGGTTGCTGGCGTAAATCATCTTTTATTAGCAACTCTATGAATTTGGAAAGTCAGGTTCACGGGTCATTATTACAATCAAGTCTCAACACTAAGTTTCACAGAACATTTAATTTAACAAAAGTTTGTAACTGCTTTGAATAATCTTGAAGATGACTATTATACAGCTACAATTATTACCCAACTAGAATTTTAAATATGCCTTTTTGATCATAGAAAAAGAGAAACAGGTTAACATCACTCATTGTTAAATTCCTGAATAAATCAAGTGTTTGTATTTTGAAGAATACCACATTTAAAATCAGGCAACGACATGACTGATTTCTCTCTGGATATGCAAGGACAAAACATAGTTTGTTTTTTGTTTTTTTTTTGCTAGCAACCTAACCAGAACCGGCTTTAGAGCACAATCTGTGATTCAGCACAGGAACCACTTTGGCTGAAAAGAAATATGACGGTCCTTGAGTGACCTCACAAAATCTCAGATTAAAGCCCAGATACCATCTGTGCAGAGCCCTGAAGATGTCTGATCCAAGACTCATCCCATCCAAAAACTTGATAAGATCTGCCAGAAAGAATCAAATGAACACAGAGTCCAAGAATTTAAAGTGTGTACTGACTTACCAGGAAATCAAAGCTGTGACTGCTATTACAAGGGCCTTGCACAAACTACTGGCTAACAGCTCCTGCTTGAAAGAGCAAAAGGAGTAGTTCAGCTCAATTTGACACAAATATTTGGGAGTAAATAAGGAAAAAAATGTTAAGACACGGGGAAGTTATCAAACGGTGGGGTGTATTCTGCCCAGCAGGCTATGAAACGTGATGCACCTTGAAAGGGAGTTGTGAGTGACGCCTAAGCACCAGTGAAGCATACAATCCATTTAATCCTCGCTGACCTAGGAATCAGACCCAGTTCAGTCACATCTGTCATCAAAACCAATAGTTTGTCCGCCATCAAAAGGATCACATTTATTTTACAAATATGAAAAATCTAGACAGGTCTTCGCAGAGATTAGGCTCCAGTAAGCACACAAGAGAAAATACACTGAAGTTGAATTGTACAAATTTAAAATTAGCAATTAAGATTAAACGACTATGCTAAAAAAATAAATAAATAAATAAATAACCCCTTTGCGGATATTTTTGAAGTTCAAAAACATGTTCCCGACAGCAGTAAACAAATTTGATAACGTGAATATGAAAGCAATGTTAATAGGAACATTTCATAGGAAGTCTCTAAGGGTAAGAAGGAAAAACCGAAAAACGCAAAAAGGAAAATTGGGGGAAGGGGAGAGGTCTGGTTGAACAACAGCTGGTGGGATTACTGTTTAATAAAAGCCATCGTATGCGTGCCCTCCCTGATGCCCCCCCACAGAGTAGACCAAAAGACATTGCTCTGCAGAGTCCAATAACCCAACATCACAGTCAAGCCACAACCCCTGGGGACCAAACGTAAGGCACCTTCTTCCACAATGCCAGGGCTCCACATATCCCACTGGGGATGCCATGCCTCCAAGGCACACCGTATGGATGTCTGCAAGGGTGTTTTCCTTATTATCCAACCTTGCATATGCTTATATGGTGCAAATGTACGTGTGCAAAAAGGTACAGATAAACAGATGTGTTGATTTGAATGTGTGTATGTGTTTATTTGTGTGCATTCTGTCTATCTGTTTGAAAATGAGGGGGGGGGGGGGGGCATCAGATAAGCAACCTCATTTGAGCTGCTTCAAGAAGAGTGAAAGGCGCCATGGGGAGGCTTTCATCGCTCAGACGGAAGAAAAAGACAGAGTCAAGATGGAATGAGTGTGAAAGAAGATGAAAAGGGGGGTGAGAGGGTAAAGAAAAGGGAGAAGAAGAAAGTGAGCTAAAGAATGAAATAAATAATCCAAGAGGATGTTTATCTTCGTCATGCTGACTTTGGACAAAAGAGGCCACCAATATGTGCTGCCCCCTATAGGTCCCAGGAAATTGAGCAGAGAAAACAGAAGTTGACAAAAAAAAACAAAACAACAAAACAAACAAACAAACAAAAAAAAAAAAAAAAAAAAAAAAAAAAACGCATGTTGCGATTACGCTGTATAGGGCCTATTACTGTCTCCCAAAGACAAATTGCTTAATTAAACATGAGCCAAGTGCTTTCTGTCTGCTGCTGTATGTCTGGATATATGAATGTGTGTGTGTGTGTGTGTGTGTGTGTGTGTGTGTGTGTGTGTGTGTGTGTGTGCGTGCGTGCGTGCGTGCGTGCGTTAACTATGCATTCGTTTCATCTTCATAGATGGCACAAGCAGGCCATTTGCAAGTCAGATTCGCCATTTAATGACACGGGCAATCATCTAAATTTATTTAAAGCCAGAATGGAGAGGAAAAGAGCTTGTTGAAGTTGCAGATCAAAAATACATAAAATAACTTGTACATGAGGCCTGGAGAGTTTCTCAATTTAAAATGACAGAATGTGTCTAGGTAAATGCTTGCTGTACCCATCTCCGGGGGTCTTAAGTTGTGATGACACTTTATATTTGACACATATATTATATAGAGAAGATGATTCAGCTCAAATAAATCTCTACAAGAAAACATCTGCATGTATCTCCAATACATTCATATATCCAAAACATCCTCTTGCCACTCTCTGATTTAAATTTCAATTTGTTTTGTAAGAATTTAATTGGACAAAACAAAGCAGTCCATTGAACGGATAGAACACAAGTAGAATCTACAATTTTGGCCTATTTTTCAAGAATAGTTTAAGCTTTGTCAGACTGGATCTATGAACAGCAGTTTTCAAGAGTTTAAAGTTAAGCCACAGTTTCTAAATTGGACTCAAGTCTGGACTTTGATCTTATTTTAGAATTAATCTAATTATGACAATGTAGCTCTTTCTGTATATTGTGTTTGTTGTCCTGCATGAAGATGAAGCTCCACCCTTGACTCAACATTTTGCAGTCCTTAATTGTCAGGAATCTGGGTTGTTGTGTTTGTTTTGTGGTTTCTCTCTCTGTTATGGAGCTGTAGGTTGCCACTGGAGGGCACAGCTGAGATCTGGAGCAGGAGGTCTTCTCTAGAGAGCAGAGCCCAGCAGGTGTGCTCCCACACACCTATTCATCAGATCATCTCTCGGAGGATAAGAGGAGCAGCCAGCCAGTCTAACTGGCTTTCTCGTCCCAGCAGAGAAAACCACTCCCACTACATGGTCCTGCCACTGCCATGTTTCACCATAGAGATAGTGTGTTTAAAATGATCAGCAGTCTTTGGGGACATTTCACATTTTAATTTCTGATTTGTAAAACCATTTTTAAAGCATTTCAGATTTTCACTCCATTTCTGAACTATCTCCATGTTCATGTCAGTCTGGCATGAAAATATAAATATATACACAAAATGTATGGATGCAGCATGAAAAAAATGTGTCAAAAACTTCAAGGAGTTGCAAAGCATCCCAGATGTTATTTTGCGCTTCTTCTATGCGATTAGATTAAATCCATATGTTTTATGAACACCCCAAACGCAGTAATCTATAAAATAAATTTTAGGCTATCCAAAAATCACTAATTAATAAATGAGAATGTTAAAAGTACAATCAAGCTGAAACCTCAAAGAAGTAAACATCCAATTAATAAGCTTAATATTGGTGAACAAAAACCTCAGCTTAAAACCTTCTCCCATGGTAACGCCCCCATCAAAGTGTGTTGTTACCATGCAAGTGCCATCCATCCAAAAAAAAGTCCTTAAGAGAAAAGGATATGAGGAGGGAGAGTGGGGGAAAGGCTGGAGGTGGATTTTGTGTTTGTAATGGTCTGCATCCATCACACTAATTGGAAATAAACAACAGCTCATTGTTTGGAGAGCATTAAATCAACCTCTAATCAACTCAGCACCGAATGGTAAAGCTCTGCTACTGAGGATACTTCCAACAGAAATAACTGAAATATCTTTAAATGAGGAAGTTTGTGTGTATGTGTAATAGCAGGAGTGAACTAATCCATCGCATGTGCCTGATAACCTTTTCCATTCACAGAAAATGGGGCTCATTTCACATCACACTAGGGAGTAATTGGACAGCACTTCTTCATTCACATATATTTAAATCCATATTAATATGATGATAACCTTTACATAATGTACAAATGGTCTCTGAGGTAAGCACAAAGAAAAACTTTGCAAATTTTATGTGTGCTTTTAATACAGAAAAAGGGTCTAATAGAAGAGAATAGGAAAAATCAAAGACTCTGACAAAGTAAAAATATTGGTAAGCTAGACAACAGAACAGGTTGAATACAGATCCTTTAAATCATAGCCCTTGATCTGGGATATCACAGTTTTCTTGGGATACCTATGTGTGTCAATGCTTGTATCTAAATCTGAACAAGCTCAGGTTTAGAACACTGTCCAAGATGGTCTGGATTCTACAGCAGCGGTTCCCAAGCATTTAAGCTCATGACCGATAAAATGACGGTAAAGGAAACCTCTGACCTCAGTTTTTGGTTCAAGTAAATAATTTCAATTAAACCAGTAAAGCAAGAATACAGTGACAACACAAACAGAACTGACATCCAGTGATGTTTTTATCTTTTCCAACAATTTCTGATTATACAGTAATGTGTGTGTTGTTTTACTATAATCATTTTATTTGTTTTGTTTAATTTCAGGAGAGGATCTTCTGACCTCAAACATGTTGATTTGCTGGGAAGCAGTAGTCTAAAGGCACAAGTGTGCATTATCGTTAATGGTTAGCTCTAGAAGTAACTCAAACACTTAAAGAATATTCATTCATTCATTTGCCCTTACAGGAGGCCAGCCAGTCATAAACTCAAAAAAAACATAAATAAACTGATAGCCAGAATAATATATCTTCCAAAAACTGTGATTGTAGTTTGATAATTCAATTTCATTTCAAAACATAGTGCAAGTGTGTTTTATTATAATCATTCTAACATATGAAGAAATACAATCCCTGCTCATACATTGTTTAGAACATAATAGGGTTGTCATATGTTGACATAATTGATGCTAAAAAAGAATTGATTATTCAAAGATAATTTGCATCAAAATCGACATAAACAAATTGTCGCACCTCTTCCAGCTGCAGCACTGCAATAACAGAGGTACTCAGCCCCTCCGCTCCCTGCTGTAGCTCACATGACCAAAATAATGAACTGCTGCTAGAAGTTTTAAGCTCTACTAACATGGTGACTAATCCAGAGAAAAAACATATGCCATCTAAGGCTGGGCGATATGGCTTAAAAATAAAATCTAAGAGTTTTTCATGCCAACTCCTATTTCTGATTTTAATTGATTTCTTTTTTTTCTCTCTTTCTTTTCTTAGTAAGAAATTACAAATGACAGAAAATATTTTCAAAAACTGGCTTTTATTTCAATCATTCCTTCTGCAAGTTGACCTGAACTTAAAGTTCAAATAAATAGACGCTGTAAAACACGCTCATCAAACAAAACGGTAGGTCTTGGGCAGGATGACATCACTATGAACTATTGAAACTCAAGGAGTACATTGGTGAAAAAAAAAAAAAAAAAAAAAAAAAAAAAAAAAAAAAAAAATCCCTATTTTCGAAAAATTAAATCTTCTAAAACAGAAAATTTGATTAATCAATAAAATCGATTTATTACCCAGCCCTACTGTAACCCTCTATAGCTGACGAGGGAAACACAAAAGTGTTGTTCGGAGGTACATTCCATCATCAGCAACTGATGTTTGACAGCAAGCTAAAAGCAGTTCCACACCAAGCAACACTCCGTCCTGCTGTTTAAAGCAGGAAAATGTTAATCAGCTGACAAACCTGTTGGCTACTAAATAGTGAACCAACAAAGAAAACCAGTGCGCCCCTCTCAATAACTTCTCTGTTCAGTTGTAAAGTCACCAGAGGCTAATGTGGCTAAAAGAAAGGGAGGTGAGGCAAGAAAAAAAAAAAATATTTGTATCCTCATATTTACTCAAATTATAGTTTTTAAAAAGATTTTTAAAAAGATTGAATCATTTTCTTTTGACTTCCAAGCATTTTAAGACTACGTAGAAACCCTGGATATTAGATGACAGATGGTGTTTTTTTCCCCCTAACAAATGTATCACATTATATCAAGGTATTATGTCCCAAAACTGAATTTAACCATGATTTCCACGCTCCCCATTTATGGTGCCTAAACTGTAAAGCACATACAGAAAACCATTAAAGAACAACACAAGAGATAAAATGGCAAGGCATAGAGCCAGGCAGCAAGGCCAGAATTAATGCTTAGAAGCAGATGGTACATACAAAAGAGAACGGCAAAAAGATATTCAGAGCCGTTGATCTAATCATGATTAATACAGCTGGACAGGAAAGCAAGTATAAAGAAAGACTAAAAGAAACAGCAGTTTTGTTTTAATAGGATCAATAGACTGGGCATCAGTGCAGGGTCAGCGGCCGTGTCCATGGTGACCCATCACTCACAGCCTGGATGACTCACATCAGGACTCCTCTGTCTGTTAAACACTCTTTAAGCCCTCCTTTCTTGTCATGCCCTCCATGTGATCTTTTCCTGGCAGTCTGTGTTTCCTAAGTCTTATAATTTACCTTCATTTTACATTTGGTCCAATTTCCTCTCCTCTCATAGTCCTTATGTCTCAGTGACTCATCTCCGGTCCTTACACATGGTTTTCTTTTTATTACCATCCAGCTCCATGGTGACAAACACCTCTGCCTGAGTATTTTGTATGCTGAATGCTTAAAAAAGGCATAACGGCAGTGTGCTCTTAGGAAGGAGCAAATTCAGAAGCTTTGGTCAATGTTATGTTACACCAAAGGTTAAATTTGCTGGGAAAAATGCTTGATAAATAAACATTAGCTGTTGAACCAAAGCCTAATTTTTTTTACCTTTGCAGAATGATTGGCCCTCAAATCCAATGTCACCCTAAATTAGAAAGTGGATGAAGTTACCACACCATGTAGAAGCAGTGTAACAACTGAAAGAGATAAAATATATGGAGGTTGAACCACATAAAAGGGTCCCTAGAGTTGAACACCAAACAACCTGCAAAGAAAATGTAAATGAATGATGTTGAAGAGGACCAAACAACATGAATGAAAAATAAGGATGGCATAGAGATAAAATAAATGGATACATGAATGAGAAATGAAGGAACATAAAAAGTTGAGACACAAAAGAGGGTGGTCTCTTTGATGGCACTGTGAAAATAAAAGTGAGGCATCACTGGAGCCTTAAAATAGAAAAAGGAGGTGTTTTTGATCTGAGAACAGGTTTTAAGTCTAGAATATTATGTCATAACTGTTAAAAAACAAAACAAAACAAAAAAAAAAACAGGCGAAGGGAGCGAAGCAGACGTCCCTTTCCCTTCATCTCCAATAATAGTCCTTCACTTGTGTATTGCACTGACAACACTAAAACTGCCAGCTTTCCCTCCCAAAACAAAGCCCCAGAAATATCCCTGCCAGCACATGGCACATGTATTTACAGAGCTGCATGCAGGAATCTGTGTATGTGTGCGTGTTCTAGCTTCCACAGCTGTAGGGAGTGAGGAGTTCAGCATAAATAATTGAACATGGTGGGAAGAGTACAGCTTTCCAAAAAGCAAATGCCAACTCCAAAGCTCATTTAATTTAGTAAAACTGGGAGCCAAGGTCCGAGTAAGAAAATCAAAGAGAGTCAAAAAACATAAAGCACCCCAAACAGCCAATTAAAAGAATCGGCCACAGCAGCTGCAGTTCTCTTTCTGCCATGCTCATTGCTACAACAATGATGTTGCAACGACCACAGAATCAAAGGTCAAGGGTCAGGTTTAAATGGTTAAGGTGAAGGTTGAGGTCAGGACCATTTTAAAGAGCTCAACAATAGACTGATACTGCACAACCTTGGCTAGATAAACACATGTTCATTATGACTGAGCTTAACAGAAGGGAATCCAAACCCAATGAATGAAGATAATTTCATTAGAGTGGAGTCACTCATATCGGTTCTACCATGGCTGGAAGATTTCTAGCCAGTACTGGTAAATTAATGCATAGACATGGAAGAGGAAACGCCTCACTGCCTTCGTTGCCTTAAAGAAACAACTCATCTCCCATTTTTTGAGGAAAGCTTGCCTTAGAAAGAAATTAAGTATGGAAGGAAACAGGGTTTGCTGAATAAAGGATACTCAAAGTTCACGTTTAACTAATTTTGATTGTTTTTATTTGCATTATGTGTTTATTTTGTACTAGTAATGGTAATTATTGAGACAAACATTTTCCTTAAACATCATTCAAACATAATTCAAACATTTGACATTGGTTTTTTTCATATTTAAATAAATTTAATAATGAAAAATTTGTTATTTTCAATTTTAATATAAACAATTTACTGCTTGTTAAGAGAGTAATTATCACAACATTCAAAAACTGGACTTAGTTGAAGGAAGCCTTTATCATTGCATTAGACTGAGCTGCAAAAAAACAAAAAAAAACTTTAATCCCACAGACCCAGGGTTTCCTCTAGGATTTTTTTTTTTTTTTTAAACCATGTTGCTGGGCTGTACAGGGGTGGGGTGGGAGATTGGGGGTCACGACATTGGTGACACGACTGTAGAACAACAACATGGTTTGTTTTAATTATGACTATTTCAAACTGAATGTTTTTTGAAAATCATTTATTCATTATATTCACACTGTACATCTGAAATTACAATTCTACTCTAGTAATCTAATGGCACAGTTTGCAGCCTGGCTGAGAGCACTTTATTTTTCTGGGTTTCTTGAAAAGGAGCTCTAACGCCCTGTTGTATAGGAACATGCTCACCTGCGCAGGAAGATGCACCCGCCCCCCTCTGCCTCTCCACTTTTCTCTCCTTCACTCACCTCCTCCACTACTTTAGCTTGTGTACTTGTCTAAAACACTTGGTAAGTGTTAGGTTCGTTTCAATCACCAATATCACGCAAGGAACGTTAGGAATATTTAAATATTACACGTGTCACAGTACAGATCACTATCATTTCTATACTCCTCAGAACTTGAGGGAACTATGTCACAGTAAAAAACATTGACCCTCTCCATCTAACGTTACCTCAACGCCTTCCTCGGGTCCCTTCCTCTTCTGAAAATATTTTAATATACTCATCTTAAAAAACAAAAAATGAAATCATAAGTGAGTCTCAACGGAAAAATTACCTGACATTAAGCTATGTGGTGCTATTCAAAACGTATGTGAAACATTATGCATGAAGGCCAAACTATATTAACTAACTATGTTACTGTCGTTCAAATGCAACAGACATAAACATTAGGGTCGTTTTCACAGACTAACTAAAAATACATTCATCTTAACTTTCCTTAGGTACCTTTCTTTCACCTTTTTTCTCCCTCTACTTCAAACTGTTGTCTCTAGTTTTCCTTCACTCCTGAGAGCAGCACACTGCACAGTGGCCAGCTTCGCAGCCAGACAGGCAGGAGCCAGCTGTGTTGGTTTTTCAAAGCAAATTTTAACATTTCATATATCATATGCGTTACATTTTTTAAATATATATTCAAAAAAAAATAATAATTCTGAAGATGTGGTGGCTTTTATTTTGCCATGGCGGTGCGCCACAATCATGTTGAGAAACCCTGAAACCTGTGTATTTAAGGCAAGTCATTCCATATCAAATAGTGCTCCTTAAAGTATATAATCTTATTCTGTCAGCCGAGAACTCAGTAGGCTTCTGAAATATTACATAGCTTAATCCATTGCCAGTTATAACCTTTAAACAGGGTACATATACATTCTTTGAATCCATAGTTGTGCATTTCTTCTAAGAAGGGTTCCATGTTGGTAACCTTGAGTAAGCTGTTGCAGCCAGAGAGATACTGCTATGTAGCATTTCATGGCCATCTAATGCGACATAGTTGATGCTTTTCTAAATTCCCACTCTGGTGAGATGATAGTCCAATGATGTCACAATGGGGCAAATTCTGTGAGCTTTCTAATGGTGATGTAGAAAAGAGTTTAAACAAGACAAAAACGTAATGAACCTACAAGAACCTCAATCAGATCAACAAGCAGGTTTTGTTCACCACTCAATCTTTTAAGTTTCAGCAAGATTGGTTCTTTTGCCTTTCATACACTTGCAGCAGGAAAGAACCAAGGCTACTCAGAAAAATTACATTTGATAGTTTTAGTTATTAGGTTCTGAGTTGTGTGAAACTAACAGACAATCAGGGGCTAGTTCAAGGAAAGGGGCTGCAGGCCAGACTGACCCTTCCTGCCAAACAACCATTTCTCTTTATGGCACTTGAGATCCTAATCCGGTTTCCAGAGAATGCTGAAACAGTCCTACTTTGGTGCAAAGTAAGGCACTTTTTATCAGTTTAATGTCTTGTGATTCAAGAAACTAACAGAGCAATAGTGACTTCAATAGGAGTTGTTTCCTTTTTTCTTTCTAAACTTTTCCTTTCTAAATTTTTCCCTTAACTTTAGTTAAGATATTTATAACTCCAAATTATGTGTGAAACCTTGCGCTTAAAATTTCAGATTAGAGAAACACTGAACATTAAACTCAAGTTAGATACATTAGCTAATGGTACTCAAACATTATTCTCAATTCCCTTTGGAATTTCCCCAAGTTTTTTTTTTGTCATGTTTATTTTTGTTTTTTGACTTATTTGAGCATTAAAATAAGACAGACAAACAGAAACAGAATTTTAGTTCTTCACAACTGTGAGGCAGAATAGCATTGCGCTTCTAATGCCACAACGAATCGCAAAAGATCACACAGCTTATCCTAAAACCACTGGAACAGAGATGTTTTGCACAGCTTATACTGTGTGTGTTTTAACAACACCACTGACAATATGGCAGCAATATTGACCCACGGTCCAGATGTTTATGGGCTGTTAAACTAAATTATAAAAGATTTTAAAAGTAGTTGTAAAAAATAGACAATTGTTATATTTCCCAGTGGTAGCAAAAAGGGAAGCATTACTTGACAAATCAGATTTTTCAAACTTTATCCTCACTCCTGCAGGGAATTTTTCCAAACTTCTCATTTTCTGATCATGTTATTTTTAAAGCAGCATCAACCACGGACTGATATATGGCCAGATATTTCACTTCATCGTGCCGTTATTGGTGGTCAGCTTCAAACTCATTAGTCCGTCAGATAGATAAGAGGCTTGCAACTGGAAAGCCACAGCACCAGTGGGTTTTGTGGCTTATAAAAGCGATGTAATCAGGTTTTGGCAATAGAAATCTAAGGAGTTTAGGGAGAGAAAGGCACACTAATTTGTGGATTAGAATTGGACTGAGACTCATTTAGAATGAAATCTAACATCACAAAAGGGCTGTAATCTGAGCAGTGGCATGATATGACAGGATACAACAGAACTGAGACAGACACAAGCAGCCATGACTTAATTCTGGGAAAAATATATAAAGCTAACGACTTTGAATATTTTCTGCCTCTATCTCTTCACCAAATAATTTCATTTTTTATATCTGTGACTGAAAGCAAAAATTGTAACATTTGTTTCTTTTCCACTGCTTTGCCAGAATTCCCATCTTTCAACCCTCTTTCTTTACAGTAATCCTCTCTATGTGACCCTGCTTTTGCTCTAGCTGTCAGATCTCTATATCCACTCTAGGCAAATTAAGCTTTTTAGATTACATCCCAGTTGAAAGTCCCATTGGTTAGGCATCTGGATGTTCCAGCAAAAATAGTTTTTAAATTCTAGCAAAAGAAAAAGAAGGATGTGCTCATTTGCAAATGTCTAATCGGAGACGGCAGCCTCCTGCTAAATCCCTATTAAAGAACCTATTTACACTTGTTGCCAGATTGATCAAAGTTTAACAGTTGTGATCCACTAGCTTTTCATCTCAGCTGGTTTGGGGGGGATGTAGACACTTGCTTCATGTGAGTTAGTCTGTACAGAGGGAGGTTTTTAGTTGGCACAGTGTGGGGTGGTTGGCACAAACTGGGGCAAGACGCCATGATACAAAGGCTGGGAAATGGGAGACATTTAGGATCTGTCTGTACAGCACATATTTGGATTGCTGGCTGAGTTCTGATGGCTGAAGGAAAAAAAGCCAACAGGTACTACAGAAAAAAAATCATAAGTTTGCAAAGTGGATAAAATAAAAGGTTATAAAGGTACTTCTTACACTGTCATACTCAATGTTTTATGAAGATCATTATTGGTCTAACACTAAACTGCTCAACTGTCTGTAATTTGCACTTTTATTTTTTTTTGTACTGATTTTATGGGACCCGTGTTTCACTATTATTGTGGTAAAAGTCTGTATGCAACAGACAGCACTGCTAGTAAAGAGAAGTCATTTAGAAGAAAGAACCAGTACAGCAAAAAGATAGAATATTTTAGTTGCTAAATTTCTCTCTTCATGATCCAAAATTATTCCTGTAATTTATTTTGTCAGATCTTCCAGAAGAGCTTTATTTAAGAATATATTTTATTTAATAAGCGTAAATATAAAGGTTTTTTTTTTTTTGATTATTCTCTCTCTCTCTTATTAATTATACTAATTCCAATTCTGGGTTCTTTGGGTTGACCCGTTACATTCCTCTCTTTTTAGTTATTCCTAACAGAGACAAATCATAGTCACTGATTTGTTTACAACCACAAAGAAAGAAGATATGCAAAAAACAAACTAATGAGGAATTCAAGCACACCAGGGAGAAGAGAAAAAAGGCTTTTACCTAGAGAAAATAAGTTGTGATAAAAGGATAGGTGATGGTAAAAAGAAAAAAAAAAAGAAGAAGAAAAAAGGTATGATAGTTGGGATGTTTTATAGACATTTTCTCTGTGTGTGTTCATTCATCAACTGGACAGAAGCCTTAACAACATGCACATACACACGGACATAAAAACATCCTTTCATACAACCTTTTCCATTGTCTTTACAGGCACTCATTTCCAGTAAAAGCTTTCTGTGAAAACTTCCCTCACTTTGTTTGATTCCCCATACCCAAATACAAGCACAAGCTTGTTCAAACACACCCATAAACATATCCATGACATAAGACATTTTCACAACACATGTTTTATAGCTTGCTGCTTTCACTGCATCTACTTTACACTTGTGCAATAACCCCCCCCCAAAAAAAAAAAAAAAAAAAAAAAAAAAAAAAAAAAAAAAAAAAAAAGCAAGCTTTAGCTGACACTCTTGGATCTGATGTTTTGTGGGTAAAATTTTTTCAGATTGGAGTTCAAATAGCTCTTTCTGGGCAGGACGTGATAAAAGTGATTATACTTTTAAATCACCGAGTGGCTTAGCACCAAAATATATTAAAGAGCTGCTGTCATCGTATCAACCTTCTAGACCACTGAGGTCTTCTGGTTCAAGTCTACTCTGAATCCCCAGAATCAGAACCAAACGAGGAGAAGCAGCATCCAGTTTTGATGCACCACAAATCTGGAAAAACTTCCAGAAAACTGCAAAACTGCTGAAACACTGAGTTTCTTCAAATCAAAAAACCACCTGTTTAGAGTTGCCTTTGATTACTAACTGGAACATTGATTGATGTATTTTATGTGTATTTGATGATTATCAGGGATGGAGGTCTTGAGACCAGTCTTGACCTGTTTTTTCCCGGTCTTGGATTGTTTCGCCTCAGTCTTGGTCTCGTTCAGCAAACTGGGTCAAGACCAGTTCAAGACTCAATAGCTGTTGTCAAAATACCAAAAAACTTAACTCCCTTTTATCTTCACCCACAGATGCACAGCAATGTGAATTAAAAGCAGTGATCAGAGCGCAGCTGCTTCCCACCATCTGAGAAAAAAACTACTATTGTTGCTAATGACCCCGCAATTGTATTGCATATGATTGTTCACCTGTAAGTTTTGTCCACTACCAGGAATAACGATATGCGAAGTGAATGGGACATCTAATTTTCCTAGAGATCTATAGCGACACAAGGCAAAGTAAGTAGTTATGCAAAAAATATGCACACCACCACCAAGTTTCAACACTGAGCAGCTAAATAATTTGACGACGTTCTGAAAATTCGGCCTCAGTCTTGGAACAACTGGTCTTGACTCCATCCCTGATGATTATTCTTCATGATTTGATAAAATGCAATGTTTATTGATTTTTTCATAATTGGTTACTGTATTACGTTTTCATCATGTAAAGCACTTTGAACTGCCCCATTGCTGCAATGTGCTGTACAAATAAACTTAACTTGACTAAGAAAAACTTTAATCACTTAGAAAATACCACAACCACTACAGTTCTCATTATATTAAATGAGCAATGCTCTAGGTCCTGTTATTCATTTAGAATATGAAACCATGGTGGCAAAAGGAAAATCTTGTACCAAGTCGTTTTACCCCACAGCAGGAAAAAGAAAAACAAAATTACCCCATCTCTCCATCAGTGCCTATTCACTGTTCCATTGGCATGCAAATTTGCCACTCACTGCCATCAGTCATTCCCTTTTCGAGTCTTAAAGAGAGTTCATTGGTTAAATTTTGTGCTGCACTGCTTGTTAGAAAAACTTAGAGTGTTACTTTTTAATAGATGGCCTTTCAAGCTTAAAGGTTCACCTGAGAAACAACTAAGTAAGAAGGATGAAGCAATAAACAGGTATGGCAAACCAGAGGGTGAATGCATACCGTTTCTGCACGTGTGAGTAGAAAAGATTTGGTGCAATATGGATGCAAATAAATTCTTTCACTAAAATTAGCAGTAAGTGATTTGCATTTGCTGTTTATTTCCAGCAGAATCCCCACACTTGCAACATGAATATGCATCTTATGCATTGAATCTAACTTTACAAATATGCATGTTGTAGCCAAATTCGTGTCCCTTTACAGTCCTCACTAAATCCCATAATAGTAGTACACAGTTGCCTAGCAACAGAGAATGACAATACCAGTGGTCCAAATTTGTTATTACTACAGAGAAAACTCGAAACGAAGCATGCTTCCTCTTGCAGAAATCAGACATTTATTAACAGGGGCTCTGGGAAACCATCAAGCGGCTGAGAAACTGATATTCTGTTTTCAGTTGTAATGTAGACCGATTATTTTTCTACTGTGGTAGCACTATGAATCCCCTTTGATGAGATGCTGTTCAGAGCTGGCTCACGTTTCTGTTGACAATACACACTCAGCGAGAACAGAAAATATGCAATTGAGATGAGGGCGAGACAAAAAAGCTGATTGCGGTTTGAGAATATGAGGGAAACGGGGAGAATTTAACTATCACACATGGAACTCTATTTAGAAAACCCTTAGTTAAACAACAAATTTATTTCTAAAGCATCTAACCTCAACAAACAGCTAAAATAAACAATTCACACAATAAAATTAAATACGTGAAAGCTTCTGTTTGTAAGGTGACAAAATGTGGTAAAGTTAGAGTAGTATGCACACCTTTGGAAACAAAATAAATAAGTAGTAGGTTGTTGACAATAAATAAAGCTCCAAAGAAGCTCCAAAATGAGATTACAAACTGACTGGATTAGAGCTTCAGGGAAGAAGCAAGCTCTCAAATGTGGACCTAGAATGTTGTAATATGTACCTATGACTTGTGGTCAAAGGAGGACAAGTGGGGAACATATGGCAGGGTCATGGATGCCCAAGGATTAACAAGGTGGGCAACAAAGACCATTTCATTTAATAGCTAAAAATATTTTTATCCTGCCTTTAGAGTATGGTAAATGTAGATGATATAGTCGGTTGTACATATGTGGACGTTAATCTGACATTTGCCTGGTGCGTATTGAAACTATAAAAAATTGAAGCAGGAAAAAAAAAAACTGTAGCACTAAGCTCTTAGAAAATTTTGGTAGAAAACCCCTTTTTTAGGCATATATCACCTCCCAACGCAACACTGCACAATATATTCAGATTCAGTGTCAAAACAACAATAAAACCCCATATTATGAAACAATAAAACCAAAAGTACAATCAAATCCATTTAAAAATGGTGGTAATCATCTCTGACTACATGGGTAGTTCTTCTTTAGAAACCGTTTTCAGTTTTGAAGTAGAATGATGCCAATTAGGGTTTTTTTCTGATTCTACAGGTTAGGAGCTGAACATGGAAACCCTTCATACAGAGAAGGTTGTGTGTGTAAAAGAAGTTTCATGTAAAGCTATCTTGCAGTTCTCATTGGATGCTAAAAGGGGAACCAAAAGGAGTAACCACTGTTTGAGGACTGATTCTAATCTAACAGTCGTAAATATCTGATTTATTGTGTTTCTTAAGGGTTTAACGGCTTTTGCTGATATTGAGGGAACATACCTATGTTAAGGAGTGTATTTTAATCTTCAGCAAGAAGAAATGGTTTCTACAAAAACACGTTTGTCAGAAATTACTACACAATAAGTAAAGCAGTAACTAGTGGTGTCAGTTGGCCGATTATGCCATTCATCGTTGGACATTGCACATACATGTAGAAAATTTAAAAAAGGCAACTTAAATAGGACATTGTAAACATCTTCCAATAGATGAAAATATAGTTTGGCACACGCCATTCTAAGGAGAAAAAGGCCTTATTCTCTCAACTGATGAGTAATTTCATTCTTCATCCATAAATCAATTATGCATAATCCCCTGATACAGAGAATTAGTGGCCATTTAGTACCACACTCACTTGACTGTCTCGTAAGTGCATGCAGGCAAACACATCACAGTGTTGATGTAACAGGAGTTAGTTATTATTTGCTTAACCAGGAAGAGATATGGTGAGGTTAATTTCCAAATGAGGACTCTTGAGTAAATCTAGGTTGGCGTCTCCTTTTAGAAAAGTGCAAAACACAAACGTGAAATGAAGTAGCTAAAGAATGTGAAAAACCAACCTTACCTAATAAATATAGTCATAGAAAGTTTAGATGTTTAGAATGAACTTAACTAAAGGGCTATTTGCATTTGATCATCTTTGGTTCTCGATCTAAAATATTTAGTCAGATCGAATCTGATCTTGCAAATTCTATAATGAATCAAGATGCATTGAAAACACAGACATATCAAACTGTTATTCTATTTGTGAAAATACAGCAAATGAGCATGTTTAGGCCTTTTATCGGTATGAAAACTACCAAAGAATTAAAGCAGCATAAGTCATGGTAAACTGTAATCTTCAGATTTTTCAGTCAACAAAAGAAAGGAATGGCTAATTATGGCTCCACTGTTGTTGCAGATTCTAGCAAAGAAAGCAATTGTGGTCATCATTTTTAATAATCCCTTGCTATCCACTCCACATGTCAACACCACTTTGAAAAGAGTTCTTAAAAATATATTTTTTAAAACAATTTTTCAGTTTTCAGAGGACTGAATAAAGCAGAAACTCTCCATTTTGTAAAACAATCATGTTAGTATGGACAGGGCCTTCGTTTCCCCTTCCCCCAACAAACTGCAGCAGTCTCATCTCCTCTTATTCTTTTCAACCTAATATTGTGCAGTGCCTTGTCTCATGACCTGAATGCTTCTTTACAACACCTAGAAGTAAGCCACAAGACAAAAAGGACAATCACTGATAACATAAAAAAAAAAAAAACCAAAAAAAAAAAAAACCCAGAAAAAAGAAATATTTCACTCCTCCCCCTAATTTGGCTGTTTAGCAAATAATTCACCACCTTGTCAAGTACAGAAATTAAAGTGAACCTAAATCAACAGCACCTATTAATTGACTTCAATTGAGTTTGTGAAGCAACTGCCATTTAACCTAAAAAAAAAAAAAACAATTTCAAAATCTAGAATCAGCTATAAGAGAAACCAAGAATCAGCTATAACAGAGCAGCCAATCAATGTGGGCAGATCTGTGAGGCAAAACAACAGAAGTGACTCTTTTTCTAACCCTGGAATCTATTTCCACCTTCCTGCTGTCCTGCATCCATCTACATATAAGCAAGCATGGCTGACATTTCTATTTCGGAACGTGTCTCCCTTGGTGTGTCTTCATCAGCCAAGTCTGTTGCCCACGCTGTGTGAAAGAGGATGCCTGCCAACAACACACAGTTACATCTGTAGTGTGCTAAGCTGGCTGGGAATTACAGTCTAAACTGTAGGGCATTGTATCACAACATAAGGTACTTGTGAACATAAATAGAGCCAAAACAGCATTTTCCTTTAAAAGCGCATTTGTCCAAATGATACAGTCCAATCAAACAAGGATGCATGCTGTTTTTGCTGTTTAGTCTTCTAAAATAGATCTATTCTTTTATTGCATTGATTGTAAAGAACAACAACAGGGTTTAAGCAAAGTTCAATGTCCTTCAGTTGCACAAGAAAGGAGCTTAACACATAGCCAACAGAGTTTTTACCTTTGTAGGAGTTGCAGCATTTTTTATGAGGCTGCAAAGCTTATTGGTGTGAACTTTAGCTTACAGTAAAGGTGCTACAGGGAATGACAGCCAAGTAATGATGGTGGTGGCAGAAGGAGGACAGTGGTTTAGTTAGTTTGACAGTTGTAGGAGCTGAGACTGAACGGCACGTATCGTCTAACGAGGAGCGATCTGAAGAGCCAAATCAGATGGAACAGCCACGTGTCTGCTTGGATGTCTCATGGCTTTGTTAGTCAAATAGAGACAAATTCACAAAAAAATAAAGATTAAATGATGGCTGAGATTTAGAAATGGGATTAAGAGATTCCAACTCAACATCTGTTTGTCTTAATTATGCCTCTTCTCCCTTTTTTGTTTTATTACCTATTAAATACATGTACTTTTCTCCTGTTTTCATTGCTTCTGTGTATTAATCTCTGATACCCAAATGCTTTCTCGAATTGATATTCAGCACATTTAGTGACTAAGGGTTTTTCCCCTTTCTTTGTACTAATAGTTCAACTTTAATGAGAGAAGGGAGGCTGATTAGATATGGGAAGCAAAGTCTTACTCTTCATGGAAGAGTGTGGTAGACGAAACAATGCAGTGGGTTTTAGTCAATATATATATAGACAGAGAATATGACAATTGGTGTTGGAGGCGGGTGCACATCAGTGTCCTTGGAAGTCAAATTTCCCAGGGTGCTCTAGTGTTAGGAATCAAGGACATGGAACAAAAAAAGCTAAAAATATCCCTGATGCTGCTTTTTGTGAGGATTTGTGCAGTTACCATTGACACAAGGACATAGTAACACACCCTTGTAGATACACCAGCATACACAGCTATAGTATATGGGGTCGCATAACTACGCTGGTGGCTAATCTAAAACTGCATTCAAAATATATACTCATCACTGCAGTACATCCCCACTCTTTCTTTTGTAACTCTCAGTATAAACATGTACACTGTTTATATTTGACAATGTGTAACAGTTTCAGTACATATTTTCCTAACAATCTTCCTAATTAATCAACCTATGTAGAAAAGGAGAGATTAATCTCAACACTACTGAGCATTATGTAATAAACGAGCGAGTAATTCTAACCCTATAAATTTTTGACGTCTACAGTAAGCACAGTGACAGACAATGTTGTGACAACTAGGATGAAAACATGTTCCACAGGCTTCACACCGCTTTTCCCTCCAGAGTACACAAGTGGATCATTTCCAATTTGCTTTGATACATTTAAGAAATAGTACGCCCAACACTAATAAAATCTACAAACATACTCATCTAATAACATACATAAAGTGTTGGATTGCAGAGGAAGTCTGTGAACCCACAAAGAGATGCACTTCAACAAAATCTGATAAAATATTCACTGCAAACCACTGAGAGATATGCAACACATACAAATATGATTAGTGGTATCTGGGTTGCCTTTTGCGAAACTTAAAATAAATTTTGGTGACAACCTCTCATAAAGGCCAATACAAAGCTAAGTAACTGTGATGGACCTCTAATAAGTCAGCTAAAAACTGATAAAAAGTGATTTTGCTTCAAGCAGAAATTACTTGAGAAAAATTCAGTGGAGAATATTTAGAGAGCTAATACTTTAAGCTGTATTGAACAGCTTCCCTATACACCTCTGAAGTTGGAACAAGAACATAAAAATTACCAGAATAAACCCTATTTTATCATGTTCCAATTTTAACTCAGAAAACTAGTAGACACGCCATTTGCTGTGCCAAGAGACCAGCTAATAACTATTAGAAATCAAACCCAATTACATTTCTTTGTAATCAGATAATAAAATTAGGATGTTTAACAACATAGGTTGCACTGTACAACTGGTGTTAAAGATGTTGTAAGACACAAACTATCAGAAGTGCAAATTAACCACTTAGTTCTGAAGCTATCAATACAATTTAAACAAGTGACCAGTTGCGGTGTTCAGATTTGACGTGGATATATTTTATTATCAGCATATTGTTACTCTAGAAAATGTAAAATTTTAGCTCCTGTGCAAAAACTTAAACAAAGATGTGTTAGATGTTATGTTGGAATGTTTTTACAAACCCCAATCATATATTAAAAGCCTAACCATCTAAACATGACTAACAATGAAGTTGAAAATTAAAAGAACTTGATGGGATCTATCAGGGGGAGTGAGTAAATCCACCCTACTGTGGAGTAAATCCACCCTACCGACTTTCTTATGACTTGCTCATAAACAAGTCTGTACATAAGCATGTACAGACTTGCTTATGAAGAATCATGCAATAACTTATGCAAGATGAACTTCTGCAATGTTCAGGTATATGTCCATGAATAAGATTTCAATATCTGACCATTAAAAATCAGCTAATATCAGTAAGATCTATATTTGAATGTAAGCTTCCCAATATCAAAAGTAGCTTTTTGTAATAAATAAATAAACTAATGAGTACTTTTATTTCTACATTTTTAAACCATTTCTTTCATATTCCTTTAAAAGGTGTGTTTTTGACTGCAGGTTGGCAATTACAATTCCGTTCATGGAGCACAGGGGGAAAAAACACCCATAAGCCTTTGGGAGGGATGGTGTAGCTAAGATAAAAATCCACTTATTAGGGCTGTGCTGAGGATGGAAAAAGAAAGAGCCAAGTAGAGGAAGTAAGAGAAAAAAGGTAAGATTGAAAATAGGTGTGCAAGATTACATATGTTAATTTCTTTTTCAGTTTATGTGCTTCTGCCATCTTTATCTCTCACCATTCCTCTCAGTGTCTGTTCCTTGCATCTCATTTATTTACTCTCAATCTTTTCTGGCACTTTCTGCTACTCCACACTCTGAATGCATAAAGTAGCTTTGGTACCTGAGGTGCACTTCTGTGCCTTGATGTCAAAAAGCCCGACCCAGAGACCCTTTTAAAGATGTTTACATAGGCATCTGCTTAATAGTGCAGCAACCTAAAATTGCAACTCATCAACTCTGCTGCAGCGGTATTAGATGGTTTGCATGTGAATGTGTGCCTTTGATACAAGTCGAAGGAGAAGCTGAGAAATATAAGAATGTGCAAATAAACCCAAACAAACAAGCAGGTGCTGTGAGAGGAAGCTAATGTTTACAAGTGACTTAATACATGTGGTGTCTAATACAAAGCTCACAGAATACACCTGCAAGCATCCAAATTCATAGAAACCTTTAATTTGTACATAATTCTCATTGACTCACACACACATTCTTCACTATAGTCTTCATGGGGTGTGGTGAACAGAAAACAGACAAAAGCATAAATACAACACAATTCCCTTGGAAGAACTTACATCTACAGTCTCAGAAGTCTTTGTTGCAATTATGCTAAGCTATGAAGTGCAGCTTTGCCCAGTCTGACTGGTTGCTGGTATTTACTGCAGGGAGGAGAGAGAATGACCCAGTTGTGAGACAAACTATCCTATAAAGAGAGAGAAAGACATGGAGAGAAGGACAGGTACAGGAATATGAAAAGGTGCATGGGGACTCTGGCTATCCCAAGTGCCCAACAGTGCGCAGTGATTGGTTACAGGCATGCCGGGAAGGAAGTGGGGAGAGAAAAGAGAAGGCTGCAGAGGGCTCAACTGCAACGGTGCATCTTTTACAGCTGCAGAAACGGAACCATAAATCACTTAGTGACGAGCCAAGGTCATACAGAAAAAACGTTTGAAGCAAGACAAAGGTGCGAGGGGGCGTGTGATCATCAATAAGTCCAAAGAATTTAAGTGGTACTGTGGAAATATTCATGCTGCTTATCATAAATTATTACCAAGGAATTACTGAATCAGCCACACAAATGATTTTTAGATAAGTGATTATAAATCAAAATATTTAAAATGCGGGGAAAATAGAAAATACGAGCTATTTATCAATACTGACATTACTTTTCAGCTAATAAACCAGAAAAATAAAAAATAGGAGGTGCCTAATGCAATTTTTTCCAGTGTCTATCCTTTGTATGGTTTAAATGCTTATCTTGTGTACTGCTATATAAATTTGTGTTATGCCTGGCACTGATGGAAAATTACAGTCTGGACTGGCAGGATTACAGCCATCCATCTGAACTACACATTATTGTATTGTATGATTACATGCGAGACAATGCATTGATTTTTTTCCAGCAGGTCCACAAATTAACTACCACTGTTGCAATGATGTGGCATTAAAGCAAATACCAATGCATGAAACAGAACAATTAATGAATCCTTATAATTTCGCTATAAAGCAGCTACTGTAGACTTACTTTATCCTACAACTTCAATCAACATAAACCATCATGGAAATTTGTCAATTACAGCAGTCAGGCTCAGAAAAATAAACTTATACCACCATACAAAGTTTCCATTTATGGGGAAAAAGCACTAAGGAGCAACACTGTTAAGCTACTGTTGAAGATTTGTCCATCGAGGGTATGCCATTGGTATATAATTGAAGACAGCAAGGTGAAAGACAATTTTGATAAAAGAAAATAAAAAAGCTGACTCAAAAATGATGCCCTGTCTTAAGAAAGTTTATTTTTGGCTCCAAGGTCTATGACAGTGTTTTTTTTTAATGGCTGTAGATCAAGATAAGATTTTGTTAAAGGAAGGATATTCAATGGTGTATTTAGAACAATGGACAGTGGATTCTGCTTCCCTCCCAAGAGATGATTGATCTCTGAATCATTAAAAAAAAAAAAAAAAAAGATGAAGTTTCATTGTATATTTTTTATTACATATGACATGACAAATTGTTTATTATCTTAATATCTTAATATTGCTAACAAAACATGAAAAAAAACTGTAAAGACTGTCAGTCTGTGAAGATTCTAAGACTGTCAAAAATGCCATTGTTCCTCAGACTGTTGCCTAACTCTTACCTATGAACAAATAACTGAATATAAACTGATTAAAAGTTATAAAAGTATCAGTTTTCTGAAATGTAAACATTTTACCAAGATGTGTTTTACCAACATAAGAAATCAGAAAACTTGGATTAAAAGCTTGAAGACTTCTTGTCAAGGCCAACCAAAGAGGCAAGCTTGTAAACAGCACTCGTACTGTCTGCTTTTCTCACTGATCAAACATATTTCTGAGGTGAGATAGCAACAGGAAAAAGAAAATATGGGAATGATTTCTTTAGATTCTGGTCATTCTTTTCCAACTTCTTCTATTTGCAGTTTCCTAAACGTTGTCTACAACAAAGAGCAAGACATGAGTATCCAGTTCGATAAGCTACAGCTTCTCAAAGACAATTTTACTTCTCCAGACAAACTATCTACTGAATAGTGATTTGAAATGCCTGCGCTTAACCAAAGCACAGCCATAATATTCTGTGGCAGCTCTTTGATTTGTTTATGTCCCCAGACCTTGACTCGTGTTTCTCAGCAGCTAACCTCATCTTAACCCTGAGCCAGCAACAACACACAAGAGTCAGCTGAAGTTCAAACTGCCAGGGCGCACAAAGATCAGACCAAGGTTTGCCATTTTGACTCTCACTTCTCGGCTGGCTCAAGCCTTTTAAATCCACATACACATTGCAGTGAACAGCCACTCGAATCACTCACAGCTCAATATACTGCTTCATACTGGTTCGCCTCTCAGTAGGGGCAGACCCGTGTGAATGAAATGAACATAAAAATCCATTTCACCACTTTCACCTTTTCACTTTACCCTTTTTGACTTTCTTCTCCCTGCAGCTTACTTACTTTATTTTTGCTTGGTAATTTTGCCCTCCACACTCTCCTTTCAGTACTGCGCTTTTCTCTCTATTGCTTTTCATCTGCTGTTGTCCTACTTCCCATTTCAGAAATAAAAATCTTAGTATAAGTTATGAAACTGATCTCTGAAAATCATGTACAAGAATAATAACTCAGTTTCAGTAAAGGCCAAATACAAAAATGGCATCTGTATACAAACATACTGACCAGTTGTAATTGTGTACAACATGCCACTTCAACATGTAAAATTTGACCAACAACCAAGAAAGGTGACGCACAACCCCACAATACCAGGGAACATTTTGGTCTTTCTGGATCCTTGTCTATTTGTGCTATGAAATCTTATCTCAATCAGAAGATAGATTAATGTCCTCATGGTAAATAAAATGGTACTTAATTATCCTCCTTTCCTATTGTTTGGTAAAACAGTCCAGTTCATTTGTTTTATCCATCCAACTGAACTTCAGGTCAGTTTACCCCTTTATAAACTCATATCCCTTTTTCATTCCCATTCCTATTTCATTCCAATCTACTTCCATTTTGTACCGGTAAGCAAAGCATTTCCTACACATTTACCAAACCATTGTGTATCATTTTCTTTCTCTTACTTTATCTCACCCAAAACATACATATTTTAATTTTATTTCTGATAATACAACTGACATTGCGGACTAGTTCCCAACAATGTAGAGAGAAAGATATCTCACACCTGGAGGACTGGTGTGGCGAATCATCTGAACATCAGTAAAACAAAATAACTATTTAGTAGGAAGCACCAGTGGTGCTTCACTCCAATTTTCATTAGTTGCTCCAAGGTGAATTGAGACTTTAAAATCTGGGGTTCACGATCTCACGGGACACTCTTACCGCCACTGAGAACATCCTGTGTGTCATCATCTCCATCAAGATGTGAAACTGCGAAAGGTAGGACTTTTTTTGCCCTTAAATGCTTGGTCCATCATCAGAACCAACCCTCCCCAATCTCACTGCCCAGACACCCTGTGTGTGTGTGTGTGTGTGTGTGTGTGTGTGTGTGTGTGTGTGTGTGTGTGTGTGTATATATATAAATAATACACACACACACACACACACAAACCACCATCGAATTCCCCCAATTTAGAGAAGAGATTGGAACTTGGCAGAGGGCCTAAGCCAACCTTGTGCTATGAGCACATATCAGGGGATGATGGAGAAGCAGTTGGCTTGGAACAATGCTGCAATAGAAAAGCTGAGAAAATGGATGTAAAGTGATGGAGAATGCCAGAGGCTTCCATAAACTGATTCTCCTTGACATACCTCTACAAAAAGCCGCATAGCCTAGCTAAAGTAACATGCATCAGTTGCTGCAGTGAAAGAAAAATGCGGTTACCTGTCTGAGTAGAATCCAGCTTTTAGATATTAGTGTTCACTTAGATCATTGTATCTGTATCAAATATAAACTCTATGCAAAACTGACACTTAAAACTAAATGTGTCAAAATGCACTCACACGTGCTTGTGTGCCTTTCCCTATACATTATATACCCTGTGCTTGTGGAGCAGCCTCTGCTACCATGGCAACTCAAGCTGCACTATCTGGTGTGGGAGCAGCAAAACACAAAGTGCCAAGGCAACTAGCAAGACTGCTGAGGAATACTTAACAGTAGGAGAACATTGACATTCTGGGAATACTGGCTGAATAATGCAGTGGTTTAGGCCACTTGCAAGGAATGAATGGACAGCTGGGTGGGGTTGTAATGGCTACTGGCAATGGTGATAATAGCAGTTTGCACATGCATGTGTGCGTGTGCATCACTTGAGCTCCACTGTGTTTACAGCATTACAAGAGCGGGTGGCAGTATAGATCATAAAGTACTCTCTACATGCATGCACATGAAGCTTGGTAGTCCTAAAACATATTTCATCATTAGCTTTAAGCAGTTAATCCTCTGCTCCACTGACCATAACTCAGCTCAGCCCATTTCAATAATCTGTGTCTGGACCTAACCAGCACGTCATGCACAAACACATACATCCAAATCAAGGACACAATTGACCCACAAAACACGGCTGGTCCGAAGCTGTGAATATTTCAAGAAAAAGTTTTTTTCGCCCATACATGCATCTACAAATAAAATCTTGTGCTGACAAAGAAGGTTATATGAAAACAACCTGTTCATTCATAGACAGAAGGATCCGATAGGCCACTAGTGAAGGATAAAGTGATTGGTGTCGAAGAGAGGAGTAAAAAGGCACCCAAGTCAAGGTAGCCTGTACAAAGCATGAAACAGAAATTGACAGAGCTTGAGGCATGAGTGAGAGTTTGACCTTTCCCTTCTCGACAACAAACATTCACAATTCAGTGTTGAGCCATTTCTCGTCTATGCCACCTGTCATGATAAAATGACAGAGCTCCATGAGCCCTTACATAGCCAGTCGTTTTAAAACTAATATATAACTTTATAAAAGCAACATTTACTATCCTCTACTTTGTGTCATTCTACCATTCATAATTCTCTTGCTTTATTCATGATCCAAATTTTTCTAGCTTCTTTTATATCCATCTTTTAATTTTTGTTCTTTCTTCCTCTTCACCTGGGAAAATAGCTATTATGACCAAATTACCAGACCCAATTTCTTTGGGCTTAAAATATGCTAGAGATCCACAGAGAAATTGGCTGTTGACAGGAATCACAAGAAATTTTTTTTTATCTACATTGACTGATCACAGGCCAAATGGAAACTCAAAAATCTGTTTTTTTTTTCCCAATCAGTGAAGGCACCATATGTAAATACCACCAGGTCACACTGAAAGTACTCTTCTGTGGTGATGCAGTTCAGGAGTGAACACTTAGTAATTTAGCTATTTTCAGTATCTAACTACTTTCATGTGTTTTGACAGGGAGATATATCTGTGGTACAGATGGGTAATATCAACAAAATTACAATATGTTGTGGTATTTACTGTGATAATGACAAGTGACAATAACAATTATATTTAAATTATTTCCAGTGTTTTTTGGCTGTAGAACTTAGTCATTGCAAACAAATAAAGCCTCACAAACACTTAAATAACACTTACCTATCATCAAACTGGCAACTTCAGTACACCGCTACATTAAGTAATGCAATGTGCCACTGAACAGCACAAAATTGCTTTTACAACATGAATAGAGCTCATCATGATAAATGATAAATCACAATTCTTATTACAATAACATTTTTACAACTGCCTATCCTGAGTCATTAAGGCTGCAATAACAAAAAAAGAACAAATAAGAGCAATACTTTCAGCAGATAACAGGAAGGCTGAACATGTTACAGCAAAATTGCTTGGGTTTAATCTATTGTGTTTATTTTAAAGGGGCAGTATTAAGTAAAATCAACTTTTTTGAGCTTTACATCATGTTATGTTATTCTTTCATCAAAAACATACTTTGAGTGTTACCTTCATTCTTTCATGCATGTTTGAGAAATCCTTTAATCTCCCGTGGCAACCATTCAGCTGTGCAAAACGCCTGGAGAGGTGCCTTCGAGGCACAGCTCCTCCCAAAAGCTGCAGTTTCTAAGCTTCCAAGCTTCAGCCACACAGAGAGACCCCTCCATCATAACTTCCCCACTCAGCCCCTTCAGACTAGCCAGCAGCAATTAGCAAACACCTGGTGGAACTGCGCATCGGCTGAGCTCACTAAACGTGCTACTTCTCAGTTCATCACCGGTAAAAACACTGCTCAGAGGTTAGCTGTTGTGACAACTTCCTGAAGGTGGAGTTTCAGAAAGAGCAGGACTTTCTTAAGGAGACAGAGGCCACATTTCAAGGTGTTAAATTACGAAATTAAATTTCTTTTAAATCATATTTGATATATACAGCATTTTTGTAACAACTGCAGGTAACATAATTACTTGATTGTGCTATAAAATGATTCTATGTGCCTGGAGAACACATAATACCGCCCCTTTAAAATCTCCATAAAGCTTTATTTTACAGCATCAGCTCTGTCACGTGTGGCATCAAGTCCTTTCTGCTCTGAATAAAAGTAATGAGTGGTCATGGCAGCAAGGCTATAAAAGCTTATTCTGAAACCTTTTCTTATGGCTTCTTATATTATAGCTGTTAAAAAGAAACAGAAATTGGCCAAAATTGGTAAATGGAAGTCAAAGTTTTACATACTCCAGAGGTCATATACACAAACAGCTATTTCGAATTTGGATATACCCAAGATAAAGGCATAATAAGCTGTTCCACCCTCAATTGCCTTGCATGTTCCAGCTTGCTAATTTTTGTGCCACTGTCGATGTCAAGTTCAAGGTTAGCTGCTCATTGTATTGAGCGCCAATGCTCCCCCATTGAGATTGACAGAGGGAAGATGCATTAGCACCTCAGCAGGTAGTTCTCAATCTCATCTTTTTGCTCTCTTTTCTCTCCACTTTTTCCCTCCACACCTTCTTCTTGTCCTCGAGTCTACCTCTCAAGCCTCAACCCCATGCAGATAACTGGCCGGCTTCTGTTCAGGAGCGTGTGCATTAGCTTCTGCATAGGCATAATGGGTCACTGATGCATCCATCTGTGCATATTTTTAAAAAAATGACAGTCTTTGACTATAACACATTTGTCTCAACAACAGTTATCTGTCATGCCAATGTGTTATATGATCAGATGACCATAAACAAAATCGAAGTCTATAGGGGTTAAGTCTTTCTCCTTGAACTGCTGCTGTGTGTTGACCTGCAGTAAATGGGTTTAAACCTTACCCAGCCTCAGTCTTTTATCTCCATCACATCTTCATCTCCTCACATTTTTATTACAGACCAACGAGCACACAAACTGACCAACAGACAGACTGACAGAAGCCATATGGTCTATTCACTTCCAGAAGCAGGAGGTAGCCATCAAAGAGATCTCACACAGCAGCTCCACTCAGCCATGGACAGATACACGGAAGAAGGCAGAGAAATGAATCAAGCAGGAAGAACAAAAATTATGAAGAGAGTGTTGGAGAACAATGGTAGAGACACATAAAACAAAAGAGATAAGAAACACACTGAAAATGTTTCGATGAGTACTAAAGGGCATTGTAATTTAAAAGAGCTCAATGCTGTGTTAAAATATAATGGAAAAAAAAAGGCACAGAAGTATATAAACCCCACCCTAATAAATGTCTGCAGAAGAAGGTTAATGCAACACCTAGCTCAAAATGTCACCGTAAACAAAATTTCATGCATTAAACAACACTAATGTTTAATAGGAGACCACATTTATAGTACTTATGGCACAAGCTGGTTTTCGTGCAAAGGATTTTTTCAGTTGTGTTGTGATAAAATTTAGGTGGTATTGACTTAACAGAATGGCTAATTAAAGGAAAAAGGTAAGAAAATTGGCAACGTCGCTTAGTCTTTTCAATTCGACCATTCTCAAGGATCATTCTACCCCCACTTATATGTATCGGCACTAGAAAAAAATTATTTGTGGTACTTTTTCCAAAGCTTAAACTAGATGAATACATTTAATGTAAATGGACTCAAAGCACAGGTAAATCTACAATGTATTTCCAGTTCAGAGTGAGGATGAGTTTAGGGTCAGGGCTAACTATCCTTTGAGCTAATACAAATGAGTGAAAAGGCTTGAGAATACATTATGCAATTAGTACAGACATACTGGAGCTATTTCTGTTTCCACTTCCACAAGAGTCACAATGCACTTTAGAAATTTAACACTAACCCCCATTACGCTACACAATTTTACAAGCAAATTTAATTTAATTTACTCCACTTCCTGCTCAGTTTGAGTTCATGATGTCATAAACGTGAGCATGTAAACAGCAACATTTAACCCGCCCAAAGAAGGACTCCATTAAATTCTGTCAACTCTCTTTTCCAGTAATGTTTACATTGATTCAGGGTGATGTGTTTGTCACAACATCATAAATAAACAGAAAAAGCAGACTGAAAGATGAGCACTGTGAGAGATGGTCATAGAGGGAGAAATGGGTGGGGACTAAAGGATGGAAAAATAAGGTGGAGGACCGAGCATAAATCAACATCCATTAGTCCAGGGGTTATAAAGTCACTGATGAAAGAGGTGGACTTGGGCTCTGACTTTTTATTGTCTTGTTGTTGTCTTTTATTGCCAGTGATGTCATCTAATGGTATACAGTTAATGACAGGGGAAGGGAAGTGTGTACAAGGGAGGGAAGGATGGTATTGTAATGGTGCTGTGTGCGCACGCCTATACTGACATGATATTGATTGCCTTTGTGGAAGTGTTTGTAAGGGGTCTTTGTCTGAATATACCATATGTTTATAACCTGATTTTTCTGATTGGTTCCCAAGAACTATTTTTAAAAAAGGCTTGTGAGCAGATTTCTGCAAAATACAATTTTAATTTATTTTAAAATCTCTCTAAAGAGGGACTAGTTAGAAAACCAAATGTTTTTACATGTCATTGATGTCAGGATTTCCATACTTTTCTACACTCAGATATCCAGAATTCTCAGTTGTGTTTTAAGCCAGCTTTTAAGTATAAATTAGTGTTGTCAATCGATTAAAAAAAAATGTAATCAGATTAATCATACTCTAGTGTTGTGATTAATCATGATTAATCACTATGTTTTTGTAAGCTTGAAATGTAAATATGTATGATTTCAAAAAATGTTTAAAAATATGTTTTATTCTCTCAAACTAAACATGTCTGAAGATTCTCAGGTTTTCCTTTTAAGGAAGGTTTAAAAGAAGTCATTTTGTTTCAAACGTTAATTTAGAAATGTTAACTACAAACTGGTTGTGCTACTGTGGAAGGACAATTCATCATTCCAATATGTACATACTACCTTGGTTTTCTCCAATCTTCCATCAGGAAGTTTTTTAAAGCGAAACAGGCCGCTGAGCACACCAGTTTGATGGTCCTCGCTCATCTTTCCACTCGCGTTTGCAACTCTGCAGTGTTGACTGCAGTACAAGACCATGTAACACACTGCTTCAAACGAGGTAACCTTCCATGGGAGAGAGGCTGTTAGGTCAAAATAGGAAATGTGATTAATCTTTGTTATGTAACATGAATGCATTAAACCTCTCAGATTAATCACGCGTTAACATTGACAACCCTAGTATAAATACAAAAACAATGTAAGCTATCTATGAATATATGGCAGGTATTTCTGATGAAGTCAGACATTAAATTTGGACCCTCTAAGGACAGGCAAATGGACAGATGGAGAATTAAAATCAGGAAATACAAATATTATTCCATAGTTAAATTTATTTTTACTTCTTCAAATCTTTAAAATACTGAAAAACCCATACTACTCCAGGCTTCTTAGCAACCCTGGAAAATTGCAAAGAGTTTGTTTTTAACAATTTAATTTCCTGACTATAACCAATTCTTATTATAGATGAAATATGAATTTTAAAAAATGATTCCATACATGACAGACTTAAAAATTCATCAAAAAAAGTGTATCTTTTAACTTTTAAAAAATTGCAGCCTCTACAATTATGTTCATGTAATAAAAACAAAATAAAATACAAGAAAGAGATCAAGTGGAATGGTAATAAATATATTACAACTTTACCAGTTGTTGATACTCTTTGTTTCATAAACTTCATATCTAAAATATAAGTTTCTGCACCATTTCTTTTCTCTGTCTCTGCTCACTGGTCACACCAATCTCTTTAAATTCAATTTAGTTTTACTTAGTCTTTACAATATCTGTGTGCATATATCTGTGAGAAAGCAATGTAAAGGTAAATAGGGTACCAGGTTCTACAATACTTTTCAGCAGTGCATCATACCATTAGCTGTGAAAAGATCTACCACACACAAAAGGGTACAGGGGCATGAAGGCAGTCTAAGGTGGAAGTAACAACACTCCAAAACCCAGCTTATCCACTACTTCTTAACTCTGGGGGGACAAATCCTGTTTAGCCAAGGGCTCTGAATTCACACAGAGTGTGACATGAGACTTAAGGAGAGACAGTTACAGTTGAAGGTATTACAAAATGCCCTTGGAAACATTACTAACTTGAGCCTTTTTACTAGTGCTTCACTGAAGATTTTGGCTTCCTATGGTGCCTTGTACATGTGTTTATATCTCCCAAAATTTATTACGTTACAACCACCATATTTTATGTATTTAATAGGGATTCGGTGTTATAGACCAACACAGAAAAAAATAGTTTTTCAAAATTTTGAAGAAAATCTGAAAATTGTGGCTTGCATTTGGTTTCCTCCAAAATATTACACGTATTTTGCTACATCAGCTTCCTTGTCTTTACAGAAGAAAAGCATCCCCACAGAATGATGCTGCTACAATGTTTCATCATAGAAATGGTACATTCACTGTGATAAGCAGAGTTTGTTTTCCACATTCATGGTGTTTTGCATGGTGGCTAAAAAGTTCCATTCTGGTCTTATCTGACCAGAGCACCACATGTTTGCTTCATCATGTACATGGCTCGTGTAAATCCAAAAGATAGATTTGTTATTAATTTCTTTTAACAATGGCTTTCTGAATCTTCTGAGTGCATGACTACTAATTGCTCTGTTAACTGATTCTTACACCTGAGCTGTGGACCTGCTTCACATTTACCAAGAAACTCTTGATTGATTGCTGATTAACACTCTGCTTGCTTCTGCTATCAGGAACAGGTTATCACCCATCCTTGTTTCAAGTTTATTCATGACTTTAATGACCTTTTTGTTTTATATCTTGATTTTCATTATGTTTTTTTTGGTCAAAAATGCTCTCCAACAAACCTCTGAGGCCTTCGCAGGACAGTGGCATCTATATTAAGATTAAATTACACCCAAACCAACTCTATTCATTTGGTGACTTCTGAAGGCAGTTGGTTGCAATGCATTTTATTTAGGTGTGTTAGAGTAAACCGATGTAATCAATAAATACACATTGAAGTTGCAAAAGCAAAATGAAAATTCCTCATCACAATGAAAAGGTGTGATTTGCATGGTTCCTTCCAGCTCCATTGTATGTTATTATCAGTTACATAAATGACTTAAATTATGCATTTCAACTCATTCTGACTTATTAATTTCCCTCACAAGAGAAAATAAACTTTGTCTAATCAATTCTGCAACATGCTGATCGGTGCTGTCTAGCAAGTTCTGCAACATGCTGATGTGTGCAACAATTTGCCCCCAGGGTTCTGGATTTTATACAAGTCCAAAGTAAAGGAAAACTATTGCGGATCCTCCTGATTCCGGGTGTAAACGAGCGTATGTGTGATGTATGGTGCCGGGGATGAGCAGGCCTTTGAAAGATATCAGATAGGCTTGGCAGTAGAAATAAAACCCCCTTAGGGGCCTTCGTGATTCCCTTTCCTCAAAACACACACACACAATTTCTTCCTCAGTAAAGGACACACACAACCATTCACTCTCCCCCTCTTGCACTCAAGCACACACACCTTCGTGCTGCAAATACAGCCGATTCAGCTGATTCGCCTGAAAGTCAATCTGCCTTTCTACTACTATCCATCCTCCAACCCAGTATTCCCAATTCCCAGCTCTTACTACACCTTCTAACAGAGAGAAACCAAATCTCTGCTCCCATCAGTTAAACTATCTATAATGCAGTTTACTCAACCCAAAGTCTGCTCTTTACCTTCTTGACTCGTCCACTTTTTGTACCCACGAAGACCAATGAGTGGTTCTTGTAGACGTAGGCAATCACAGAGGTCATTTTGTCAACGGCGTCTGAAAAGAGAGGCTTGCCATGCACCATCTCAGAGACACCCAGAGGTGCGTTCATGTCGAGGCCACAAAAGTCATCATCGATGGTTAAGAGCTGCAAAAGAGCAAGGGAAAAAAACACACACAAACAAGAAAAATGAAACTCAGTTTGGTAATGCTCCAAAATGCTCCCCAAAACAATTTTAAAGCACTTTTGTCCAACATAACCTTGCAATTGACATGAAATAACATGCTAACATGATACTTAGTATCAGTGTATAGGAGACATGTGTCTCAAGCATCAAAGAACTTCAATTTATTTATATAGCACCAGTTCAGAAAATGTCATCTCAAGGCACTCTGCAAAAAAAGTAATTTCAGTTCAACCATACATACATTCCAAATAATTAAACAGCGCATTAAGTTCGGTTCTTTATTCAAATTCGTTGAAAAAGTTTTTCAAGGAAACCGTGCAGATTGCATCAATTTATTGACTTGCAGCATTCACTCCTCCTGGACAAACATGTAGCAACAGTGGACAATTGTTTGTGTTGTGTCATTGACTTTACAGCATTCCATCATACTGAGCATGCATAAAAGAGATACATAGAAATAATCTGAATATAAAAAGTATGAATGTTTTACATCAGTTATTCATCAGTATCTTATGTGGGATGCAGCAAAAATGGAAAAAAGTTAGAAAATGGAAGAAGACTGCAGTCAGGGTCTGGTTCTTTAATAGCACTGGAGACTGCTCTGTCAGGCACTATTCCCCACTGTCTAACCAATGCAACAGAAACTACTGAAATGCTGGTGCAGCAAGATACTCACCAAAGTGATTCAAAGTGAAATAAAAAAAATAAATGCATTGCAAAAAGATGGACTCAGGCGAATCACTGCAAAACGTTTGAGTTCACCACCTGGCCACAATAACTTTGGTTAGACTGACCAAATTGGAAACTCGGACTCAAATTAGGAAAGTACTCCATTGATTGATATGCTCCAGCTGGCAATAGGTTAATCCTAAATGGGTCAGCAAACAATAACTTGTCCATCCTCAAACTAACAAGGCCAGGGATGCATTTTTATTTCACAGTAAGGATTTTGCTTTAGTTCAAAAAGAAAAATAAGCAAAAATTTGCATCGAGCAAATGAGAACTATTAAAAAAAAAAAAACGGTCTTAGGAAATGTCCAATAGAATATTTAAACCTGGAAAGTAGTAATTAGGTAATTGAAGTCAATCTTGAATGATTAAGAAAATCATTTAATTTTTAGGAAAACTGACTTAACTTAAAAACAATACCTCTTCTTGGTCTATTGGCAAAATTATGACTTAACCAAAACAATGAGTTCAAGCTGAGAAATCCCAACATAATAAAAAGTATTTCTCTCTGATGACACAGGCATAGTCCAGCATATCAAGATTCAGGATTCTGAAATTATAACAAAGTAGTTCAGGCCCAGTCCACAGAGATTATTTTGCTGTTCCTTTCACATGCAAGCAAGGAATTGGTGATAAAAACTGAGATTTTTTTTAAATACTGCCACAAAATTGCCCCTCTTGTTATATCTTTAGTTTAGCAATATGTTTGGGTTCACTTTCATGAGCTACACACAGGCCTGATGACTACCAGAACTATAGAATCAAGAAATTAAATATAACCACCCACAAAAGATGAAGTAGGCTAGAGAGTTCTCAAAAAGCATTACGTCACGCCCCAATCCCAGGAGTGGCCAAAAAACAAAACTACTCAGAGTACATCAACAAATCAACCACAAAGTCATATCATGGGCAATATCTGAAGCACTGCGGGCCTCACCTTTCTCAGATTAATTCAGAGTTCATTGATCAACAATAAGAAACAGAACTATCAAACAGTATCGATGTAATAGTAGTAATAGATCAAAACAAAAAAAAAAAAAAACAAAACAAAACAAAAAAAAACCCCCAAATGTCCATCTCACATCTAAAAACACATCTTGCTTATCTCCAGTTTTAGTATTAGGGAAAGTTCTGGGTCCAAAATTTCCAAGGGAAGCAGTCAAGGGTGATACAGCTAGTTAAAGGTTTAAAGGGCAATAACATTTCCACACAGGGCAAGACTAGTCCTTTTATGAATGAAATAATTTGAAAATTATCTTTTCTATTTATCAATGTAATTTTTGTCTGATGTTAATACTCGTTTAGATGACTTAAAATATTTTAGTTAGACAAAAAAAACAAAAACAGAAGAAACCTGTAAAGTAGCAAATACTTTTTCACATCACTATATACAAGCTAAAACCAGTAAAACATGATCCAAGAAAACCACAGAATAACACAAACAATGCTTCACAGCAAAATGAATACACCAGGTAGAGCAGAATAAGGTGCATGAAAGAAAATTATTTAGATACAAAACTGTTTTAAATCCAAATCTGCCCTAAGGTTATGATAAAGTCTGAGGGAATGCTTTTGAAGGGAGACAGGTCTTGTTGTTTATGTCTGATTTTCTATTTTTCTTCCTCAAAGTGCACTCTGGGGGCTTCCGATAAATCGTGCAAGGCCATGGTGGCTGCACAACCTATCACGGAGGGCCATCATCATCATCGTCAAAGCCCTTTGAACAAGATATACAGGAAATATGGGGTCTGCTTTCATTAGACAAATGGAACATTGCTGGTTAAGGGCACAAGCTTGAGGCTACAACATGGGGTCATATGGAGCGGGATGAATGATTGATATAGACAACCTAAATGTGGGTCAGGAGCATGTCACACAGTTGAAGGTTTGAGGTAAAGGTATAAAGTAAAAAGAAGACTGATATAGACTAACACTGACTGAGAAACAAAAGAAAAATGTCTGTGCACAACAACTTTTCCATAAGTTCTCTAACCTTCTTCTCCCTTTACCTGGTGACCTTTTTAGAAAAGGTTATTGTCAGGAATTGACATTTTGTCCTCCAAGTCATGCTGTAGTCCTCTGTCAAACTAATGGTTTGCTGGTGAGAATCAAGGTCAGTCCCGATACCTCAGGTTTTAACAGCAACTAGTACTGGTGCTCTCATCTATTTATATTATTACTCCTCATTTGTGACAGACCAAACACACCCTCTTTATGTCCTCATCAGTTACAACTGAGGACATAACAGATCACAGCTCATCCTGGGTTTAAAGGTTAACAGGATCTATCGGAAACAAAACTGAGTACTTGGCAGTATTTGGGCCTTCAATGATTGAATGCTTCCTCCAGAGATAACAAGGTTCCCCTCATTTATTCAAAGATTAATTAATTTTTCAGAAAAAGCAAGTACTTCAAATCATTAGGAAATTAATTATCTGAACTCAGCCTAAGTGGGACAAAAAAAAAAAAAAAAAAAAAATCTTGTATGTGAAATTTCCTCAGGTTACCCATCATCATCTTTAGCTAATCAAATCTATTTTTATTTCAGGATAAGCAGAAAGGAGACACCTTTTTTAAAACACCAAAACTAAAACATGGCATTTTTGTCAGGATGCTAATAACATCACTATTGCCCTTGACTTTGTCTCGTGTGCTTTCTACAAATTTTAAAAATATTCAAAACTTTTCCAGATTTACAATTACTGAACCAGATTTCAGGAGACCTTTTGCATCCAAGAACAAACTTTTAATCAATTTCTCTTTCGTTATTTTGCCAAATATCCAAGAAGAAACAAATGTTTGTTCAAGTTAGTTAAGGGTTCCACAGCATGAAACATTGTTTTAAAGCTTGATTGATTTATTGTAAAAGCAGAGGGACAGGAGAAAGGGAGTCTCTATATTTGGGCAGAGGCCAGACACTGATGCAGAATCAGGTCACTCTCAACCATATCCATCTCTTTGCTTGTGTCTGGCTGCCAGCACCAACACAAAAAGAGCTCTCTTCTGGACCATGCAGAGGGATTGGTAGATACAGAGTGGGGAAAAATGAGAGAGCGGGCAGCAAACACAAGAAAGCTAGAGTTGCTCAATGTGATTAGTGGAGGAGTGAAAGAGATCAGCACTAACATTCTCTGATGTATGGCCTAATCTGGGTTTGAACTGTTGTAAGGGCTGTTCTACTGGCTGTAACTTCACCAAATTAATGGCACATGGTAGACTACAGTGACACTTGATGTGTAAACTCCAATTTAAAAAACCTTACAAGAATTTGTATTTGATATACTTTGGTGGCACTTTTTATTAATGTACTTAAATGACCTATTTTTAGGCAAATACAGTACGAACAAAAATTCAGAGTTTGATTTGTACTATATTTTAGTGCATCAATTATTCTCCAAAACACTACATATAGATTGAAAGAAGGCAAGTACAGAAATGTATTCCAGCATGCTGTATGTTCTTTGTGTGGTTGGCCAAATGGGAATTATTATTTTCCTCTTGCCCTGCTGTGCTAAATGACCAACCTGCCAGGATGATTGGAGGCACTGGATAATTCTGTCATGACTAAGTGGGTTTGCTGTATTCAGTATGCAAATATCAAGTCAACATTAAATTTTCCCTTAACAAAACAATGTCTGTATGAGTCCTGCAACAGAACTAAGCACATCGTGGTTCTTGACCTGTGAAGCTTTCAATATAAATAAAATTTGCTTATTAGTTTATACAACATACAAATCAACCACACAAATACTGCCATCATTCCATGGTGGATTTTTTTTTTTTTTTTACCCCCTTTTTAAATTTTTTTTTTTTACATTTTCATCTAAGTCTGTAATTTGCTTAAGTTGTTTTAATGCAACAACCATAGAACAATTACACTCTGTACCGACAGTTTCCAACTCTGGTCTTCAAAGCCCACTGTTCTGCATGTTATAAATGTTTCCCTCTTCTGTTTCCATTTGGTTTAGGAGTCTTCCAGATGTGCATTTGTGAGGTCAGACACTAATGTCGGACAACAAGGCCCGACTAACTGTCTCTGCTTTAATTCACTCCAAAGATTTTCCATTAGGTTGAGGTCAGGACACTCTCTAGACCCTTTTCCATGCCTTATGGGCCTTATTTTGTGCACTGGTGCATTGTTATGTCCGAAATGCCTTGGTATACTGATGTTTTAGGAGTTCCACTGACCGGAACTAAGGAGCCAAGACCAACCTCTGAAAAACAGCCACACCACCATAGTACCCTCTGCACCAAACTTTATAGTTAACACAATGGAGTGGAGTGACGCAAGTGACATTCATCAGGAAAATCACAAACCCACACGTCTCTTGGATTGACAGACAGAGAGGCATATTTTGTCACTCCAGAGAACACATATCCACTGCTGTGGGGTGCAGTGGCACTGTGCTTTATACAACTACATCTGGTGCTCTGCATCACACTTGGGTTGATGCAACTTCATAAGGATGCTCCATGAAGCTCTTTATGAAATGTTCTTAAGCTAAACTTAAGGTCACGTGGTTTGAAAGGACTGTAGCTATTGACCCCACAGAAAGTGAGCAACTTCTGCCCATTACATTTCTTAGAATCCAGTCACCCTATTCTGTGATTTTACATAACCTACCATTTTGTGGCTAAGTTGCTGCCATTTCCAACTGGTTTCAGCTTGTTATAAAACCACTAACAGTGGAATGTGGAATATAGAACACTGAATAAATTTCCCAACTGGACTTATTACACAGGTAGTCTATCTGAAACATGCAAAACAGTGGGCCCTGAGGACCAGGATTATGAAGTCCACTGTGAAACCCTAAAGCCTGTGCCATAGCACCTTCTAAAGCTGATTTCATGTACGTTGCATCAAATTGTGTTGCATAGTAAAATCAATGGGGCATTAGAGGGTATATAATGTTAAACTGTGTGGTTAAACTTTGATTTGAAAACGGTTCTTCCATTAGATTTGTCTTTATTTGCCTCATGTTCATTTCTTTAGCGTTCAGAAATCATTAGCCCGCTGCATACTCACTCTTTTTAGGGAGAAATTAGGTAAGCAAAAGGAAAGCTGAGATTTGAAATAATTTGCTCAAGTATTTCAAGTCAGACTGTTTTATTAAAAATCATGGCAGAAAAAACATGAAATCATACGTGACTTGTTATTTTGTGGGGTTTTTTTTCTTTTTGCTTTCATAAGGCAAATCAAAATACATTTTTTTCTTACCAGTCTGACAAAATCATGCTCAAAATTCAGTGTGAATGCACAGTGGTTGAAGCAGTGTGCAAGAGCTGTCACTAAACTTAACTTTCTGACGGTGTGATGCCCTGGGGACTATTCTGAAACTCAGTCACAATAATTTAAGGCAAGAAAAGAAAAACTATAAACCTGCAGATCTCTGCCTGCCTGATAGTTATCTCATCAAATGTAAGACATCAGTCTGGGTTAAATAGGTACAGTAACAGAATGCAAGACCAGACAGTGGCCATCAAGGTTGGTGTATAATATTTAAGAATAGCTTGAAAATGTCACTAATCTGTATGGTAATTGTTATGAATGTGTGTAAATTATGCTGAATATACACTTTTTAGGTTATAAAACATACTTGATTTATTTGTGGGACCTGGCAGCAAAACATGCAAGTAAATCCACAATATGAGACAGCTTCCAATGATAAATTGTTAATTCATGTTTGCTGATGTTTTCATCTGCCAACCATTAGTTATGCAGGTACAACAAATAATAAATATTTGAAGGGGGAAAAAATCTATTAAATCAGGAACAAAACAGCCTGACAGCATGAGACATCACTTCAGCAGAGGCGGAAAAGACAGAAATAGAGGAAGGTGTGAGTTTAGATGATGAGGAGAAAAAAGCTAAATCACAATTCAACCTTGAAGCTGGAAGGTGAGCTGAATTTTATCAAGGCACATCATTCTACTGATGATTGAATGTTTTCTCTTTATAATGTACAAGAGATTTTGTACCTCTGTGTGGTGGAGAGAATATTTATTCTCAACAAAAACAAATAGAAAATGCAATATTTCACCACAGGATAACAGCCTTAGTGAGTCAGTTATATAGAAAGTTCATTGCATTTGATCCAACATCAAACTATTATTTGGTGATGTGAAGAAGCATTTACCCCTTGCAGTATCTGTTTGCTGTTTTGTCACAACTGAAAAACCAGACAAAGATGAAAAAGAAAAAAGAATATTTTTAAATTCTGATTTTCTTAATTAAGGGGAAAGGGATATCCAAAACAATGTGGCCCACTATGGAAAATGAAATTGCTTCCTAAATCTAATAACTGCGGTGCCACCCTTGGCAGCAAAGGCTACTATTAATCTTTTGCAATAAGTGGAAATAAGCCTTTTACATCACTGTGGAGAAACTTTGGCCCACTTGTCTTGCCAAATTGTTTTATTGTAACCATGTTAGGATTTTAACATGAACTGCTCAAGGTTTGAGGTCATGTCAGATCCTCTGACAGATTTCACTGGTAGAAAGCAGAATTCATGGTTCTATCAAGTCCTGAAGTAGCAAACCAGCCCCAGACCATCATACTAACACCATTATGTTTGACTATCAGTACAATGCTCTTTTTTTTCTGAAATGCTTTGTTAGCTATACTCCATATATATTGGGGATGTGCAACTTCCAAAAAAGTTCTACTTTGTGTTGTCAGTCTACATATTTCCCTAAAAGTCTTGGGGATCATTGAGATGAAATGGATTCAAGCTCTCCCATTGATACAATCTTTGTTAAATCTCTTTCTTCATTGTTGAATCATAAACAAATACTTTAGGGCAAGTGAGGCTTGCAGTGCTTCAGATGTTTTTTTCAGGGCTTTTTTCTGATCATCTGGATTAAGGCTATATATTTCAATTCTTTTCCTCTTATTGTGGTGCAAAGAAACAAATAGACCAAAACCTAAAATGAGAAAACTGAACTTTGTATACTCAGTATTTTTAGGTAAACTGGTAGCGAGCATGATGAAGGAAGCAGAAGACACTTGTTTAATCACAGAATAATGATATTGTGATTGATTCTGACCTTTAGCAAGTGGTATCATGTAAGGAAATTTAATTAGCGTGCCAGCCAGTGAGCAGAATAGCGGATATGTGCATGGAGTGGGGTGAAGTAGAAAGGGAGGGGGGGGGCAGTCTGGATGTCCTTAATGAATCTGCTAGCCTTTCCCTTCCTGAGGATGTGACCTAGACTGACTCATCAGCAGCAGCAGTAACCACAAACCAGTGACTGATTAAGCTCCACAATCAGACGGTGGAGTGATTGAGATGACCAGCACACAAGCTATCATCACTCAAAGGTTGGTCAAGCATGAAGCCAAACTTAAACAGGAAAAATGTAAAGGAAATGAAAGGTGAATGCAGGGAGAAGACAGAATTTAAAAGTGGAAGAGCTCTCTTCAAACGAAGGGTGAAGCCCACGTGTTGAAGGGCTGTGAAAAAGATCAAGAAAGAGAGTCAAAGAAGCAGCAGAGGCCGACTAGAATAATCTAATTAATTGGAGAGAATTCAGAATGTGAAGTCGATAGCACATAACAAATGTAGAAGAATAGCCTGTGGCATGTTAGTTAATGACATGTAATTAATGATCATTAGTAGAAGGGATGAAGGGATGGCCGTAGCCTGTCAGAGACTTGCGAGCGACCTTGTAATTTTCTCGTCAGTCTTTGAGGGGTGGCAGGCTTTCCTTTGCTGCTTACATAAATTATTGTAAGAAATATAGAAATCTGTGAAGAAAATCAAAAAGATTGAGACACAACACTTACTAGCATTTTTTCAGATCATGATGAAAAGGACAGGCAGAGGAAGAGAGTGGCCGAGGATGCAAGCAATGAATCAAGGATGAGAGAAAAAAGAAGTAGTGAGGGAATTTATTGCAATCCTGCTGTTTTGTTGTTCTGTTTTTTTCTGCTGACACAGTCAACATGGAGGGAACAGGCAGCGGGTTTTTTTATAGGTCACATGCCACTTCACAATGATCTATGGATGCAGGCCCTTTGCAGACTTATACTGTTGAGCGTGCATTATGTGGATCAGCCAAGCATGGCCATTTGAGGCAAAGAGGAAGCACCCCCCTTCACATACACACTTGTTCTTTCCATGCATCCTCTCTCCTCTCTGCTGTACATTCCTTTTCTCCTCTGACTCCCTCTCTGCATCTCTCCCATGATGACTGAAAGCCTCTTAAAGATGGTGTGAAGCGTCAAAGGTCTGGCGAGGGCAAGTGTTTTATACAGTCCTAACAAAGCCAGCAGCCTTGTGAACCAGCACACACTTGCTTTAATAGATTGATTATAACAACAGACACATGCTCTCAAAAAAAAAATAAATATTTAAAATGCTTAGCTTAGACATCAATTGGAAAACATGCTTTTAAATAAATAAAAAAAAAGAAAAAAAGAAAAACAGCATATTTTTAAAAAAGTTACATTAAATTATGTCAAAATGATCAAATTCTGTATTTACTACTAATTATATTGTATAGTATTAGATTATAGGGTTCAGGCAGCTTTTTCATGTTTAAGTTTCATTGCTGATTCTTTTGGTGTGATTGTTTTTTTGTTATAGCATTTTTTTTGCTTTGTGCATTGTGAACAATTTTTTCAAAAATATTATGATACAATAAGTTGTTCTAAAATTTGCATCTATAGAAATAATTATTTAAAAATGACTGTTGCATTGCACAACATGCTTATCTCTGAAAATATTAAATCTATAAGAATCTTTGTCTTCAAAAAGAAGACATAGCAACTAAAGTCTCATTCTACAGCAAGTCCTATAGCATGATATCCCATTCTTGGTCTTTATTTAAAGCAAATGCGTAATTTGTTAGATTAAAAATGTTCTTCTGTCCATTAATTTTCTTATTTGAAATGATTGAAAATTCTTTTTTTTTAATTACTCCATATATCCAGCTTGTTGGATTTGAGTAATTTGAGTAACAAAATAAGCTCAACTTATAATTTTATGCTCTTCACAAAGTGCTAAAAAGCTCACTGTTTACATGCCTCTATAAATATGACAATAGATGTTTACTGGACTTCTCCCATGTATAGTGAAAAACTGTGTGTTGTGAAAGTATTGAGTTTTCCATATTCTGTAATTCATCATGTATTTTCCTGGGATTTTATGCTAGAGACCAACACCAAACAGTGTAGAACTGTGAATAGAAAACAGCAAACAAGTAGAAGACCATCAACATAAAACATGGTGGCGGCTTTATCCTACACCCCATACTTTTTATATTTTTTGTTTTAAAAAAAAAATAAAATAAAAAAATTCATCTCCCCCCGACACAATAATGCACGTTTTTGTTTTCACCCATCACAAAAACCTAAAGAAATACATTGATTTTTGTAGATAGACAAAATGTGAAAAAGTTTGAAATGTGTTTTGCAAGACAACTTATTTAGCTAACCCTAACAGGTTGCCAAAGTTACAGTATAGAAAACATCCTGGTTCTGCCTATCATCTATTCCATCTCTTAGTGAAAGCATTTAGGTCTAACCACAAAGTCTGAACATTTTTCTTCACCATCAAAAATTTGTGTATGTGTTTGACTACACAGCTAGATCACTCTAATGAGCCTTGGGGCTGTTCGTCCTCTCCCTAATTGGAGGAAAAACATATCATGTTCAAAACATGACGCTGTTTGAAAGCTTGAGAAAATAAAAGTGTAAAAGAAAGTGAGAAAAGGGGAACAGGGTGTGAGATACCAGAAGATACTGAGCAATGAAGAGGGCAAGATAAAGGGGAATCTATTTAATACAAGTCTCAGTATCATCTTAGCTCCCTCTCACACCCAACAGTGACATGCAGCCCATCATTAAAAAATAATAACAGCTGTCTGTATCTTTTCGCTTGGTCTACACTGTAAAGGAGATGAAGAATGTCATTTTGGTCATACTGGGTACTTAATCTCATCCTGGCAAAAGGCGAAAAGAGTGTGTGTTTCTTTTTCTCTAACCAGTTGCTGAATTTACTGTCAAAAGGGGTAACAGTTCATAGTAAACAAAAGCTCCCTGCTCAGGCCTGCACCCCACAAAACATATCGAGTAAGAAAATTCCCATCTTGGAGATGATAACGTAAATGAGCTAGTCATATTATTCAGTGTAGAAATAAAGTGTACATTTCTTTTATTACAAAACAAGTTAATATTTAAATTCAGCCATTTAAATGCTCCTACAAAATATGCAGCATTGGATTTCATTGGAAAGTTCAAGCTTGGATCTAGGAATAACATGACAACAAAGTTGGGTACATATTAGCTCCATTTCAGAAAATCACAGGATTTGCTCAGAGTGTTCAGTTACTGGGGTACCTACTATATGCAATACAAGCCAATAGCCTTTTTTTTTCACTATTCTATATGCTGTTAAACCATAAAGAAAAAAGCCCTTAAATGGCATTTGTACAATATTGTGTGTGCCATTAGTTTAATGAGATAGAAAACTGTCAGAACTGAATTCAAAATGTATTACTCAAACTTTAACTATATTTTCTATGTACAGCTGCAATACTTAAGACAAACTCTGGTAAGGAACCTCTGATTTTCCATTAGGAATCCACCCTTCAACAAGTATTTGATTTAACTTTTCCAAACTGGACCCTGGAGACTTCTGAGCACAAACAAAATGCTTCATTAAGCTAAGTTTATAGTTTATGCGTTGAACTGAGGGTGCGAGCGACAATCGCATCGCCTGCGCCCCTGCACATTGGTCTCGCACCTCCAAATTTTTCATCTTTCACTCAAAATGCATGATTTGGAACGTGCTCTAGCAGAGCAGGTTCGCCTGTACCGACATTTATATGATCCCTTTATAAGGGCTCATTTTCGGAGAATGCCACACCAAAGTACGATACAAGTATAAAAGCGATACCGCTTACGCGAGCTCAAAGCAAACCTCTAAAAGTGCGACTAACTCAGCCTTTAGACCTTCAGATTTCTATTTTTCAGAGCACATATAATTAAAGGTTTAATCTATCACTTTCACTGAACTAATCTTTCAATTTCTTCAGGAAAAATATTAAACTCAGGTGGTGTAACAAGTAAGGTACAATTTAATCCCAGGTGTCAGCTGAGGGTTCTGATCAAGGCTTTTTTTTTTTTTTTTTTTTTTTTTTAACTGATCGGTATCTGATTGTATGATGACATTCAACCCCAATAACTATTCTGATTATGTCAGCTGCATCCCCAGTGAGCTGGTCATGGATATTATTTTGTTTATCTAACCAACCTTGATTGTTCGTCCCAATCCGAGAGTAAATAATGTTCATAGTAAAAGATAGACAGATGCAGTTTCATGAGACCTGCTCTGTGCTCAGTTACCTACTTTCAAAGAAGAGGTGTGCAGGGAGCAGGTGAAGTTCAAAAACAAACCCCAAAGTTAAAGTAGCAGAACAATGTGTTCCTTAGGTTTCATCTGAACACAATTAATTGGAACCTATCAAAATATATCATGAGCCAAATTATTAACAAGTCCTATCAAAACAAAAAGTGATTAGGCTTAGACTGTAGCTTTAAGTGTTGGGTCAGCTATATCTTTAGAAGAAAACTATAAAGCTGTGTGCAATTTAGATTACATTCATACCTGTTGAGAGTAGCTGTGACGTTCACAAGCAATTAGATTCCTTTGAACGGCTTTCTTTGCAGTGAATGGTAGGATTCGAGTCTCAATTAGTGAGCTGTTCGTTGTTTCTTTTTACGATTTAGCTTGTTTATAATACTCTGCACACAATTCAACAGCTGTTGTTTTTATTTGATTTAACATTATTTAATTGGCAATAATTACAATAGATACATACAATCAACAGAAATGGGTGTATAATTTTATATTCAAATGGTGCAGAGAACGATTTTCTGTATTTTGCAACAAATACTGGTTTTTAAAAAATCCCTAAAGGAAACCCTGGATTACATCTCATAAGATCCTTATAGTAGCTTTCTTAAGAGTTAAATGTAGAACATGTAGAGCTGATAAACTGGAGTCTTATTTTGATTCAAAATTTCCATATTTTTCTAGATTCAGTTTTTCAGAGTTCATTCATTTACCTTAAATTAAAAATATAAAAACATAAAAGTTCACCATCAAAGGGAAACAGAACATATGTGAGAAGGGAAGACAAATACGATACAAGGAGGACACATGGAAGGATGAAATGAGAGGAAGGAAAGACAAGAAAGAGGAGAAAGAAGGAATGGGGGAACAGAAAGAAGGATTGTAGGATTCACAGACTGAGAGACAGATGGGAAGAAAGAAAGATGGGAGGAAAGTCCCAAGAGGGCACAAGAAGTTGAGGGAGGAAGAAAGAGAGGACACAAGGGTGGAATGAAGAATGGGGATGCAAGGAGGACAGTAAGACAAAAAAGCACCACACAAAGAAGAAAGGAAGGACACAAGCACAAAGAATTTAGATAATTGGATAAGGAATCGAGTATCAAAATAAAAAATTTTCTCTTCTCGTATTTTCTTTTTCTGTATTTATCAAGATCTGCAAAATACTGAAATCAAATTCCATACTCTTGACTGCAAAAAAGGACATCCCAAGTAAGAAATGTGTGCACAATGAGTTGATATTTATGTGATTCCTTAGAGTGTCTTCTGAGTGATGGAACCAAAAAACAAGTGTGCTATCCTCTATTCTTGAAGCAACATGGCATTTTAAAGTGTGTAAGAATGTACAATGTGTGTGTTTGTGAGTGTTTCAGAACACTTTGTGAGTGATTATTTTAAAGTACATTTCTGATTTGTGTGGCACAGCATTTCTGGTCATGCATCATTTAAAGTAGCAAAGAAATTAATATGAAAGTGAAAACCAACCATTCAGAAAAACGAACCATGAGACATTAGCAAGAGAACCATGACTCCTGACAAATCAGGTTAGCTTTGATTGTTCAACTCTTATCTTACACAGAGCATGCTGTCAGTGTAAAAAAAAAACAACATACACATCCTTACTCCATTTAATAAACACAATTTTAAAAAAAAACAATGTTTTTTAAATAAATAAGAATGTGGATTAAATTAACAGACTAACATTTTCTGTCTTGATACTTAGAAAAATCTTTTTGCTCCACTCTCTAAGTCAACTTTTTCAGCAGCCAAACCTGCATGTACACACATTTATGCATGTGAGTGTCAGAAGTCTATCCTCTAAGTCCAACATCACTTGTTCAGCAGGGTCTAATTTACACACTGACAGTGCAATGCTAAAATGGCATAATTTCTCAGTGCCAACCCCTTAGTGCAACCTCACTCTTACTCTCCCTGCCAACAGCTCCACCTCAAGCATGATTTATCAGGCCCTCAAGCTGCAGACAATGGCACCCTTACACGTGTGCTGTGTCAAAGACAGATTAATAGATTAACACAGTTTATTTGAGATCCAAACACAAGTGGGGTCAACATCATAATGTCTCAGAGTAGTACAGAGTAGTATCCTTACTGAGGTCAGGATAATATGTTCTCAGCCGCACCAGGATAAAATTTATATCCCAAAATTATGGCTATAGCAGTCATCACTTCCTGGGTAACAGCAATTGTAGCATTTAAAATTATTTTATACAGTTTAAAATTAAGGATCCCTACTGAAATACTTTTTTACCTGTTTAACAGCATAAAAATAAGAAAAGTTCAGGAAACAGCTGCGGTTCCCTAGGAAGGTAGCCCAAACATCCAACACCCAGTTTAACCTTATTTGTTATGTGCGCAAAGAGAGAAATCAAATGAACTGAACCACTGAATTTGCAATGCTGTTATGAAGAATAAAATTATGTTAATTTGGCTCAGTGTTCAGCTGCATTGTTTAAGGGGTGAGCAGATTCAAACAGGCAGTGGATGGTTAACAACTCATTGTGACTTGAGGGATTATGAACCCACTGAAGAACATTGTGTTGGTAACTCCTAGTGCAGCAGAGCTCGTTAGTGAAACATTGGTGAGAATCACATCTAATATACCCCAGAGACACTCTCATATTATTAGAAAAATTAGAAACAATATGTGAATTGTTTTTCTTAAAACTGATTGCCCAATCAAGTGTGTCTTTTAAAAATGCACATACCATGCTGGAACAGAAAAAAGAAAAATAAAAAACCTCCAAAGAAACCTTGATATATTACAGTACAAATTTAATCTGCAGTGCAGTTTGTTCTTAAATGTCTAAATTGCTTTCAAAATTCCATCATGTCATTAGTAAATTACTGCAACCAGAAATCTCACATTTGTATTTTGTTCTAGCATACTCACCGCACTGCTGCAACGAACATCTTTGACTTTCAGCCAGGCCAGATCCAGTGTGCCCTCTCCCTTGTAGCAGGACTGCAACCTTTCCTTGATTTTCTCATTTATCTTTCGAAGTGAGAAAACACACAGAGCAGAGTCCTGGGGGGCCTGCCGAGGACGCCTCTTTTGACCTCTTGAGAAGATGGCAAAAAGCACATCGTCATCTGGGGCCATGTCCAATGAAGGTGCAAGGATGGAACCAGCTTTCGATAAGTAGGCTGCTTCAAGTAATCTGTACTCCACATTGCCACTTATGCACCCAATAGGGACCTCAACGTATGAGATGAATGCAGTGTCTGCCTTGCAAAGCCGAACTATCTTGGATGTGTATACCTGTTCCCGACCAGCAGAAGAGGAACCTGTGGTTGGTCCACCTCCCATTTCAGGCTGCAAAGTTAGGAAGTAGACAAAGTTCCCACTGGCAAAGCCATAAATGTAATATATGTCAAAGTCAGGGATAACAGTGAATGTATCCGAGGGGATCTTAATCATAGAGGCCACAAACTCATCATGGAAGACGTAGGCAAACATGCCATCCTCCTCTGAGTTTCTTGCCAGTTTTCGGCTAGAGATGGTAGGGAAGTACTCTGGCTTACCATCAACTGCTGTGGCTACAAACAGCATGTCTGGAGAAGCATTGCCATAGGAAACAATGACACCAAAAACAGAGCCACTCTCATTCACACCAGAGAGGTAGTGCTCTTTCTTGTGGAAGGGCTCTCCCAGTTTGAAGAGGTCATCTAGACGGAGGAGTTTGCAGATTCCCTGGTAGAGGCTGCCACAAGCCAGCAACCGGTTCTCCCTGTAGTCCATCAAAAGCATCTTGTTTACATTGTTGGTAAGTGTCAGTGGCTCACTGCAAGGCTGAACAATGCGTGGTGGGTAGCACTTGCGGTTGTCTTCATCTGGACCGGTCTCATGGGACACTTGGACCTTCAAACTTGGAGACAGTTTGTATATGCGATTGACCGCTCCCAAATAAACATTGCCATTGCGATAGTCCACAGCAAGATGGTTAAATGTCCACTGTGGGTTCTCAGCATAAAATGAGGCATACCCCTCCTCTTGGAGCAACGCTGTGATCACTTGGGATCCGGCACTGTGGGCCTGTGGGGCTTGCACCACCGTCTGTGATGCCGCAGGAAGCACCAAACTAAACAGGAAGCAGCATAAGAAAAAATAGGTCCGTGTTTTTTTGTGGGATGTCATGGCTGTGCTGTTGGTTGGACAGTTGAGGAGAGGGACAGAGGCACAGTCCAGTACTGTTGCAGGATCAAGCCTGTTCTGAGATGAAGATCATTATGCACCTACAGGGAGGGAGGAAAAGGAAAAAAGTGAAAACTGGGAAATGAACTCAAATATCACCAACAAATTACTTTCAAATAAAGTGGTTCTTGCTCTAATTTCATCTGGCACAGATTAAAACAGTGCAAATTAATGTTTTACACAGGTGTACATGCCATGCATTTGACACCCTAGAGCAATCTATATTTGGAACAGAAATGGGCTAGACAAAAATAAATAAATAAATGAAATGAGATTGAGATAAAGCAACAGCTTAAAAGAAAACAAACTATGAGATCAGGTACAGAAAATGGGACAGTGGAGGAGGAGTAATGCATTGCCTCAAAGGAGGTGATCAGCATGGCTCTGCACCATCTCTCTGCATGGACCCCTGCCCCTCTCCATCTCTATTTGCCTTTCTACTCAAGCCTCCATGCCCCTAATTGATTCTCCCCTTAGAGTAACAATCTGCATGCTTTGGCGATTTCTCTCTTCTTTCCCAATAGGGCAGCTTACCTGCTGACACTGCTAGCAAAGAAAAAAAGGACCATCTTTCATGCTTTAAATTACCTACACTCACATATCCACACACAAAGAGGGAGGTTTATGAGCCAAAGAGGAACAATTAGTTTGGAAATGCTGGCAGTTGCAAAAATAAGCTTCCCTTTAGACCTAAGGTCATTTGCAGAACCTCCCCATTACAAATACAACTATTGTAAATGCAAACTACTGAAAGCTTTCTTGTAAAGCATAGACCTGCATGTAAACAATGCAAGGAATGTTCTGGCCAAATAAGATTTAAGCATCAACATTAATTTAATCCCAAATAACTGGTTTTACACATACATTTGAGTTCTGTGCAAGATTATTGACAAGAGGAGCATATTGAAATAATCACAAATTGTAAAAGCGACATGAAAGCTTTCCATCTTAAATTCTAAACAATTAGCAAACTTCAGGATATTATTATTAGGTCCCATAAATGTCCCCACCAAAGACTGGGATAAGATATCTGACATTATCTAGCCAAAGATCTCTTTTCAGGTTCACATACAAGATTTCATCAGGCAAGATGGTGGAAAACACAGCCTCTTAACAGAATTGTCACTCTCCATTTCTGGATGAAGGTAGACGGAGAGTAAGAGCAAAGCAAAGCGGCTCACAGCACATAAGAGGTCCAGAGCTGATGATGAGAGGGATAGAAACTGATTCAGAGATAGGTGAGGCATGTTCAGATGTGTGTGCCAAGAAGCATTGTCAGCATAGCCGAAACAAAGGCATGAGGTTGCAAGGTGAGAAAAACAGAGACCAAAAGAGTGAAATATGAAAAAAGCTCAGCAAGGAACATAGGTTAAGGAGAATTCGTATGAAACCCAGATTTGGAGGCTAAATCTGCCAAGTAAAAGCAAAGCATTTCAATTAAGTATACATACAGCATTTAGCAAAATTACCCCTGGAACATATTGTCACCTAATCACTACCAACGTCAGTGTTTTTTTAAAAAAAGCAAAAACATCCATAGTGCTCTTTTCTAAATTCCTTTAACAAGTAACACTCTGAAAAGCATGGTGTGAATTTGCACTAAGCCCCCGCCAAGCACCCATACACCCTCCCACCATTTAATGGTGGGTGTCTTTTGGGATATGCCTCTACCAGCTCTGGACATCCAGAGGCTGAATAATTAATGACTCTTCATTGAAAAATGGCTCAAGCTCCGTCAGACTGGATGGAGATTGTCTGTGAACCTCAGTCTCACCACATATTCCTAATGAGTTGTAGGTCTGGACTTTGATTAGGCCACTTTACACATAAATAGCCTTTGATCTATCCTGCTGGAATTTTAACCTCAAAAACACGCAAGTGTTTTGCAGCATTTAGGACCCACCCCACCAACTCTGACCAGCTTCCCTGTCCTGCTGAAGAAAAGCATCCCCAGAGAATTATGTTGTATCATAGGGATAGGGTTGGATCATGTGCAGTGCTCGTTTTTATTCATACAAAAAGATTTGCAAGTAGGCCAAAAAGATACATTTGGTGTCACCTGACCAGAGCACCTTTCACATGTTTAATGTCCTCTATGTGGCTTTTGGCAATGTAGAAACTGGAGTTCTTGTGACTTTCTATCCACAGTAGTTTTCTTGTTCCCTCTTTACTGTTATCAACAAATTTGTAGACCTCTTGCTAGTAGTTATCTGGTCAACAGATTCCTCCACTGAGCTATGGCTATCTGTAGCTCATTTAGAGTTACCTCAGACCTCATGGTTCCTTCTCAGAATAAATCTCTTTGTCTAACCTGTCAGTATATCTTGGAAGTTTTGCAGTATAACAATCCGCTGTGAGATGTTCAAAGCTTGGGATGGTTTTTATACCCTAAACCTGCTTTAGACTTATTCACAACTTGATCTCTTACTTGTCTAGTGTGTTTGATCTTTGTGGACCCATTTGTTCACTAATGTTCTACAACAGACCTCTCAGGCATTCGTAGAACTGCTGTATTCATACTGAGATTTAATTATACAGAACTAGAATATTTACTAATTAAGCGATTTCTGAAGGCAGCTGGTTGCACTGGATTGTATTTAGGGGCATCAAAGAGGACCAATTTTCTGCTTCCTCTCATTAAATCCCTCGAAAATACATCATGGTTTGTGAGTGCAATGTGAAAAAGTTCAAGAGGCATGAATACTTTTGCAATGCACTGTGCAAGAAATTGCAAACAAAAATAAGGTTGACATAGTTGAATTTGTATCTCCTGCAAAATAATGCATTTAAATGATTCTATGTAGTGTTCCCACACTAAAAGAAAAGGCAGTGTAAAGGAGACTGACAGAGAGCAAGTGGTTTAAACAAACCTTTGGAAAGCTGCTGCTATCTTGAGACTGATGACAGGGCACTGAGCCCATAAGGTACATCTAAAATTAAAAAGGGAGTCTAATATTAATTTCACATTGGAAAGAGCAATGGTCAAGCAAATCCCAGCAAACTTTTTTTCCCTGCTGTTAAAGATAAACATTGAAAAAAAAGAGGGAAACAGTACAAGAAAGAGAATGAAAAGTTAAAATAATACTAAAGGGGATAAAGTACAAGCCATGAGGATGAAGGAAGAGAAGGAGCTTGGTAATCTTTTATATTCATCTATTCTCTTGTGTATAAACACAACTGCATTCACACTCAGCTTACAGCTACAAACTAAACAAAACACTATTAGGAAAAAAAAAGACAAAAGCCTTTTGCAGATTCCCTTGAGAAAAGCTAGTTTGGCAGTTGTAAAGCATTAACGCTCTAAAAACACCTCATCACTGATGCCCCTGCAAAGGCAGCGTGTCTGTCACATAAATTTGTTGCTGAGACGCAATTATCCTCACTGATGGAAAGAGGGGGGGGAAGCTCATTTAACTGCTGTTTGCCTTTGCCTGCTAATCATCAAACTCCATTAATTAAAGCTTGCCCTGGTTCTGAGGATTTATACATCAGACGTTATGCACACACACATTCACACAGAGATACATAAAGAGGGAGTGATATTCTAAAGCATAGTTGATCTTTAATTTCATGTGCCATTAGTGTCTGACTTTTTCCCTGTCTTTTCTGCATTCCATATAAATTCAGATGCAATACTTGAGATAGAAAGAAGGAATAATGATAGTGAAAAGCAAATGCAAGTTGATGGTTGAGAAACTATTATTTCACATTACTAAAATAACTGTTTTTTTTCCACTTTGAAAAGGTGTAAAATTACAAACCAACCAAGAAAATATAGCCAAGAGGATGCAAAATCCGATAAGCTTACAGGTTCTGTGATGCTGGTGTCATTCCTTGCCAGTGGATACAAATTATACAACAATCAATCAGTTTGAAAGATTACAATGGAAGTGGGGAGTTAAAAGCAACATTTTGGTCAACAGTTTTGCAAGAAAAGCTGCAAAATATCTCTGCTTTCTAGGAAAAAAAGATGCAAAAATATTGAACATATGACTGTTCTTTAGTATTCACAGATAATTCTGAATAAAATTAATACATGATCAATAGATGGTAGAATTCTCTATCAGTGATTTAAGATCATTAGAAGATATTTTCTAGTTTCTCAGCAGTGACATTTCTGGGGTCTGCTATCATCTCACTGCCTATTTGAATAATTTGTTGACCTTTGCTTATTCGGTTGGTTGACTGTTGTTTTATCGTTTATTATTTATGTATGTATGCTTGAACTTTTTTTTTTTTGATTGCCAGTGTGAGACGTTGCCATTCATTCACTTCCATTACACATGAGATGGATTGCCATAAAACTCTCCAGCATTTTTATTTGTGTAATTACCCCACTTCTCACCCACTCATCTCATAATCCTGGTTTACTCATAAGACTGGCTTCCAACTAACATATTTTTGAATTTTTTTGTTCTTGTTATTAGAAGGTAAGCCATTTCCAAAAGAAATTGGCAGCTGTTTCATTTCCTAGTAATTTCTCCTAGATAAATACATCCCCTGTCTGTCAGACTATTCATAGAAGGGGGTTACTTTGTTGAAGCCTATTTATTTGTCTTTTTTTTACTGTCATCTCTGGTTGTAGCTCAAATTTTGCTAAAGTAAAATGGCTCCTGTCACATCTATTATGTATTTTCTGACTGTTGTGCCCAAAATTAGCCTTGTAGGCATCAAAATGCTTTCTGTGAAACAAGTTATTTAAAATGGTCTTTGAGCTGAAGGTGTTGACTGTGTTCTATCTGTATGGGAGTAAAGTATTTTCCCCTGTCCAATAGCCTAGATGACAGCTTGTCTTATCTGTTTGACTTAAGAAATGACAGAGCAGTGTCACCTGATTGACACATTAAATATCTTCACTCTTATGACAACTTTTTCTTCTTTTTAGAAGATGACTCTTAACTTGTTGCTGTACTGTCAAGGGATTTTTTTCTCCCCTTGTATGCTAATTGATGGCTTTTTGAACATAAAAATAAAGGTAAGAAGAATGTACATCAGTTTCTTACAATTAATTCAAATGATGCAGCGTTTCTTATGAAAGCTGAACAAAGAGTTAACACACAGTATGTACACATCTACTCTCGAGTTTGTCTTCTTCTTCTGATATCTTACGGATATCTTAATATCTCCTTGAAATGTTCTTGTTTTAGCATGAAGTCTAGTGTTTTTACACAAGTATGTGGAAAAAATAGGACTCCTGTGAAAGCCTCAGTGTTATATAACATTTGGACATGTGGAGATCAAGTTATCTATTATGAATAGACAGTAAAATGGGGGCAAAACTTGCAAAGAACAATGTAATTTCTAGTGAGGATTATAATTGGACATCCTCACATCTATTCATGCTTAAAATGGCAAAAAAATACCACACAACGACATATTACGTAGTGTGCATTTGATGAGAAGATCATATTTCAACATTTTGATAGAAGTTTAACCTGCTAAACTGCAAACATTTAGTTTGATCTGCCAATGACTGTTAAAGTGAGAGTCAGCGCCATGGTTAGTTTGAAGAGCTACCTGAGGCCTGTGTTTTGGGTTTTCATTATCTATAAGCCATAATCATCAAAATTACATTTAAAAAATAGGCTTCAAACATTTTACTCCAATCAATCATCTATGAGTTTCACTTTCTGAAATGAATGACAAAAAAATACTGAACTTTTGAGATGTACCTGTATGTTAAATTTACATTTCATTATCAATGGTAGAAAGTAAAGTTGAGGCAAGGGTTAAGAGTTTGTATGGTCCATAGCGTAAATGCATGAATGCAGGTAGCATGAAATATATAAATGATTTAGCCCTCAGCCGGGTTGCTGGTTTGAGCCTTGTTTTGTCCATCTCCATTGTTGTGTCCTTGAGCAAGACACTTCACCCACCTGCCAAAAGGGCAGCGCCTCCCAAGATGGCTGCAGCCTCAGACACCTGTCTACTTTGGATAGGCTGTACTAAAAATATAATTTTCCCCCTGGTGGACTAATAAAGGCATTAAAAATAAAAAAAATAAAATAATTCAAATTGTTCAAGCCTGAATTAGGGGTTTAACTCCCCTTGATGAGTTCAGCTGTACAAACAAGCATACAAAGACCCAGTAAAATAGGCAAAAAAAGAGACTATAATAAGGAAAAATAGTAATAAAGAAAATGAGAAACAAGGAAGAACTCTTAAAGACAGAGATGTGTGTCCCAGATTAAGGAATGCAGGGACTGAACTGGACCCCCAACCTCCTTCCCGTCCCACCAAAACTCAACCAAGCCTGCCTGCCTGCTGAGCTTTGGCACTCAGAGGAGTAAACCCTGCTATGTATTGCAACAACCCACCAGGACTGCAGGAAAACTAAGTCCCCGAATGGCCTCTAATATCCATATAAATGCATGTTTGTACGCATGCTTCTTAATCCACAAACACAAACATGACACCACTCAGCAGAACACACTCCATCACCATAATTCTGCCTGAAATACACACAAATATGTCAAACCACAAAACAGGACTTTCTATTTTTAAAATAAAGAATGATATAAAAACAAAATCAAGCTAAATAATTTAACAGCATGTCAAAATTTATATACATAACAATTTCATGTTCCTAGAATGAAAACGTCTTATTTCAAGGATGCGGTTATTTTACAGCACATCTGTCCTTTAAGAAATGGTTCGCCTCTACTGTAAAAGTGAAACAACTGTTTTCATTCATATAAAATAATTGAGACCATTTGTGAGCAGCAGCAACCCCACTCTAACAACAAACTGCATCAACATTATTATCAATCATAGCCAGATGTAATTACTATGTAGGATAATAATTGGCAGCCCCTTCATTTTAAAAGACAACAGTTTAAGTAATGACGAGGGACAGAGTATGTTCAACATAAGCACCACAGTAAACTGACCCCTGCTGATACAATAAACAGATGGCATACCCACTTCTCTCAGAAAGGCAGCACTGAGGGGAAAAAAACAAGGACACAGAGGATAGAAGGCGGGTTGTCCTTGGTGTTTACATCAAGACATGGATTAGCAGCATGGATTACTGTCACACGATACCCTGTCAAGATCAGGGTTAGGAGGTCTAATCCACCACAGAGCTGTTGATATTGCAGTGAAAGACTTCAGATTGTACTGTCAACTGGGTACATGTCAAGTAAATGCAAGAACACAGATTGAGAGACAAACATCATGACTACACATGTAGCAATCAAAAGTGTTTACAAGTATCAAGATGCCTAAAACGAATTTATGAATAATTCAAAGCAATATTTGAGTTTTAAAAACAGCAATTTCCAAGGGAAATCATGTGAGTGATTACTCTCACTTTAAAACAAACAGATTTCTCTATTCACTAGAGATCATTAAAAAGTAAAAAAAAAACTTCATGTCTTAAAACACTTTAAAAAAAAAGAAAACAAAACAAACAAACAAAAAAAAAAACCAAGTAATCCTTGGTTAATAAAAGCAAAATGAAAAAAAGAATAGATTTAAAATTCAAACAAAGATTGGTCCATTTTTTATCTCTCTAAAACCAGATTAATTTCCAAGGCAACCTTTGGTTTGCAATAGCAACAACAAACTGGTTCTGAAGTTCAGAGAGAAAAGCCTTAAGTAAAGCTGCAAGCTCTGGGAATGAACTCAAGCAGTCAGCTTGATTCAAATCTCACCTAAAAATACATTTTAGTAAAACCACCTCTCTCAAGCCCACACAGAAACTGTTGTTCATGCTTTCATTACATGCAGATCAGAATATTGCACAGTAATGCCCTTTTTTTCTGACATGAATGAAAAAAAGTGGCAAAGTTAGAATTAGCTTTGAATTTGTAAGCAAAATCCAGAAAGAGAGCAAAACCAATTTTAAAGTGTCCGCTTGCTACCTGTTGTCTTCATGATGTACTTTCAGATCCTTTTTTTAGTTCATAAAGCTCTTGTCAGTCTCATCGATCTTATTTATCAGAATCGCTTTTAACATATGAAGGCTCTGAAGCATCAAGAACCATAGTGGAATCAGGTTTTTAAATGTCCCTGAAGTGCAAACTACAAATGTGAAAAAAGTTTTTATTTATCATCATGATCCTCAGTTCTGTTTTTAATATCCCACTACATACCAGTGGCAATGCTTAAGGAAGGGAAACTGCACAATTATTGAGTATCACACTGACTATGTTTCAATGTGTGATAATCATTGCCCACTAAGCTCAAATGCACAGTAAAAGCAAGTGTGGGTTTGAAACTAGTTTCCCCATGCAGTATACAGTCAAGGTCTAAATTATTTATACCCCAGGCATATTTGGGGTAGAAGTAATAACATTTTAGAGTGGCATACTCATAGTCCAAACCTGAATTCAAGTGAAAATCTGTGGAGGGATCTAAAGATTAAGGTGACGACAAGGAGGTCTTCTCACCTCATCACCAAAAATAAACTGTCAACATACCAGTGTAAACATCCAAAAAGCTCTTCAGCAATCATAACACTTTAATTGCTGTAAAGCCTATATTTTTATAGGCTTTGCAGCAATTAAGGTATTATGATTAAATATTTCCACTGATTACAGAGTAGAGAATAGAAGAAATTGACATGCCTTTTTTTTTTTTTTTTTTTTTTTTTTTTTTTTTTTTTTTTTTTTTTTTTTTTTTTTCCCCCCTCAAACCAAAGCAACGGATACTCATACTTTTTAAAAATCTTTTTCCCCATTCAATCACTGTCATTTTTTGCTTCTGGTTACAGTCTTTGGTCTTACACTTGGGAATTACAAATCCTCCTTTGTAGTATATAGTTCAGATGCACTTTGTTTCCCTATCATAGGTGACGGTTCAATATATCTGAGGATCGCGACTTCAGCTGCAGTGTCGCCATTTGAAATCCACTCTATTTCTTGTTTCAAAATAAGTCAAACATATATAAACATGCTGACATCGCCACACTCATACATTCTTGGCTCAGTCTGCAGTGGGTAGGTGCTGATGTGGTCTGTAACTGGTAGTGTGTTATCAATGCAGATCTTCATCTCTAAAGTCATTAATAGTGTTGAAGGATTGCCATTAACACCTCACTCTGACTGGGTTAGACTTTAGCTGAGTCCCTGAAAGGGAGGAATTTCAGATTTGGCACAGAACCACAACTACAGAAAACTGATTATAGAGTGAAACAAACAAATATCTGTCAATCAAGATCTGACTGTACAGGGAATGGCTGGGTCATGACAAAGATTCACTCTTGGAGCATTAATGATTATCAAGCAAGTCAACATAAAGTGTGTATCCCATTCTGGATTTACTAAATGCAAGGTGCAAATTTGTGTGGAAACAGACCTTGCTTCAATCGCAAGAACATTGCATGCTGTTATAACCTGGAGTCCCATGTTCCTTAGCTCTACTGATACATCATCCCCAGTATGATTTCCCCTTTCACTCTTGTATTTTTAGAGTGAGATTTTTGGTAACTTTCTCCTTTGCAGTCTTTTGCTTCCTTACCCAATCTTCTCATTTCTTATCTGGTATAAAGCATTCCTTTTCTCTATCAGCACAGACACTAATTATGAGTTATTGCATCCTTGAGGATAAAATGACAGGGAATTTTGCTTCATCATAAGCAACACTGAAAGAAGGCCAAATCATTGTGTATTGTGTGTGTGTGTGTGTGTGTGTGTGTGTGTGTGTGTGTGTGTGTGTGTGTGTGTGTGTGTGTGTGTGTGTGTGTGTATATATATATATATATATATATATATATATATATATATATATATATATATATATATATGATTGTGTATTTCAGTGAGAAAGACTCAAGAAGCCTTGCTTTTAAGTGCTTGAAGTAGAAGACAACTGGACTTCTCTTGTTTCTTAAAGACACCTCTGATCTAAAAGGTTTCTTCAGTTCTGAACATGGTTGTAATTAATAGGCTTATAAGTTGTAGTCAGAACACTAACAGGACCACTGAAGTCCTTAATGGGGCAATCAGGAAACGTGACTCACTGGCCTTACCCTCTATTCAGTTCAATCTTTGCATCGTCATTGCTTGATGATCCAAGTATCATGTTTGGATCATCTTTTGGATGAGATGCAAAGCGTCTTCAAGAAACAAAAGAACTCCAGTTGCTTTCTACTTAAGCACGAAGGACTTATGTCAGTATGACCACTGATGCACTGAGACATAAGCTGCTGAAAGGAATCAGACAATTTTCTGAATCAGAATTTTCAGGTTGATCAGCCATGATGGAAACTCATAAATCAAGTCTTTTTCTAGTCAGTGACCATGCTATCTGTAAGCACTACCATGTTATGCAGACAATAGCAGGTTAGTTACTGAGTGAAGAAGGGTAAGAAGCTTAAAAGGAAACTACTTTTTAAGAAAACAGAATTAGTGAAGAAACAAACTGACCAAACTGATTGCGATGGCTTCAGAAGAAGTTGTCTTACGGTATTAACCTTTAAACCTCTGTGGCCTTTTTGAAATCTCAAAATTAAGGTACGATCTACACTTTCTTGGGCAGTGTTTGTCAACTGGTTAGGGTCTGGAACCATCTGATGCCGACGACCATCTTTTAGGTGACCTAATCCCTTAATGTCTATGGAGAGCCGTTTCATTCAAAATTTAAAAAAAATAATACTATTAATAAATGATAAATAAATATTCCATTGAAATAACTTAATGTCCCCATGAAAAACAAAAAATGGCATTTTTACCTTATTTTTATTTATTTCAAGATTTATTTACTTATTTCATTGTATATTCATTTCCTAATGGTGTTATATTTTGTGACACTTATTTTGTAAAGCTACTTTATGTATTTCATGGACTTTCATTTGTTTTTAGCTCTGTTTTTATTTCAGGGTCTTTTTATATTATGCTCTTATATTCAAATGAGGGGGCAGAGTTTTCTCTGTGGGACGGAAACATGCTAGCCCTGTTAATTAGATATTTATCTTTCAATATTAAGGAGATTTTTGACTCAGAAATATTATCCTTCTGCATAAACTCACAACAACAAATGTAATTAAAAAAAAAAAACCTACCACTTATGCATACATGTGTTCCCTTCCCCTGTTCACCTTTTCTATTCAGCAAGATCCAAACAATTTAGTCACTGCAAGCTGTAGTAAATAACAAATCATATTACTCCATTTTGCACATGGCATATTATAGGCCTCTGGTCCTAATAAACAGCTCATGGAAGTAATCTTAATAGAGTGAGGGCGATGGTTAAAAACAACAACAGTGAAACTCCAGATATAAAGAAAATAGTTGGCGGAAAATGCAAAGATCATAAGTAAAAAAACAGAAGGGAGAACATATTTAAAGCATGCACCTTACAAACAAAAGCACCCCTGCAAAACAAAAATGTTTCACTATTGCAATCCAGGAATTAGGACTATAATCCACCAAAGCATTATCTCTAAGCACAACAGCCCAAGAACATGAAAGTTAAAGGAAGTTCAAAACAAAAGATATATTTTAATGTGGAGTTACCATAATTAAATTTTAGTGTCTCCAATTTTGGTGGTAGTTATCAGAACAAAAATGTAAGAGGACATGGTTTGAGATAAGATTTTCCTATTTAACTTTGGAATTAAGATAACACACAAAGTAAAATAGAACAGCATGGCTTGTTGGCATTTGTTTTTAAAGCCTACACTGCCAGCTACGACACAAATGTGTTTACAAAGAAATTGACGGTTAAGATGAATTTTGTTAAAATCAGAGGAAAAAGCAGCAGTAACTTTATTTCCTCATCTGTGACAAACCCTGTGCAGGACCATAAAAATGGGCCATGCAATTTAAATTCAGGGAATATGAATAACACCATTTCATTTCCTGTATAAACATGCCAGATTACCTTCAGTGAAAAGTATCAACATGTAGACATAATGACAGGGCATCAGGGAGAAGGTGGTGGAGGAGGAGTTGTGGACCAGGTTCAGACAAGTTTAAGGACTACTGGTGCCTTGAGGGACAGCACAGACAACTCTCACCACATTATTTAAATAAATCAGCATTGGGCAAAGGAGAACAGTTTAAAAAAAAAAAAAAAAAAAAAAGGAATGCCACAGTGATAGAACGAAGAGAGAGGTGTAAAATACAGAAACTAGTATTTATGTTACATATGTAAAAATAACTGAGTTAGTGCATATAACACTGGCTTTGCTAAATAACCAGTGCATGCCAAAAAACCCATGACAATGCATTTATCATTCCAGTATCAGACATCAAAACACTCATCATCATAAGAAGGGTTTAATTTTGAACTGGTTTCAGCTCGTCAGGCACCAGAACAGAAAAAAAAAAAACATAATGATATGCCAAAGCAACTGCTTCTTAAGCAACCCTCTAGCAAAATCAGGTTTTCTGACAAGCTCACATCACAAGATTAGACTTGCATAGGCTCTAATATCTCATTGTGATAGTTTGTTTTTAAATTTTTATCCTGATTTTAGCTCATCTTCATTCTAAATCATGTGATTAAAGCAGGTACTTGCTACTTTTCTCTTTCTTCGTCTGATTTTTAAACAGAGCTCAAACAGACTTGACCTCTGAGATTAACTTCTTAAATAGGGAAGCTTCTGAAGGCTTTGTGGAGTGATTATACTAAAAATGATAAACAGCTGCTTTAATTCTCTAAATCTGTTTCTACACTAGATTTTTTTTTTTTTTTTTTATCACCTTGCATGTTTTCACACTGACTTGGATACAAATCATCTAAAATAAAACCAGAAATAGATGCTAAACTACATACAGGTAAGGGATGAGAAAGATTTTGTTTTTTAAGTCACTTTCTGTTTGGTACACCCTTCTATAAAACACCAGTGTAAACACACAGGCACACACAAATCTACACTAAAGTAGATCACAATGCACATCTGTGAGTCTCATCAGAGCAGTGGATGATTTGGTTTACTCAAAGCACGTGGATTACAGCTCTACCTTATAATCCTTAGAAGACATGTCTTTAAGATGCCAGTTCTGGTTTATGATGCACAGCTGGAACAAGAATCACCACTTGTTCCATTATTAATCTCTTTTTTCTAGTTATTCTAGTTTGACATTTCTTAAGCTCCTATTGTTCCACTAAAACAGAAAAGAATATTTAATAAGGGAAATACAAACCAGTAAGCCATAATTATGACATAAAAGTCTGGAAGAAGGATGTTAGTGACTGTTTAGGCATACTTTCTTAAAAGGGGGGGTATTATGTAAAATTGACTTTTTTTATATCACATTATAATGTTATTCCCTCATAAAAACATACCTGGACTGTTGCTTTGATTCTTTCATACATGTTTGAGAAAACCATGAATCTCCTGTGGCAGCCATTCTGTGGTCCCTAAAATGCTTGCTCTCTCAAAGCGCCTTCTATTTCCGCAAAGCTCCTTCTCTGAGCTGCAGTCTCCAGCCGAGCTTCTGCCTCACAGAGCACTCTTTACCCACTGAGTTGCTCCAGACTAGCAGCAGCAGCAGTTAAACACCTGGTGTAACTGCAAGTCTGCTGAACTTATCATACGAACTACTTTTCCGTCCAACGCTCGCAAGAACGGTTGTAAAGAGCATAATGGAGAAATGTGATGACATGCTGAAGGTGGGGTGTCGGAAAGAGTAGGAGCTTCTTAAAGAGAGAGGTCAATTGCAAGGCGTCAAATTGCAAAGTCAAATTTCTTTTATGTTTGAGTTATATACAGCATTTTCACAACACCTGTAGGTAACATAGTTACTTGATTGTGCTATAAAATTACACTGTGTGCCTGGAAAATACATAAAATCGCCCCTTTAAAGAAAAACTACTGCTAAACAGAACTATGCAATTATTTAGTTAATCACTGGCAACTGTAGTTACCCCAATTTCAGAGGAAACATACATATTAATGAAATATGCCACAGTAAAAAAAATACAAATCTCTTCCCAGAGCAAATTATGGTAATACAAGCAGTTGTAAATTAATTTATATCCCCTTAAAACAAAAGAAATGGTGTTTTAAAAGAGGAAAGCATAAAATGACACACAGATGTCCAAAGCTACAAAAAAAATTAAAAACAAAATATAAAAAAAAAAAAAAAAAATCTTATTTTTTTTACTGAACACTTAAAAAAGGGGGGGGCAAACAAAGGGGTGGGTAGGAAAAAGAAAACTGTACAATATGTGCTTTAATTCTCTACAGGGAAATGTTTATTTTGTACTTGAGAACATTTTCCTGATGTGCCTCATTTTCTGGATGCTAAGTTACTTTTTTACTTTTTTAAATTATGGAAATTAAAGAGTAAATGGTTAAACAAAGCAAAATGTCTTTTTGCAGTAAATCTTTTCTGCCACACCTGCTGATAAACTACAGTAAGCTAAAATTTCAAACAGAAATACCACAAAAAGTCATCTTTACAAAATATCTAATTAGATTTACATTATATGATGTTGTGTTTTTATAAAAACAAATTTATAGTATTTATGATCACTTACCATTAACAAAAATAGCATTGTCAGTTTAAAAATTTACAGGATCAATGACATACATACTGTGACATGGAGTATATCAGTATTTTTCGGCAGCAGTTACTGATGGTCATTACCATAAATACCACGAACTGTCTTTTGCAGTGTATCCATTATGAGCCAAGCACAAACTTAAGTCCAGGAAGGACACTGATATTTACGGAATGTGCAACCTCTGATGCTGTTTCAAGGTTGACTTTTTGGTTTTCACTGTCAGAAAGAGACTTACAGCCTTGTTCCAAATACATTCTTGGAAAAAAAAAAAAAACAAAAAAACATGTTATAGTTTGTCTTCCTGTTCACATGCCTATCCAGGACACATTACCTCAGTCAAGGCCATGTGGGATAGATGGAAAATGTGGGACACACCAGGGAAGACAGAATGTCTACACCTGCAGAGACTTGCAACTTTGACTGTAACAATCTCAGAACACTGAAAAATGAGCATTTTGACAAGATGTGTCAAATGTACCCTTACAGCTGCTGAGATATTCCAGTTTAAACATATTCAGTGAACACAATGTGCAGTACAACTGCTACCACCCAAATCTGATAAACGAGCATAAGTGGCAAAGTGGATGTGTAATTTCCATAAAAGGTCAAAGTGAAAATGAGAAATGTATTATGAAAAATGACTATGATTAAGTGACTTGATATTTAACTTGTTCTACGAACTAAATATGTTCACATGTCCTTAACTTATTTCTAAAAATGTACTTGTGTACATGTGGAAATCCATTTCTATGTGCCAGTTTTGACAAACACATCCAAACACTAAAACCAATGTTTTCATAAAATCATAGTAGGTAATAATTGCCAGTAATTTTAAATAATTGTCTGTAATTATGGAAAGCAGCCCACTGTGAGCTAGAAATGGAAGTGTTTACAATATTAATGTTTAACTAGTCAAATCACAGCATTAGAATAATTTACGCAGTATAATTATTTCTATTAATGTAAATTTAAATAAACCTTAGAAATTTTGAAAAAAAGGGCAAAAAAAATTTTCACCTCTCCTGTAGTTTCACTCTAAGTTTAGTCAGATCCTGAAAATTTCAATATGTTTTTACCTGCAGAATGTTGCAATAATTAAAAATGCATAAATAATGCATGTCATTAAAAAGGTAATTTGGAACGAACTTATTCAAAAGTTAAAAAAAAAAGAAGTTATGTTTTTTAAAAATTTTGGGGGTCTTTTTTGCTGTGATTGGGGATTTTGTTAGGCAAATACAAGAGCACTCATTTAAAAATATCAACTGGTTTGTATGCTAAGCACTTTTTAATAAACCAGGGAAAAAAAGCAATTCTTTTTCATGTTCTCATTTTATTAAGACCCTTCAGTTTCACCTACAGTGTCTTGCCTCAGTACTCAATCATTTCACAATAACAAAATTCAGTTTCTCTGTGGATATTATGCAATAGATCAATACAAAGTAGGAGAAAAAAAATACCTGGCTTTCAAAAAAATTTAAATACTGAAATATAATTAAACACTGAAATATAATTTAAAGATAATCAACATAAATGGGAGCTGAATATAAAGGAGATGATTGTAGATTTCAGGATAAACAGGGTCAGATCAAACCCTATTTCCATCATAGGAGAAGAAGTGGAGATGGTCGAGGAATATAAATACCACTGTGTTCATCTAGACAACAGACATGACCGGAGAGTCAACAGTGAAGCCATCGACAAGAAGGAACAGAGCAGACTGTACTTTTTGAGGTAGCTAAGATCCTTCAAGGTTTGCTGCAAGATGTTACAGATCTTCTATAAGTCTATTGCTGAGTGTCATCTTCTCTGCCATCATCTGTTGGGGTAGCAGCATCAAAGACAAGGACCTAAAAAGGCTCAATAACCTGATAAAGAAGGTTGGTTCTGTTCTGGGGACAGAACAGAACCTCCAATCATCTTTGGAGATGATTATGGAAAGAAGGATTTTGCACAAAAGCAAGAAAATTATGGACAACTCTGACCATCCTCTTCATGAGACTGTCATTGAAAAACAGAGTCTCTTGAGTCAGAAGCTTCTTCATATTGGTTGTAAAACGGACTTCTACAGGAGAGCTTTCCTGTCCGCAGCTATTACAATTTATAATAACTCCTTAATTAAATGAGTGACATCAACATTTAAATTCCCTTTGGGATCAATAAAGTATTTTTGAATTGAATACAAATGCACAATAAAGTTTAAGTCTTTATTCATAAAAATTTGAAAACCATATTCCATAAACCATCCAATTCACAATTATGCACTACTTTGTGCCAGCTTATCACATAAGATCCCAATGGAATTCACTGAAGTCTGTGATTGTAATGTGACAAAATGTGACAAATTTTAGAAAGCATAACTACTTTTGAAAATGGATTTTATCTCCCAATTGGCGAAAACCACTCAGTTTTTTTAGAAATCTAAGTAGTATTAGAGAAAATTACATTCGGAAAAAACTTGTTTAAAATATAATTTCTAAATCAAAAGCTTTGCAGAGAACACTTGAGTTAAAACTTGCCCGTCTTAACGTTTCCTGTCTTAGTAGCACATAAGCTCACTTTCCCAAAATGCACAAAAGGACAGACTCAACTAGTGATGAATGAAGCAAAAAAAAAATTTATTTTTCAAGAATCAGGTTGTTTAGATAGATAGATCTAAGAAGACTGGTTGACTGGTCCCAGGAGTGAAACAAATTTTGAACGGAAGCCTGTTTTAATTTAAAATCTATCAGCAATTAGGCAATGTTGGCACATAGTTACTAGTCTCATTACAGCATATTTATTTTTTCATCCTAAAACACATCTTAACTTTGAATCAGACAGATTGTGGGACATCAGTAGAAAAATGAAGCAAAGAAAGATGGCATAGATTTGTAAAACCGAGGCACTAAATAGCCACAAAAGCTTATTCTATTTTCTTTAACAATCTAACATCTGCATAAAGGCAGTGAAAACATAGGTAAGAAAATAAATGTACCTGAAAACAAAACTGTTAACTAAATTTACGAGCAAATGATTCTTCACCGAAGCCAAATATGAGAAGCAGGTCACCAGCTGAGAAATGGGTAAACTGAGTTCAGACAACTTTACACTTCATTACATGTCTTTTCACAGCCACTCCCTACTTATTGGTTACCTTCCCTTAAATGTTTCTCCTTTTAACTCCATCTCTAAGCCTGTGGCATAAACACATCAGACAAGCTTTCAAGCCAACAGTCATTTAAAGCAGCTAGCAAGAGGAGCCAAAATTGTTATTCAGCATTTCACCACACTCTTCTCCCCCCTTTTGCCTTGCTTTGACTTTCCATGGAGTCATGGTCATTTTCAAGCTTGAAGAGAGATGGAGAAAACCCTTTTGAACAAATACTAACACGTGGTCCTGCATATTTGGTTTCAACATCTGCCTGGCAGGCCTGCAACAGCCCAGTCAAAGCTTAGCTGGAACAACTGCCATGACAATGCAGAACGAAGGGATAAGAAGAGAAGGTGGTTGAAAGGAAAAATAAAACCCTCAAGCATTTGTTACATCTGTTTGTAAACTCAGATGATATAATGAATTTCAGCAGTAAGCCAGCAGTGCATGTAGTTGCCACAGCTTCAATGTCCCTGCAGTAAGCAGGCTGCATGCGATTGTCAAACTACATAGATCAGGAGCGTCAAATTCCTGTGTTCAAGGGCCAGTGTCCTGCAATTCCACGAGTCAGGACTTAACAGTCCCCAGTCCACCACACAACTTAATCAAATGGCTGAATTACCTCTTCAGCATACAATTAAGTTGTACAGAGTCCTGCTAATGACATAATTATTCAATTCAGGTTTGTTGAAGCAGAGACATTTAAAAGTTGCAAGACACCAAACCCTTGAGGTTTGGAGTCTTAGGCCTGTGCATAGATATACTGAACTGTATTGCACAAAAACAGGTCTTTTCAGTCAAGAATATGTCAACATATGTCTTCTTCAGCTCTATTTAAAATCCATATTTATGGTCAGCCTTTCATATCTTAAATTCTAAGATTATTCCTTTTCACTCCTATATAAAGTAACTAAATTTAAAAATTCCCATAATTTTTCAATCCCAGGGTTTTCCCCAGTGTATTATAAGCCTGGCGAGCTGCCAGGCTTTACTTGCGCCCCTGCCAGGGTAAGTGTTGCTTATTTTAAATGAGGGGTTTTTTTTATACACCAGTAACAATGATAGCAAAGACGGACTAAGCTAGGTTTATAGTTGACGCACTAAACTGAGCGCGAGCACACCAATCGCGCCATCCCTACTCATTGGACTAACATGCTATTATTTCCAAATTATGATGCTTGGTCGTGCACCTCCGAATTTTTACAGCTCACCGCAGATCATGCGGCCACCTTACATTCAAAATGGTCCATTTGGAAGGCATTCTTGCAGAGCATGTTTGCCGCATTTACATAATCTCTCTATGAAGGCTGTCTTTTCAGGGAATACTGCACCAATGTGGCGTCAAGTATAAAAGTCACACCGCTTGCTCAGCTTTAGCATGCTCAACATAAAACCTCTAAAACTATGACTATAAAGGCTGAGGTATAATCCTGCTTTTCGAGGTTCCCATTAAACACGCAGTGAGACACTGACGTGAGTGGAAATATCTTTGTAAACGAAGAATGCACAGCGTATGCATTTACGTTACACACGCTTGCTCAATACCTGTTCTGCCATGTGAGTGGCTCTCTGTCTGCGCTTGAAACTTGATAAAGCTTATTTGATGTTATTCAACAACACTTTATTGATCCCAAAGGGAAATTAAATGTTGCTGTAACTCATCCTATCCAAGGTTATTCAAAGCTTCCTGTTGTAGAGGCTGATGGCTGTAGGCAGGAAGGATCCCCTGTAACGGTCTGTATTACAAAGAACATGCAGAAGCCTCTGACTGAAGACACTGTTGTTGTATGAAAGTATCTTGAAGAGGGTGCTCAGGATTGTCCATAATTATGTGAATGAACCACACCACCAGCCAATCATAAACAATTTATTTTTCATTTAACTGGAGTACTCATTGCAAATACTGCATTGGCTTTGATAAATAGCCAATCACAACCAGCAAATCAAAATACTGCACCAAAAGGCAGACATTGCTAAACAAAACAGTAGGACATAAGAAAACACAAGAAAACTTCTTGAATTTTGTACCCAAAGAATATTTAGTTAAGCATACAAAAACTTATTGCCAATTTTATGTAATATTTCTATTCATTTGTTTTACAAATTCATTGTTTTTTTTTTGTTGTTTTTTTTTTTTTGTTTTTTTTTACATTATAGTTGGTGTTTAAGTATTGTCAATATTGTCTTCCAATAACATAATTATCTTGTCATATTTTCAAATTTCCAGTCAACCTTTGACATTTTTTTACCACAAAAACACAGTGAACCGCTGGTTGCCGGCCTCGCTCCTCCACCCTCAACCACCAGGCTTAGAAAGTTTTCTGGGGGAAACCCTGAACCCTAATCATAAAATGAATAAAAACTCATTTGAATCACAATACTGATTATTTAATTGATCATTGATTAGAACGGGGAAGACTTTATCTGGTATAATAGTCTAAATTTATATGTTCAAATGTTGCTCTTTAAGGTTTCCTGTACATGTTATTGAACGTGGCGCACTGCCACGGCCAAATAAAAGCCGCCACACCTTCAGAATAATCTTTTTTTCCAAATATATGTCAAAACAGTATAAAGCATATGACATGCATATACATAGCCTATATCTGAGTACTTATGCTAACCATACTCAGAGTTTGAAATGAATCTAAATATCATGACATGTTTACATTTACTTTATTTTGAAAATCCAACACTGCCAGCTCCTGGCTGTCTGGCTGTGAAGCTGGCTACAGTGCATTCCACTGCTCTCAGGAGAAGTACTGCCAAGTCCGCTTGATGTTTTTTTTTCCTGAAAGTTGCTTGCAAATCTCAAGAGTCACGGGTTGCAGTTTTTTGGGCTTGTTTTTGATTATAAATTTCCTTTTTGGGTTTTGATTATCTCCCAGCTCCCCACAATAAAGGAAAACACTGATGATACGTAGTTTGCAGCGGTGTAGTCAGTGTGATATGCAAGTATACACTATATAACCACTTTAAAATCTCTTGGCTTTGCATATACCCACTTAAAATAAGCAGAGATACACAACAAGCCCCAGGATTTGAAAGACATCCAGGTGGTTTTATTTAGGTTCTCCCTGTCCGTCTTTTCCCGGATGCCCCTCTGGGTCTTTGTTAATGTCAAGTTAATATTTGCTGTGAATGATGTTGAGTTTCGCGTTGTGCTCCAAACTGCAAACATCCAGACTAAGATCTAGACAGCGCATTAAACGTGAAAACAGCCATGATTGAAAGTGTCCATAAAGGTTCATAATTAAATGCCATTGTAATCAGTAATATAACAGATAAGTGACACAAATCTGTGCAGAAGCCATCTGAGGTATGGAGCCACTGGAGGAGTTTGTGAGCTCTGACCGCAAACGCAGGGCTCTAATACTGAAGCTAGAGGTTGAGGGGCTTTCTGTCAGTGACAAAAATAAAAATAAAAAATTGTGCTCATGTAAGAATACCTTTAATAAAAACCTGAGAATTATAATCTTATTCAGAATTTTCCAGACAATAGTGGAACAGATACTATAAAATTCCTAAAGTACTTTTTTTTTTTTTTTTCCTCTGGACTGCGGTAATCAAACTATTTTCATCATCATTGATTTCCACTGATTAGTTGTATAAAATACATTAGTGGATAAATAGTGGATATTTGGCTTAATTGCAGATATTTTTTTTTTTTTTTTTTTTTTTTTTTTTTTTTTTTTAAAATAAATGTATATATTTATACTGTTTACAAACAGCCTCTGTTTTACACAATGTAGTGGGCTGCCAGTTGGGCTTTTTTTGGGCTTGTTTTCATAGAGCTGGTTGCTTGTTTCTCTTGCAAAATCTGGGAACACTGGTTGCGCTGGTCTCAGAAGTGAAGGAAAACTAGAGACGACAGTCCAAAGTAGAGGGAGAGAAAAGGCAAAAGGTACCTAAGGAAGGTTAAGCTGAATACATTTTTAATTCAACTCTAAAAACAACCCTAATGTTAACAACTGCTCCATCTGAACGACAGCAATGTAGTTAATTATCGTTGGCCTTCATGCATAATGTTTCAGATACGTTTTGAACAGCATGACATAGCTTAAAGTCGGGTAATTTTTCTGTTGAGACTCATTTCTGGTTGCATTTTCATGTGAGTATATTAAAGTATTTTCAGAAGAAGAGGAAGGGACCCGATGAAGGCATTGAGGTAACATTAGATGGAGATGCTAAATGTTCTTTATTGTGACGCAGTTCCCTCAAGTTCTGAGGATCTGTACCGAGACACATGTAATATTTAATTATTCCTAACATTCCTTGCATGATATTTGTGATTGAAATGAATCAAACACTTCCCAATTATATTAGACAAAGTAAACAGGCTGAAGTAGAGGAAGAGGTGAGTGAAAGAGAGAAAAGTTAAGAGGCAGAGCAGGATGGTGCATCTTCCTGCTCAGGTGAGCATGTGCAAGCTGCAATTCTTCCAATCACTAAACTGCTAAAAGTTCAAGACTTAGCTGAAAAAAATAAATGGAAGGTTTTATTCCAAGTGAGCAGAAAAGGTTTGCAACTGGCTGGTGAAGAGTTTGGCTGCGAGTCAATCAATGCCTTTGCACAGACATAAGCCATCCCAAATCCTATAAACAGAAAAAAAGATACTCAAGAAAGGCTAAAGGGAGTCACACACAGAAAGAATAAAAACATAAAACCCTGTGTAAGTCTGGCTAATTCTTTCTGTAACATTCCTTAAGTTACACCATGAGACAGCGATGTACCCTTAGGAGAGGGAAGGAGAAAGGAAGAGGTGGAGTGATCATAAAGAGTGAATTACATTAAGTTGATCCCCCTCAATCCCCACTACCTTCTGGTTAAAAAGCTGCAGGGGTTCCCCTTAAACCTGCTGTTCTGCAATTACTGTGGTAGCAGTGCATACAGATGTTCACTGACACTGAGAGGGGACTGAAAGTGCCAAGATAAAAGAATGAGTGTAACAGTATGTTGATGTGACAAAAATACAAAGGCATATTCCCATTGAAGTCCCAAAGGAAACCTGCAGGATTCCTCCTGCTAACACATTGAATTGTCTCTGTAAATAAAATATAGTCATGATCTTGGTATCCCTGATTGTAGCACTTCATCCCTAGATGAGTCTGCAAACAGCCAATATTAGATTTCAATAAGTAAATTACAACTGCCGTCCTATTCATGGCTAAGTTGGTATTGGTTATATTCTATTTTTATTGAAAGATCTCCCATGTGTCTAACAAAAACCTGCAGGTATACCAGTTTTGTTTTTTAATATTCCCAATTTTAAACAATGCTTTGAGAGCTCACAACTAAAAAGGAAGTCACTGAACTCTTTCAACACCAAACATCAAGCATTGATTCTCTTTTCAAGCTACAAGAAGTTCAATTTTTCTAAAGAGCACCACTTATTAAGGTCAATCCACAGCTTCAGCAAAGTAATAAAGTTCAAGAAAAGTTGAGGCCTATGATGAGGGTAATTTTTAGGCACAAACACACCACAAACAACCTTTGGAAGAATGTTGAAAAGGCTTCATGCTCTGTTGCTCAAAATGGATAAGCTGTAGACAAACTAACAAGAAAAGGGTGACCTACAATCTTTCAAATACAAGAATATGGTGCCTTGCAAAATGAGTCATACCTCTTGAATGTTGTCACATTAAAAGCACACATTTTAAGGTATGTAATTTTTATTTTTTTTTTTTGTCCTCAATTCTTCTATGCATAACAGCACAAACCCAATCAGATTGGACATAGTGTCTGTGAACAGCAATTTTTAAGCCTACCCACAATCAGATTTAGGCTAGGACTTTCACTGAGTCATGCCAACCCATAAATTCAGTAAGATCTAAACCCAACCTTTTTAGCTCTGACTGCCTGTTCAGTGTCATTACCCTTCTGGAAATTGAGCTTTGCTTTTTTTCTCAAGTATTTTGCACCCTCTTATAGATTTTCTTCCAGGATTTCTACCCACTGTGTGATCAAGTCTGATCAGTCTCCTCGTCCCTCCCAAATAAAAACATTTCCACAATATGTCGCCACCATGTTTCACTGTGTGGGATCTCTTCAATGTTATGTGCATTGTTATTTTTCTACCACACATGCTTTTGCACATTTAGGCCTTGGTTTTGGTCAACCACCTTAAAATTAGAATAAAATATATTTAAGTAAGTGACTATAGATTGACCAATTGTGGAAAAGTTTAAAAAAAGTATAAAAAAAATTCTCCAAGGTGCTGTACTGATTTTAAAAGGAAGTTTAGTAAATGAACAATAATATAATCCATGCAGCAAAGTGCAAATCGGGGGGAAAAAAAACAGTTCAATTGAGTAATGAGAAGATTGAGAGCAGTGAGCTTCTTTCTGATCTGGACCAATGGAGCATGCAAGTACTTGTGCATGTGTTACAGCATGCATCTTTACATTTCTTTGCAAGGACCAGGATGAAAACAGAATTAGGAACTTGATCCTTGCATGGACTTAGGGCATGAGTGAAGGAGCAAATGAGAGTGAATGTAGTGTAAAAAAAAAAAAAAAAAAGCCTTAAGACTGTCTACAATTTTCTCATCATTTCATCCATCTGAAACAAAACTAATTTGCTGCTCGTCATGCTTGGCTTGACACACACAAGCATAAGAACCAATATGCCATAGCGTGTCAACTGCCGCTGCATCAAAGAGAACTGTTTATACATCAGAGTCACAGCTCCATATGAATCATAGGGACCTGGGAGAAACGCCTAATATGGTCTTATCAGAAGGAGCAGTCTGGCAAACCCACTGATACACTGGTGCCTTTCCACATTGCCCTGTCTCCTGCCTACAACAACATCCTTTTCTCTGTTTATACCCTTCCTCATAGGTCATTCCAATGTCACAACAGTCTGTTTTTTTGCTCTTTTTGCCTGGCACCATACACAAATACACACAGATAAAGTTATGCGCTTGGCAGCTTGGAGTAAGGAAGAAAGATATGGAAGGAGAAAGCTGGAGGCAGAAACTGTGCGAGAGAAGGACTGAGTAATAAGATGAAATAATAGCACCAGAGAATACTAGAGGGAGGAAAGAAAAGCGGTGCAGCTGTGATAGAGCATGTGCATGTGTTAAACCCCTTAAAAAAGGCAAGTGACATCTTAATAGGACTCCGTAGTCAAGAGATGTTCTTAACAGTAAAAACATATACACAGAGAAATCTTTCTAGTTTTGAAGAATATGCTGACTTAACTGTTCAGACAAAAGCAATGGTGCTCATTAAAACAGATGCTGTCTTATGTATTGATTTCTTCTCACAGCATTCAAAAAGCTTTTTGTTTGGAGATCCTGGGTTCGGATCTCTGCTGTCATTGCTGGGGCAAACATCAATATGTAGTGCAGTGGCGCATAACAAAAGGCTTGATTACATACTTGTAAGCTGCTTTTCCTTTAATGCAGTATAAAATTCCCTGCCTTACAATATGAGTTTAGATCAAAAGTATCTAACTCAGAGTTAAAGATACAATCTCTTTAAGTGTCAACCAAAACAAAATGTCATCCACTGCAATTCTATGAAAACTAAGATCAAGGTGAAAATGAGATTATATGTACCAAGTGGGATGTAACTACAAAATTATACTTGTAGAACAAATAACTTTCTGTAAAAGCAACATCAAAAACTTCTCTCCACAGTGACAATATCTAAACAATTTTATTTACAGTTTCTAAATATCTCCACATTTTGAGATGTTACGACCACAACCTTCAAGCATTTTGTAACTTAATGTCCTAGAGCAAAAAAAAAAAAAAGAAGAAGAGTATAATTCTAAAGAGGAAGGAAAATCTTTTCCAAACAAAAATATGAAATGTATGGCATACATTTGTATTGTATCCCTTTAATTCTCAGGCCCCTAAATAAAATGAGGTACCTGCCCTAAACAGTCTACCTGTGTGTATTTCATAAGTACAGCTGTTTTGTGAAGGTGTAAAAGCTTTGTTAGAGACCATAAATGGAAAAAAAACAGCATCAGGAAGACCAAACACCACTCCACACAGTTCAGGGATAATGTTAAAAAATATAAAACAGGGCTTAAAAGTATGGCACACCTGCAAACCTAGAAAGAAGTGGCCTTCCATGTAAACTGACAGGTAGGACAAGGAAACCCCTGATTTGAGTGGTGCAATCCATGGGTCTGACCTTAATGGAAGCATGGCATGAAGCAAACCCACTGTTTAAAGAAAGCCAAGAAGAAATCCAGTTTTGTACAAGTCATGAAGGGAAAATGGCAAACATGTTGAAGAAGGGGCAAATCTCATTGAACACAACATCTACAGTGACACATGGTGGTGGCAGCATATCAGATTGTGGGGAAGCTTTTCTTCAGGGAAGCTGGTCCAGGTTGATGGTAAGATGGATGGAGCTAAATACTGGGCAATCAGTTAGAAAACCAGTAAGGGACTGTAAAAGACTTGAGACTGGGCTGACAGTTAACCTCACAGCAGGATAATACAAGTAATGCCAGATCAACAATGGAATGGCTTAGAGTGCAGCACACTCATGTCTCGTGTAAGAATGCCCTACTCAAAGTCTGAGACCTAAATCTAATTATGGCCTCATTAAAATTTAGATGTAGATGTGCAATAGTGGATGAGACATTTAGCACCTCTGAAGACTTGCAGCTGGAACTGCAGCATAAAGTTGTTCTACAAAGTGTTGACACAGAGGTGCTGAATACAAATGCATGCATCATTTATGTATAATTTTCCTTCCACTTCAACAGTGCACTACTTTGTGATTTTCTCACAACTCATTTATAACAAAACAGACAAAAAAAATTTTGGTTTTAGAATCACTAAATATAAAAAAGTATACGAGAAATAAAAAGGGTACGGCACTGAAACAATCACTGTCAAAGCTAAAAAAAAAAAAAAAAGAGGAAAAAAAAAAAAGGAAGGGATCACACTACCTAAAACCTGCTGACAGGTTAACATCCTTGGTCCTTATCATCCCTTACTGCTTTGAAATATGCTAGACACAACACGGTGGGAAGAACAGTTGGGGACACAAAAATACAATTTGCAATCTCCTCTGTGGTGTTGGGTGGCGTGAGAGAGGAGCGAGCCTAATTGGACACTGGCCTGTGTCTGGTAGTCCTGTCACAGCCCACAGGGGTGTAAGTGTGTACAAGTGAGTGAGAGAGGGAGGGAAACAGAGGGAGAGAGAATGAGAACAAACAGAGAACTCCATTCAGGTCTAATTCACAGACGCATCATTCAGTCTGACATGACGATACGTCTCTGTGACCGAAGTATTCATATGGGGCCTCGCCAGCCATTCACAGATGCATCATTCACACCCACACTCAGCCACACAAACACACTTCCGCTGGATCTTGCCTACATGGCCACTAGGCATTTATATCACTATGGAGAATCTGTCAGAGATTTTCCCCATTCATATTCAGTTAGTTTTCCCTTGACATGAATACCCGGCAAAGATTTTATGTGGCGCTTATTCTTTCGAAGGTACTGCCCCCAAACGCAGTTAATGTCTTCCCTACCAAGGCTGGAGTGAGAGTTTATCCATTAGCAAGTCATAATATTGACAAGGCCTGCTCTTGTCAAACTGCAGCGCTGTAGCCGTAACATTGGCCGACACACCGGGGCTGGTATGTCAATGTGAGGTGCTTATGTGCCAATAAAAGCTGCCTTTCCAATTCCTATGGCAGCCTTTGATTGACAGCATGCAGGAAGAGGAAGGGAAAATGAGCAGGGCTGAGGGTTTTCACTACTTTCTGAGAGGTCAACACTGATGGAATCTAATGAAAAGATAAGGATGCTAAACAATGACAAAATGGGATTATCAGACTGCTTAGGTTCCAAATATTGTTCCTCCAGGACAGCTGCAACAGCAGAAGATACACAGCTAAAGAGTAAGCACATGCAGAAATGTGTCAAAATAAGATATCAAATAAAAGGAACAACTTGTCACCATTACAGATGCAAAGTAAAGCAAACATAAAGTTTGAAATAACGCTAATTAATTCTAAAAGTGAAGTAGTATCCAGCAGGTTATCCCCTACAAGCTTTTGATAGCTATTTTAAAGAATCTGCATGACTTAAGTACCAAAACAGTTTCAAGAGCAAAATCCAATACTTCAGCAAGAAATGCTCAATTTCTAAAGACAAGAGAAGCCTAGTTCATAGGAATCAAACTGTCTGCCTCACAAGCCTGTGAACCACACTGCCCCTTATGGATTTCCAACATATAGCTTTGTCCTTTTATCTATATCCTGTATTGAAGGGAATTTAATTTAAGCATGGTGTGCAGTGCTTTTGATTCGAAATTCCAAAGCCAAGTAGATATTTGACAAATAATAGTAATCTTTACAAACAATGATAGGTGATTTAAAATTGGATTTGCAAGAATAATACTGACTTTATGCATTGAGTCCAAATTCCAAGTGGATATAAGGAGAGAGTAACCAGTAGAGCCACTACTGTAACAGATCTGTATTTTGCACAGGCAGAAGATGCCACTTTCTGTGCATGAGGTGAAAATAATGGTGGGAGCAAGGGAGGAGAGTAAGGAGGATAGATGTAATGAGAATGAGAGTTGAGGAAAAATGTACAAGCTAGATTTATATTCCAAGACATAATTCATAATACAATATGTATCATGTCAAAACAGTCCACAATGTTATGCTTCTATCTTTTATCTCAAAATCAGTTCTAACACCAACAGACCTTCAAACTTAAAAGTAGATGACAGTCTTGCAGTAAAATGACCCTGAGTTGGGCTAAGCAAGGCGATGGTTGACCTTCCAATGCAACAAAAGAAAATTCTTTTTTTTTTTTTTTTTTTTTTAGCTTTGTGTGTTGAGAAAAAGGTCCCTACATCACTTGCTGTAAGAAAGGTGCACTCTAAATAAATTTGTATTCATTCCCCTATTACAACTGGCCACATCATAGTTACTTTTATGGGAGACTTTAAAAATCTAACCATGTGAGCATCCAAAAGGTTAAATTCTGCACTCAGCAAGTTTGCATTCCTAAAACAAGTCCATAAACTGCTTTCCAAGACAGTAAAATATTTTATGTATCCTGAATTTAAAAACAACAGTTCTGTCACTACATTAAAATTAACTGACTTAAAATTAAAACTTAGACATTAGTCTAATAACATAAGGTTGCCTCTGATATTAAGCCCAGTCCAGGATACACAAGCTCAAAAGCTTAGAAGAAGGCATACCCCACTGATCTGAACCACTCTGAGAGAAGGATGCATTAAAAAAAAAAAAGTTTTTTGGACTGTATGCAGAGAAGGTAGCTGCTCCGTTATTAATATTTATTGTGAGAATTGTTAGAACATTCTGAAAAGTTATCCTTAGCATTTAAACTTAGGCTGCATAAAATCCATTGAACATGGATCACTAACACTGAAATTAAAACCAGCAGTTTAAAAAACAAGCCATGCCCTCTATATAGCCCATGTCAGATAAAACCATGGGAAATAGAGCGTTACTTAGTTTGACCACTTCAATAATTTAGAGCAAAGTCTAGACTGATTCCTTCTGAAATCAAGCAGTTTGGACATCCTTATTTAAAGCAGAGCCTGTGCATTACTTAAATCCCTTTATACACCATGTATGACCGAATATGTAACCATATGTAACCAGGAGGATGAACAGTTTGAGATGTTCTCTCCGGCTCATGTGAAGGGCACTGGCAGCGCAAAAATGAGGTGACCCCGGGAACTTAAGGTCCCGAATCAAGCAGAGTAGCTGGGAATTTAGTTTTCTGCAGTCCTTAATATCAAAAAGTCCTAATGTTGTGGGAGACAGGTGACTGGTCCTGCAGCGGGAAAAGCCTGTCCGATCGCTTGAGCAGAGCGGGCATGGCGCAGCTAGAACAGGTGCAACACGCCTCCTGTCACCTGGCTGGTGCAGTGAGAAGCCCAGCCTCATCTCCGGCTTTAAATGCATCGAAAGCGCTAGAAAAACAGTCCTGATGGTGGGAACTAACCTCCTAAAAAGATAATTTCCTTACCTGTAATCTATGCAGATATCAATCACAACCGCATCGATACTGCGGAGAAGGGGCACCTCCACAGCAAATCCCAACTCTGCTCACTCACTCCCCAAAAATCAGAATGTTCAGAATAACGATATATCCTGATCAGGCGGCTTGTTCACTTTAAATTCCGGGCAGCGGCACAGTTAAAATGCGATTCCTGCACTGGGAAAAGAAATAGCAGCAGACTTCCAGCGGCATTCCCCGATCAGACTCTTGATGCAGGACTCTACACCAAGCCGCTTTGAGAGCTCTGAGACCCAGGAGCCGCACCTCCCATCTCCCGGCGAGGACGCACTTGGTATGCCGTGGGAAAAGCCGCTGCGCCGTGCACGGGATATACCGCAGGAGGCTGCGTCTGTGCGTGAAGGTGCGTGCGTGTCGTATAGATGTGACTCAGTGCGGTGCTCCTGCCCTACTGAGGTGCTGAGGCTGCTGCAGCGGAGAGCGAAAGAGAGAGGGAAGGGAGGACGGAGGGAGGGACGGATAGAGGTGGAGAGGAAGGCAAGCAGAGTTGTTTTAGCTTCGGGTCGAGAGGATGGAGCTTCGACGAAGGTTTTCACCTGCGTCCCTGCCTCGTCCGCAGTGACATCCCAAATCGGAGGGTGGGGGTGGATTTAGTTTATCTTAAATTCTTGGAGCCTGACTGGAGGCTCAATGCGCATTTAGGCTATAAACATACAGCCCGCATCAGAGAGGAGTATTTGTTTAAAAAAAAAAAAAAAAAAAGAGAGAGACAGAATGAAAGAGGGGTGTTTGTAAGGCATAAATACCACTCAAGAGGATCTAAAAGACACGAGTGTAATTTCAGTAACCGCATGTTTACGAAACCAACCAAATTATACAATTTATAGCTTTGTTTCTCACCTTTTAAACCACGGGGGAACAAATTTAGTGTTCAGCTTTGTAAAATATACACTGATGCCAGGAGTGTTTCTGTAATGCGTTCATCCCGTTTAAGAATGGGATCTGGCAATGCCAAAAGAAGATTTTTTTTTTTTACAGTACCGGGTGAAATGATCAGATCATCGGATTTGTATCTAATCTCAGGATCATTTAAAGGCAGAGATTATAGGCACACACAGCAACATAATTACGACCCCTGCATAGTTGTGAGGGATTTAAATCTGCTCTCCCCCCTCCTAATGATGATATTTAACATGCCTCGGGAATGCAGCCCCTCCACCCTTTCGCATTTTAAGCAATTAATATTCTCAAAGTCTAATTATGTAATCATGTATTCAGTGAAATAGGCTGCATGGTGGTGCAGGAATAACGCATTCTTCATAAAATAGCCTTATCTACAAATTAAAGCAATTTAAAACTAATCCATCAATACTGACTACACGTTATAAAAACAACACTTTTTATGTGATTTGTTGGTTTCAAAGAAGCCCAGTCTCCAAGTAAAATATCTGACCATAGAGTTTGTGAAGTGTCCAAATTAATCTTTAGAAGTAATTGAGAATTTAGTTACCACCCTTAACCAGTTATATTTTCTGCATTCACAGTTTTGAGATCTTTTAAAGAGCCTGCTGCAGCATCCGCTCCCTCTGTCCTGCCTCCCGCACCCCCTGCTCTCGCTTCCAGAGAGGGGACATTCGCTTTGAAACACTGCATCAGAGCCCCACCTACAGGCCAAAGAGTCTTTACAACTAGACAGCCGCATGCAAACCATAGAAGTACACCTGCACTGCTCTGTTAACATGTTGAACCACACTTCACTGGAACATTTAGTAGTTTCAAGATCAATTTCACCACCAAAATGTGATTCCCCACTAGTTCTGCTGTAATGTCAAATGCATCTACACAGCTTTTTATGGATAGGGTTGAAAATCCTATGGTGCATTCAAGTACACCTCGTAGACTAGATTATCTCGTTTGAAAATGAACTCACTCAACTTTGTTAGCGTTAAACTCATAGCAATTTTAGTCAAAGCTCCCAAAATAACACAACTGACCAATCTTAAGTGATTTTACTGTTGTTTTTATTTATTTTAAACAATATAAAGAGGGATAAAATCTGACCAAAAATCTAGTCAGTTCTATATGCTATAAATTAACTGCAATCAGAAAATTTCAAAATACTCTTGATTGCTAGCTAATAAAAGAGAAATATTTGAATTTTGAAACCTACTTAAATATTTGCTTTTTAAATATCAGTAAAGTCCAACCAACTATCCACTGCCATAGACAGCAGCACTTCAAAGGTTAGGTTCACAGTTGAGTGGAAGATAGCTTGATGCACCCAGTGCATCAAGGTTGGAGATGCTATGTCCATTTAGGGACGCTTAGTTTTTGTGGCCATTTCATAAAAATTTTGACTCACATTTACCAATGTATTTGCTTCAACGTCAAAATCAAACAATTAGATCAAAATATCATTGAGGCACAGACCAGTGAGATTCTCACAGTATGATAACCTTGAGCAAAAATCCCAATTTTTTATGATATCATGGTACATAAACAAACAACAAAAAAAAATCTTTCATTCAAAACCAAAACATATTACTGCTTCTAAATGAATTTATTATGGTTATAATTATGTCACTTAGAAATAACATTTCTACAGTTATTTTTGATTCACAGCAACAACCAACAATACTGGAGGAAACACCTGCGATAATAAAGCAGTTGTTTCAGTAGGGTACAGACTGCCTAGAATACTTTCCCATTTTGCCATTCAGGTTCTTTACAGAGTAAAACAAGCTGTTTCCTATCTGTTCTTGTAGCCATTCTGCTGTTGGCTGTTTATAGTTTCCCTCCTGCAATTTTAAAAGAGAGGTACCTTAAAAGAGTAATGGGTGGTGTAACTTTGACTTAACTGTAAGAGAGGGAAAAGTGGAGTCGCATTCTTTTAGCCAGCATACTGGCAACACACAGTAGCTTGTGGAGGAGGAGGGTACTTTACTAGGCGGCTTTTCTTACAGCTGGAGAAAACTCCAGTCACTTTCTCTGGTTTCCCATTAAAATAAATGTTTAACCGAGATACCAGTAGTTTTGAAATCTAACTCTTTGAAACTTTGGTGACCGGCCCATGCCTGTATGGGATGATTAATTTTTTTTTTTTTTTTTTTTTTTTTTTTTTTTTTTTTTTTTTTTTTTTTTTTTTTTTTTTTTTTTTTGCATTTATATTGAAAATTGTTGGGTTCAACATAAGAAAATCATCATATAATATTAACATTTCATGGTATTCTACTTAAGGGTACTGGTCTGTGACAATTTAAAAGACAACAACACATCCCAAGGAGAGAAAACGACATAAAAACAATATTAATGGCTTGAAAAGTTTCCTTTACTGTACTATGAAACAACCCTGATTTTATGTATTGCTTTCAAGGAGGTTAAAAAAAAGAGTGCAGTAACATTTTTGTGAGGATTTTCTTTTAGGTTTTAACATATCCTAAAATGGTTATTCGATTAATAACATAATTTTGCCAACTGGAAAATATATTTAATAATTTTCTATGGATATTGCACAGTACGACTTGACTTGAACGCACCATATGTGAAACAGCTTTTTTTTTTTTTTTTTACCGGAACAATTGTATTAATAATAACAACATGTCACAAACAGTAACACCACAAACACACGCCACCATGACTGTCAAGCTAATGAAAATTATGCTGGTTAAACAAAGGAACTACTATCCAGACAATTGAAAACAAATAAAACGCCGCTGAACTGTGCAGCTATTGTTTTTGTTTCGGAAATAACAAAACACCAAGAAAAAAAGCTTTAAACTAGATTACATTAACTTTAACACCTTGCTTTTATAGTTTAATTTAAGTAGCCATGCTAAAACATGGCGCACAGCGTAAGCATATCGGACTAATTGTGCAAGGTGACGCAGAAAAGAAAATACCATAAAAAAAAAAACAAAAAAACAAACAAAAAAAAAAAAAAAAACCACCCTTACCTCGAACTTTTTCCTCAGCCAACTAACATATAAAGTAACGCTATCTTTCTAAAACATTTCATCATTTTCTAAAACTCAAAATGTAACGTTAAAACATACGAAGTCCTGACCTTCTTACTGTAATCTCTGTAAACAGGTAGAGAGTTAATTAACGACCTAATCCAGCTGCGTATTTTCTGATACTTCCGGAACCGGGCTTTCTGTTGACCCCAAAGCAGAAAATTGCTTTTACATATATTAAACCCGTAAAAAAGATTTTCCTTGACTATGTTGGATTTAAACCAGGTATAAGAAGTTATCATGCTGGCTTTCCAAACTAAAACTTGCAGATACTCGCCCAACTAAAGTCTAAATAGCTCATTTGTGAACTAGTGGTTCAACAGTAGGCTGCAGGAACTAAACAAGCCGTGAAAAGGGGGGTAAATTTACCCTTCCAAATAAAAAGTTTATGCAAATTTAGCTTGCATTCAACTAATTTAATTAAAACCTTTATAGAAAAGGATTACAATGGTTCAGCATAAAGCTTAGAGTTATGTTTTAAAATAAAAACTCAATATCTCATAGTTGCAATAGGTTCTGTATTACTACTGTAAATTAAGTAATGAAAAGCAGATTGTTGGCCCTTCAAAATAAAGTTTACACATTCCATTCAAAGTTGAGTCTGGAGAACACATGGGATAAATCATTAATGGATTTATACTCAGGCTGCACAGTGGTGCAGTTGGTAGCACTGGTGCCTTGCAGCAAGAAGGTCCTGGTTTTGAATCCAGCCTGGGGTCTTTCTGCAGTTTGCATATTCTCCCTGAACATGCAAACGCTCCCCAAATTCTCCTTAGGTGTGTGTGTGTGTGTGTGTGTGTGTGTGTGTGTGTGTGTGTGTGTGTATGGTTGTTTGTCCTGTCTGTCTCTGTGTTGCTCTGTGACGGACTGGCGACCTACCCAGGGTGTACCCCACCTCTCAGCCCCACTAGCGACCCTGCAAGGATTAGTGTGCTGGATAATGGATGGATGGACTTATACGATGCATAAACGAGGTGATTATTTGGGGTTTTGAAAATAAACCAAACAGATAATTTTTTGAAGAAATATTTAACTTTTCCTTTTCAATCACTAAAAAGGCAGGTACCAGATTCCTAATGGACTATGAATATGAACTATTATTCGTCACGCCTAAACCAGACGACAAATACGTATTATCGTGCTGGCTGGTACACAATAAGTGACAGAGACCATACAAATTTGACCAAACAATATTGTTTGTTTGGGAATCTGGACCAATTAGGTGAGTTTTATTTCAAAGTCTATCATACTTAGACATGTAAAATCTGGATCTGGTCATCCTAACTACAGCTTCTTTAAATAACAAATTGTAATTTGTGATTCATTTATTTTAAGAAGTCATCTAAATATAAATTTATGTTCAAAGCTTTTCATTTTTCTAAAATTCAGATTTTTGTCTTTCAAGTTTGCTGAGTTTTACTGAACCTGTAATAACTCTTCTCATACGTCATATGATTAAATTAAATCTCTATACAGAATTTCTTAATACTGGGACTCTAGCCTATTTACAGCATGTGGAATATATCTAAATTGCTTACACAGAGTCAGTCCTCTGGGTCTTAGAAAACTGTGTTCATGGTAGGTTTTGGGGCAAACTTAAAAAAAATACAAGCACAGTACTGAACTTTGCTTCTTGGAAACAAATATACAGGAATATGTACAAACTGTACTTAGGTCAATATATCCACCTTTTGTCACCACCTTAAAGGAAATTGACCCCTTCTTCAGTTGATTAATCTCCAAAAGTTCCTTTGCTCTTTAACTGGCCATTGATTTAAATATATAGATCAGGTCTATGTTTATTTATTACTGTCTGGTCTTTGTTTCAGATTCTGAGGGCATCTCCTGCTGTCATCTGAAGGGCAAAATGTGGAGATAAACTAGAAAACCTATTGGGTTCATTAACTCATTCAATAAAAGGGACAGAGCTAAGTCAACAGTCTGCAGTTGTCAATTATCAGATAAGTTTCAAAGCAAAGCAAATCAATGGCTATGCAATCTACAGTGACAACAGTCATTCCATAAAAGGTCAGAAATGTGCGACCTAAATCGTCTTGTTCATGTTTAGATCAAACATCCTTGGATTAAATTATAATTGGAATTTGTTTTCATTATAAGAATAGGATTGTATCTGTGCTCTTCATGATCATAAATTAATCGTATTGAAGAACACAGTCATTTTAAAATCTAAACACAAGATTTGCTAAAACCTAATGAGTTATTCATTTCTTCATTCAATGACCATTAAGTCCAATGCTTATTAAAAACAAACTTTGTGATTGTTTAGCAGCAGCTGGTTTAACAGTTTCAGTTTTGCTTATATTTGATTAATTTTGATATAGCTTGGGATGTGCAATTAGCAGTGCTCTTTAATTGAACCCAAAGTCCTAATCTTTCCTCTTCATGCTATGCAAAGGGAAATCAATCTAATATTCCAGTGAAAGAATGTTCTATCTTTGTTTCCATTATTAAGGTGTTTTGGAATTGAATGTTTTCTTTTCAATAGTTTAGAAAGAGAGCTATGTTTCTGACCTGCAGACACCCACGACTCTCCTTCAGTCTATTGACAGACACACTCTACGAATTTGTCTTTCATGGAAAATTGACTACAGCAGATTTGAGTCTATGGAAAGGTCTACTTTGCAGAAACACAGCAACCCTAAAAATCCAGGCACTTTTCCAGGGCACTGTATTAATTGCTCACTATTTAATTGTTAAACAATAATTAAGAATAGAATACATAAATGATGTGTTAACAGTGCTGTAGTGGCTAGGGGTTGATGGTTTAAATGAGCTGATCTCCCAAATCCTGCATATGGCCTGCATACAACCTTTGGCCAGCTCTTTATAGAGTCAAAAGCTGTGCTAGCATGCAGTTTAAACAGGATGTTATCTCAGTGCTTGGCTGTTGTAAAAATCAGATGACCAATCTGACTTCCCTATTTGTCTTGCAAATGAGATGATGACTTATGAATGGCTTTGATGAAGCCTTTTTAATGCAGTCAAGTGGGCTGCAGAGATGTGCGGGTGTCTGTCTCCTGATGCCAGCTGGCACAGTGTTACTTCAGTGGGTTTCCTTGTCTTCCTGAAACAGTGTTTGTGTGGATGTGTGTACCCACACATAACCCTGCGTCACATCCCTGTGTTTAGAATTAACTCAGTGAACCCCTTTAAACACAGCTGTACGTGGTTTATCAGGAGCCTGTGGGCATACAGAGATCGCCCCACAGTTGTGCACTGTTCCTGTAGTTCTTCCTTCTTGCACACATTGACTGTCACACACAAAACAGGCATTCACCTCTTTCAGTGCATCCCTCCATATATACATGTGCTCCATGCTGTAATTTAGAAGTCATTGCTATCCAAGAGATTATGATATTTATGAGCAGTCGATGGTGATGCCACATTTGGTGTGTCCATCTTCATAAAAGTGTCTTTCCCTCCTTCTTTTCTTTGTTGAAGCTTTCATTCCTCCTGGTTAAAAAACACAGAAAAACCAAAAGAGCTAGTTTCACACAAAGCCACTTGATTTTGTAGAAAATCTATTAGTCTGTCTCTAAATTAATAAAGTTTCTGCACTATCTGGACACAATGACTGACAGTGATATCTCATTGATTTAGACCGTAAATAGGTTTTCAGTTTTCTATCTATGTTGGGTGTTACTGGATTGTGAATTGTATTGAAGCTGACAATTCTAGATATCCAGGATGTGTGTATGAGCCAGTGCATGACAATGGGTGAACGGGTGTGTTGAATGTGTCACCCAGTCATATAATTAGTTAGTTTGCATATTGATGGCTTACTGCTTTCTGTGTAAATGTGTGCACTTGCGAGTTCCAGGTTTATTCCATAATGTCGCCTGAGTGTTTATTCATCCATGTATCATCAGCCTCCCCATCAAGCTAGCAGCTGCCTGTCTGACTGTCCATAAAGCTGTGTCTGTGTGTTTGTGTATGTGTATGTATGTGTGTGTGTGTGTGTGTGTGTGTGTGTGTGTGTGTGTGTGTGTGTGTGTGTGTGTGTATGCATAGACCGTCCAGGCCATGGCCAGGTGATTCAATGTTTTGCCAGATATTTCTCCAGAGAGCCAATCTCATGTCCATGGAGATCCAGACAAAGCCACCCTGACCGTGCCTCTGCTTCTCCCTGCAGAGTTAAACTCCTCCATTGGGATATGTTCTGCAGATGGTTGGGGGGGGTGGAAATGAGGGGCAAAGAACAACAGCAACCAAAGATAAAATGATAAGGGAATGGTTACCAAGAGTCTGAAGCTTCTTCTTGTCACTCTGCCAAGCATCGACGTTGATTGACAAACAGAATATTAACTTACTGAAATTACATAGTATAGGTTAGGTTGTGCCTCAAGTTGTGGGTAATTTCATCTGCTATAGCTTAAATGACAGAAGGAAAAACAGTCATCAACAGTATGCGTTTTATTCTAAAAATGAATGCTCAAAAGATATTAAAAGTCATCCTAATATGCAATATTGAAATGCATTCCAAATGCTATAACAATTTAAAAGATGTTCTGTAACTGTCCTTTACTTTGCTGGTGTTTTGCTTTGTTCTTTGTCTTCTGGGAGTCATTTGCTGTCAAGGTCTATAGATTTTTGTGTCATGGTTTATGAGTTTCATATCTTTCTTACTTCTTTATTTCAGTGCTGCCTTGCAAAAATTGTCTGTGCTTTAAAAAGGTTTGGTTCTGTTAAGTTTCAAGATGTTGTTTTCTCCTCATTATTCCTCACTCAGCTTTGGTTGCTGTTTTACTTTCTGTCCAGTGATGAGGTTTTCGCATTTTGTCAATGTTAAAACCACAAACTTAATGTATGGTTTTTGGATATTATGAATAGACCTACTCAAAGTTGTCCTCTTTTGTGAAGTAAAACGTTTTCTATGACATGCCCCTACTTAAACCTCAACCAGTTACCTTCAGAAGTCTCATAGCTAGTATCTAAGAGTCCAGTGGGGATGATATTCTTTGGCTGGGGGAGGGAAGTTAGTCAGAGTTGATGAGAAGATGGATGGAGTTACATAAGAGAAAATCCTGGAAAAACACCTGTTGAAGGTTGGAGCCTTAAGCCTGAAACCTAGGTTCATCTTCCAATAAGACAATAACCCTAAACATACAGCTAGAGCTACAATGAAATGGTTCAGCTCCAACCATAATTATGTATTTGAATGGCCCAGTAAAAATCCAGACTTAAATCCAATTCAAAATGTGTGTGAAGACATAAAATATTACATTGACAGACAATCTCATTCAAATCTGACAGACTAATTTGCCAAAACGAAAAGGAATGGAGAAAATTTTACTTCCTATGTGCAAACCTCATAGAAACATACCTCCAAAAACTTGAAGATGTAATTGCAGTGAAAAGTTGCTGTACAAAGTATTGATTCCAGAGGACAGAATAGAAATGCTTGCCACACTTTTAAGATTTTTATTTCTGAAGAAGATTTGAATAGATTATTTTCCTTCAAATTCATAATTATGTCCTTCTTTGTGCTGATTTTGTATATACTGTACATATATCACAAAAGCCCTCATTAAAATGCATTAAGTTTTGTACCAGTAAAAAGTGTGAAAAAGTTTAAGTGGAATGAATACTTCTGCCCAGCTCTCTTATTATCAGATTGGCTCATGCTGTTCCACGTTTTCTTTTTCACAACCATTTTTTCTATTTTTCATGTTCTTTCTATGCCACTGTTTTTTGTTTTTGGATGTCTGGACAACCTGCGACAGAGGCATCAATAGTTTGTGTTGCTTGCAAGTAAATCAACTTTTACATTTATTTCATCCATCTGCTTCCTAAAGTCTGCACTTGGCTTGTTCCACCTTAACAAATTTGCATGGGACAACAAATCCTAAATGTGTGAAATTCAAGACAACTAGGCCAAAACCATTTGAAACAGTGGCACCAAGGCAGTTTCAGAGACTAAAAGCGACAGATTACTCCTTGCTTGATTTGTCCTTTAAAACTCCTTTCTGCTGGCAACAAAATGGATGTTTTGTCTTTTTAACAAAGCATGGGAGACAGTGAAAGACCAGCTCAGAAAGTCGAGTGTAAGAATGTGCCTATATTTCTTTCATCTATCCTGTGTTTTTACCACACAAGGAACCACACACACACACAAGGCAGTCAGCACTTCTGGGAATCCACTGCTGTGGTTAGTAGACACAGCAATCTATCAGCAGTATCTTACACCAGTTTGACCAGAAGCTTTCAGCATAGCATCGGCTTCATATTATGCATCACCACAATTCGTTTCTCTTTCCTTTCAGAGTGCACTCACTGGTGAATTATTTTTGATTAATTGTTTTTACATCCATTCATAATAGTATTTTTTAGGTCCAGGCTTGTAAGTTCACATCATAAGGTTCACATCTAGTAACATTTTGTTTGATGAGAGTTTAAAGGCAGCTTTTAGACACAAACACATAAGAAAGGATAACATTGAAACTGTGGTTTGTTTGTGAATAAACTTGAGTGAAACAAAGTTTTATTTGGTTTGGGAATTGGATCAGTTCAAGTACAAGCAATGTTAGGAGATGTGCAGTTATATCCAATAAATTAATATATGCTTTTAGCTTAAGCTCGTTTACAGCATTAAAAGTACCTTTTGAAAATAACCCTTAAGCAGTCATTAAACATCCTTTTCATTAAACCCATGTTTCTGTATTAAAATGTTCTTTAATGTTTTGTTTTTATTAGCTGTAAGCGGAAAATCGTCATCATTAACAGAAACAAATGCTTCAAAACATCAGTTTGTTTTTAATTAATCTGTATAATGTGTTTGACCTAGTGAATTGAGTCTTCAATAATATTCTAAATTATTGAATATGAATGTATATGGTCAGAAAGAATGAATGGAAACAAATTTCCAGGTGTGCTGTTACATCATAAACTCTGCGAGTAACTTCATGTTGGATCTTTCAAAGCAAAAACAGGAAAGAGTATTGCAGTGTTGGGAAAAGCAAGACAGAAACTCACTGCATAATTTATACTGTTCAGTGTTCTTATCATACTTAAATTACTGTGCAGAGATTTGGGGTAGCACATCCAAAAGTACACCAAAACCATAATGAACATCACTAAAAAGAGAAATGAGGAGAGTTTCAAAGTTAATTAAAATTCATGGGATGGGTCTAGTCAAATTTTGGTCAAATAATGTACAGAGCAAGAAATAATATGTTACTAGAAAATATTGAAGTAGGATTTAACAAGCATTTGCCTGTTGCAACTTCTTTCTTAACATGAAACTGTTTAATTGGTTAAAATTAATTTTTATTCTTTCTAATGCTTTTTTTGTCATGTTAATTTATCAGTTTGTTTTTTATGTTTCCTTGCAGTTAGTGCTTATATGTCCAAAATAAATTATTCATTTATTCATCATTTCTGTAGCGCACAGTACACTGCTTTCCTTCAGGGTTAGTTGAAAATATTCTTGACAGACCTTTTAGTTTAGCCACAACAGGTTCTTATCATCTGCCAATGGCATCCAACAATCATAAACATATCAATGTTTTTATAACCTCGACGTTTTATGAACAAAAAATCCTGTCTAAATGTCTGTCAACAGAAGTATTTATGATATGAAAAATCCTATTTATTATTTAATTCAGAAAAGCTTTTAAAAATCCCTAATGGGGTAAATTTAAACATGAGTAATGTGTTAAACTCTGAATGTAAATTATGTTTTTTAAAAAATGATTGATGTTTAAACATGTTTAAACCTTAAATATGAAAAGAGCTACCGTTTGGATATAGTATTGTCGACCAGCATAGATTGTTCACATTCTTTGTCTCACTCTAGTCTTTAGAATGTGGTCTAAAAAATAGTAGAGTTAATTATTCCTACTGGCTTTCTGGCGCAGCATGGTCAAGCTCTGATTGGTGAAGCAGCAGCTTGTGATGACTCCTTCCACTGAAGCTGCTGATTCCACAGCAGCTGTATTTTGAACCTAGAGTTGACAGATGGTCTCATTAATATTATTTGTTCCTTTGACCTGCTGACCAGTTGACACCAAAATTTAATGATAGTCTTCAAAGCTATAGCTTAACCCAAATTTTTTTTATAAACCTAGCAGATTTGGGTTGAAGGTAATCTTTTAAATTCATAAATTATAAGAAACGCTTAACTGCTATAATGCAAGTCAGAATTTTTAAAATTGAATATTGAGAAGGCTACAAATAATAAATTATATGACATTTTTTGTAATAAAATGTACATAAAACCTTATTTTTTGTGATAAATTTCTCATGTTTTCTTTCTTTTTTTTTTCTCATAAGATATGTTTACATAATTTCCTTTCAGAAACAAACTTCTTGGTTGAATGCAAATAATGTGAAATTTAAACCTGTCAGGTATATGAATAATTTTGGAATTAACTGTGCATATCATCATATACAAATCTCATATAAAGTCCTATGTTCACAGAATAAAACATTACATGTTACCAAACAGAAACCCTTCAAGATATTCAACAGACCCATATCCAACAGAGAAAAGTGTAAAAAATAAACCAGCTCTAAAGCAGAACTTGCAGGACTATTTAAACATTTGAAGCAGGTAGTTTTTCCCATAGCGTTCACAATTCTTCTTCGTTATTAATGGTGTCTTGTCACATAAAACCAGACTGACTTGATAATGCTCCCATCAGGCTCTGCAGGAGGGTTTCTGTCACAGATTTTAGTTCTTTTATCTTCTGTATGACACATACTGTAGTTTGAGGTTGTTGTCTTATGTGCTGTAAAATGAGCTTGAATGTATTTTTGCCACTACCTATGTGTCAAGCATGCCTACACTGAACTCTGTTGAAAATGCATTTCATTACAGCTCTATACGTCCTTGACATTATGGCTTCATTCAGTTCTTAATATGTAATGCACAATGAGTGTCATTAACAAGAACAGACAAGAGAAATAGGAAGGCAAAACAACGCACTGCATACAAATGTTTTCAGCATTAATTGATTGAACATGGAGGAAGTACATTTACATTTTAAATTGAACATTGTCTTCCAAATCAGTCAGAAGAGCATTAAATGGTGTAATTATGCATGTGTGAATCCGTGTCATAAACACTCAGGGCCATTCCACTTTGTAAGAAAGTGGGGTATGTGTTACCGCAACAATGAGTGACAGACTGAATCACGCACATTTTTCATGGAGGTGTGTAGAGCTGGGACTGCTGTACTTTAACAAACATGGGCTGTGACTGCTCTGGCATGGAAATAAAACACTACATCTGATGCATTTGACTGTTTTTTTTTTTTTTTTCCCCACCAGAGCAACACAAGCATGTCAGAAATTTGTATTTCTGAATCCTCTATGCACAAGATAAGACATCACACATCCTTGATTTACAGAAGACTATGCATAGAAAATGCACCAAAATATACACACATACATGTCTTAGAAACTGTCTTTATGTAAAACTTTCATTGCTCAAGGTGTAGCCCTTGTTATTTACATTTGCAGTCACGGTTACTGAAGAAATTCTCTTTAAAGCCTTTGTCCTGGATCCGCCTTGCCTTTGACAATCCTTCACACTGTAGATAAAGTAATACTTTTTAATCCCATTCTGAGATGTTTGTAGAATAAGAAATAAAGGCAAGAGAAAAACATTTTTCTATTTATATTAAAGTTGTTCCAGTTGATCCAAAGTGATGAACAGAAAGCATTTGTTGAATAGAAATCATGATTTCACTGTAGTATAAACCAGATTTGAAAAACAAATTACATTTAGAAATTAACTTGCAGTAAGAGATGAGTAGCTGTAGAAAATGGTGGAATAACATTTTAATTTAGAAATGTGTCACAAAAAAGAGGTGAGAAAACAGCTCCATCAGCAATCATTCACCGCAGAGGGAATTATGTAAACTAAGCTGAAGAAACCCAGAATATGAAAAACCACGCTGCAGGTTGGTTAAGAACATCTGATTACACTGTTGCTGCATTCAACAGACAACATGCACGTGTAAACACCTACACAGATGACACACATTCATTCAAGCAGATGTACATACATACAAATTGTTGAGTGCATATTGGTATGATCAGTTCCACATGAAGTATTGCAACAGAAAGTTCCAGTGATGAGGTGGGACTACAGATAACCACAGTTAAAGCTATAAAGCACTGAAACCCAGACTTTATGAAAACCTAACATCTGTCAAACTTTGTAACCTCACAGTTTCTGTTGCAAATTCAAGGAGTATTTGCTTTGTGCTTAAAAAAACCATTATTTATTTTCCTGTAAATTAAACCTCATATATGTCTTGTATCATGCACCCTTATGTACCTCATATCATGCATCCTAAGACCAAATGGATTATAAATAACAAATTATGGGTTGATTTGCAAACTCAGCCCTCATTTGATTTAGCACTACATTTTTGGATACTTGTTTGATCAAGCATACAGGGTTAGGTTTTAAACTCAAAATTGGGAAAAAGTGATTCATTGTCCAACACTGTAAAGCTTTCTTTTAAACCATCCGTTATGTGTTAAAAGTAGGAACTCTATAACTTGTTTTATGAATTACATTTGGGTTAAAATGAATCATTTTTATTTGAATTGTCTGATTGTAAATAAAGACACAAACCTGATCTTGGAATAAGTCTTTTATTGATAAATAATTTCATTTGGACAGCCAAATTTATCTGTTAAGTTAAAGCTGTACAGGGAAATTGGCTGGGGATTGGAAAAGGACAATTTCAGCAATACCTGCCTAGTGCCAACGTCATATGTCATTTATGATTGCTTTCTAATATGGAGTCTGAGACAATAGTTTATCACACCTAAACATTATGGCATTAAGATACAGCTAGGCTGTTGTGGAAATTTTTGTAACAATTCAATACTTGTGCTTTTTCAACAGTCCGTCACTATACAAAGTGTGCACTATGCCATATCTTGCAGACCATGTTCAGATTTGCCTTCTGCATAAACACCATGTGCACACAAACGGGCCAAAGACAAAGTGAATGAAGGGGGAGGCTTCAGCAAGCTGACAAGCAGAAGATTAATCCATCTTTCCCAGCCAGTCACTCCCATTCCATTCCCTCCTCCCGTTTCTTCTTCCAGCCTCATTGTTTTCAATAAAGTGTCAAGACTGGCCATTTTATAATCACATTTGCGACTTGGGATCTGGGATTCAGATGCAATCAATGTCTATTAGAATCACTGTGTTATTGATTGAAAGTGGAGAAATGGTGTGAGCGATCTCTCCCACATTCATCCTCACGCATCTTCCTCATTTATATGGAACACATATTTACTGAGTGCAAAGCTGGGTACATTCCTTTAGCCACTAATTTTTTAAAAGTTACAACAGAAGCATAAATAAGATGGTAAAACTAGAACAGAAAACGACCCATTTAAAGTTTAGGATGAAAATGTCACTTATTTTACAATGCATTAAAACAAAAGAATCAAGAAACGTACAGGAAGTGTAAGGAATGCACTTGACACCTACCTACAATCTTTCCAAGGGAAAAGGAATAGTTTCATTTAAAAATGCCACCTATCAATTTACTGTGCATAAAAGGTTTCTGAACTGCACATAGAAACACTGGAAATGTGCACTGCGGTTTGCTTAATCGGTGATCCAGATTTTTTTGGGGAAAAAAAAAAAAAAAAAAAAAGCATGTTCTAACCAGACAATAATTTTTAAAACTGATAGCAAAAACAGACCATTGTGAGTGTTTTCAGCAAACATGTCCAAGGTCCAGCACCTTTACCAATGCCCACATTGAAAGTCATATACACTTTTGTGATATCATTAATGGTGAAAAGTAGTTTTTAGAGGAACAAAAGCAGCCTCTAAAACTACATATTTTCCAGGGACATCTTGGCATCTTTCAACAAGACAGTGATTTTAGAGCAATGTCTGCCAGCCAGATCAAAGAAAACATCTCCAAAAGGTGGTGATTACAGGCCCACTTCACACATTCCAGATATTGCTTCTTTGTCTTACATCTGTTCTCTGTTTGCTGATATAATCTCCCAACTTTTTAAGGCATCTGTGTATTACTGCGAGGAATAGAGAGGAAAAAGAAAACAAAACATGAAGCTTTGTCATCATCACCCACCAAACATAATGAATCTCCAGGCACCTTTCAGAAATAGACTTTAATTTTCCGGAAAGCCAGTTTTTGGGGACACAACGAAAGAACACGGCTCAGGATCGGCAGCCATCTGCCCGGATCAGTCGGGGTGAAAAGAGACAGGAAGTAGATGTTTGATCCATTTGGTTTCACTTTGCGGAAGTGTGTGCTTCAGCTGATGTGGTCATTAGGAAGAAAGTCACCACTTAATAATTGCAAGCACTTACTTAAAAGGTTTAGAGCACTATTTGAGAAAAATAAAATGAGCAATGAAAAGTTTTTGTTTTAACTGTTGAGGACAATAAGAAAGTACATGCTTAATTTTATGAGAAAGTTTATTCTTGCAAATAGCATCGATTATGAGAAAACACACTGAGATTTATGTTCTCTGAAAATAATAGATTTAAGGAAGCAATCTCAAGTAAGTGTGAATATTTGGAGAATTGAAGGTTTGCACTTTATGAACTGTTCTCTCTCCCTAAAGAATTAGGTGAACTTAAACAGGTTTGAAATTACTGGTGATTTACTTCAATTTGTGCAGGGTCAAAATTGTGCACACAAGCTCAAATATAAACATACACACAGAAATTACAGTCTCTATGTTAGCTATCAACAAACCACTGGCATAATGGTGACAGGATATTGACTACTCTTCTAAGCAGAATTGGTAGAGTTCTACAGACTACAGACCCAATTTTGAGGTATAGTCCATAAATTTTCAGTAGAGCTGAGGTTCAGGCCATTCCAGCATTTGAATGTCAACCAGTTGTCTTATTGTTGATGTATGTTTGGGATCCTTCTCGAAATCTCAACTGTGTCTGAGTTTCAATCATCTGTTGATTTAAGGTAAAATGGAAGAATTTGAACTAATTCTCCTGTGATATTCCATACACTTTATACAATGCACCTGTAGTACTTCCAGCTAAACAGCCCCACAGTATGATGCTGCTAACATCACACTTGAAAGCTTGAAAGCTGGTGGAATGTTCCAAGGTATGAAAGCCTTACAATGACTCCTCCAACCATACTTCTTCTCACTGTGGCCAAATAGCTCAATGTATGTTCCTTTTGACCATAAACCCTTTTCTCCAGGAGGGATTTAGCTTGTGGATGTCTGAGCAGGTGGCACAGTCGGCAGCCTTTCAATATATCTTTACATTCATGGCACTTCACCGTAGTGAGAAAGGTGTTGCAGCATCTTCTGACTAATGATAGGTGTGAGGCTTCGTTTGTTGTTGTTGAACATGCCAATCAATCTTCTGTCATCGGAGGGTGACAGTATGGGTCATATGGTTGAAACTTCGACACAACTGCATGTTCTGAAAGGACGATGATCTTAAGCAAACATCAAAACTGGTAAACAAGGTCAGTCCCAGGAAACTAACCAACCTAAAATTAGCTACACCATTTATGATAAGAACGGGCAAAATTTAAACCCGAGTTATTCCTTTTTGAAGGTGTGTGGTTTCTCTGCAATGTGCAAAGGGACATTAATTTAAATGTCAATAGAATAGTATGTGTAGTTATAAGTAATTTGTTGTGTTATGATTCCACCCTGGAAAAAATATGGAAAGCCTGATTTAGTGCCTAAAACTAAGAGGAAACTCAAAGTAAACTTCTGACTACACAGTGTCTAAAATCTCAAACACTGCAGTAATCTTCACATAATTTTATTACAGTGCAGATTTTAGATGTTAACTAACCAAATATCCACATTTTTTAAAGGTTTCTACTGTAAATTTGTTACAGAATACATTGACTCTCCCTTGGATGTAGAGGCAGAAAAAAAATGCATGTGTTTTCCTTTTTTTCTGTGTGTAAGTGTTAAGAAGTCCCAGGACAACTCATTAACTTTGCAGTCTTCCAATAGGAGAACAGGAGAGCTGGGCAGTATACTGCAGTCTGTACTCAGCATGCCAGTCACACACAGGGTTATGTGTCTGAATCTGTAGTAAAAATGTGCAAAAACAAAATACTCTTACAAAAAGAAATTAGTTTTTTTTTTTTGTTCTGTTTTTGCCTTTTGTTGATGTTCTTATACCCTTCAAACTACACAAACACACTGTTGTTGTGACCACCACAAAAAGACTCGCACACAAAACTTACAAAGGCTGACATGGATTTATGTTCTCCACAGTCAAAGATGACAAGACCCTAGAAAAACAGGCTCAAATTCAGCCAAAGAAAACAAACAGGCACTGTTCAGAGACACACACACTTTCCTTCTTAATGGGAAATGGTTTATTGACTGTGGACCTGTACATATGAGGCTGCTGTTTTAGTTTCTGCATGCTCTCCTGCTCTGTCTGTTTAATAAAATAATTGAGTCCCGATCTCTACTGAAGCATATTAAGAACCCATACTCATGATAACAGGTACAGATGGACAGAAAAATCTGTGGAATAGATTTATGGTGATCACTCATAAGATTTGTGTTGTGCGAATGGAAATGAACCATAAGATTATGTTTGATTTCTGTCTTGGGTGAAATGTGTTTCCGTGAAATGAATTTGTGGAAATGATTTGTGAAAAGACTGAGGAAAGCGAGTTTTTAATGAGTGCTTGTTTGATTTGGGAATAGGAAACTACTGGATTACTACCGCGCACAGATTCATTCTGCATCAATAAAGTGCACGCGTGTAAATGTGTGTGTGCGTGTTGTTTCTTTTCCTTCTCTCCACTCTTCCTTAGTTAGTTCATCCTTGTTCCTGTCTTGTGTTGCTTTGTTTGCTCTAACCTTCTTTCTTAATTAAGCCTGGATAAACATGAGGAAGAAAATGAAATCTAAACAAACTAGTGACAGTGATAAAGGGCAAATGAAGGGGAGATGGTGTGAATCCTTTGTGTAGCCTTCATTCTCCAACAGTGTCTTTTCAGGTCGATGAGCCAGAGTGAAAAAAAGAAAAACACTAAAAAGGAAAATAGGTTTTGTTCCTCCATCTTTCCCAACTTCGCAATGATCGATAATCAATCCCTAATCTCTTTCATCTGTCTCACCTTTTCACTCTCTCCTTTGATTTTATCCTCTTGTCTTTTAGTCCCTTTGTGTCAGCAGCTATGATAGGGGACACACACAGGACCAAGCATGGTTAAATGAAGATAGATTTCATGTAAACATAACCACAACGTATGACACTCAAAGGTTTAAAAGCCACATAAACACAACTTTTATATGAAATGTGCGTTTTATGAGTCATCCTGGATAAATGAGTTTTAAATCTCTCCTCGGCTGAAACATCCATCTTTATCCAAACATTTCACTCATAGTGGAGTAGGATTACTTCTTTGCTGTCAGGTGTCTGAAAAAAAAAATTTTTTTAGCTTGATAAAATCTTCAGAATGAAAAAAAACTGGAAAAAGTCAAAACAGAGAAAAGTAAGTAAGCCCAAAAGGTTAAGCATTGCAGAAAAGCCTTTTTTTTTTTTCACAACAGGAGCCATGCAAAAACCAGTTCATTTTTTTAGTCTGATATGAGCCTCTATTATCTGCAACAGAGCAGAAACCTCTCCATCACATGCATTTCAACTTTTTTAACTAATTATGCATTCTGCTTTAGTCTCCCTCTCCACTGCTGCTTTACCTGTTAGTCCAAACTCTGGTCAAGGATGTACATACACATACAGTTCCTCTTATCCTTTATTTTGTTTCCTCTAAAGATGATTTATTTATAATTAATGTGTTTGCTGTGAGCATGTGAAATCAGAGTCAAATTCCTAGTTTGTGTACTCAATCTTGGCCAACAACGCTGATTCTTAATCTCTGAATAAAATGAGAATTGGCAAAGCAAATATAAGGTGTGACCACTTAACTACATTTTTATATGTTAAGCTTGAAGATATTGTATTCGCTTGTTATGTATATTATTATGGCACAATATTAAAATTAGGCTGAGGATCTGAAACATTTAAGTGTGACCAAAAAAGCACAAACAGGAACATTGTGTCAGGGCACAAATATGTTTTCACAGCACCAGAAGATTGAACCTCTTACAACTATTTGCAACTGGAATGCTTTAGAATCTGCTAAAGATTATACAATTCATCTGCGATCGTATTTACTAGTGCCAGCTGTTTAGCGTGATTCCTCGTGCCTCTAATGATGTCATCAATGTGAGTTTCATTCCGCTTTTTTAAAACTTTGCATTTTGTGAAATCAGGCAGTGAAAATTTCATACTTTATTCCCCAGATTTGCTTTGATCTGAATTTATATTTCTTTTTGAAAACCCACAGCAGTTGATAGTAGCTTTAGATTTAGTCAACATGACTACACTGCCATCAGGTTGCATCACTCCAGAAGTGCCTTCAGCAGAGAGCACCTTTTTTACTTAATATAGACCCGAAGAGTCAAATCCATTGTCTTTAAAATAGATCTGAATATAGAAAAATGTGATATATAATGGCAAGATGTGCTTTTCTTGTGGTCTGAAATGTCAGTGTAATGCCGGATCTTGCTAGAGTTAGTAAGTAAAACAGAAAACGCTTTCTTCAATGCCTCCCTCTCTCTGTTGGAAACTGCAGCTACATATAAAGCTTTTATGGGAGCTTCAAGGTCTGCCACTCAAATCTAGAAGCAATAAATCTACTTTACTTTTACCTTCATGTACTTTCACAAGTGGCTGCTTCAGGAAATGTTAATTTTTCCCTTGCTGACATGATAAAAGACAGAAGAGAATGTTAGGGATCAGTGGTTTAAAAAAACTACTAAAGAATAAAACGAGAGAAAAGAGAATATAAAGTGAGGATGCCAGAGATCAAATGGTGTTTATTCTGCCTGTTTTTTTCAGTCATGAGGACCAAAGCTTGCCTGTGATCAGCTTACCTTTCTGTTAACGGTTTTATTGCCTCTTTACCGTGAAAAAGGTGTTTACAGCGCATGATGAAATTCTTACTGTTTTTTTCTGCATGACAGAGGTGAAAAAGAAAAACAAACAAAAAAAACCCATTAAAATTTACAAAAATTAAGTAAAAAGATTAAACACCAACAAATCTATACACGCAGACTTACCAGATATTTTAGTATCCTTCCACCGGACAAAAACGTACGTCATGTCTGTGCATTTATGAACGTTGGGAAGAAAACTAACAAATGAGTGCATGAATCTTTTTAGCTTTTATTATCATTGGAAATGAACAACAGTCAATGTGCTGATTAAATAAGGAGATACCACTGTGTGCAGTAATTTGATATAGCATGGTAACAGGTGATACCATCTTCCCTGTTAGCGAAATGATTAAAGCACAGCTGTCTTAATGGGCCACCCACCTGTCTGTGTTGGTTGGTTGTTAAGGAGGAGGGTGGGCTTACAGATTTATTTTTTTTTTTTTTTTCCCCAATTTATGCTTTTTTGTTTCACTGAAATGTTTAAGATCAAACTCAAATTCAAAGATAACCTGAATGAATATGAAATGCATTTTTCAAATGATGGTTTAATTTATCAAGGGAAAATGTTATCTTAACCAACCTGGTGAAATGTGAAAAGTAATCACTCCTCTTACCACAGGCCCTTTTGGAATAGGGTGACTGTCAGAATCAGAACATCACTTAAAGTGAACCTCTCTGACAACATGAAGTAGACTAAAAGATCTGAAAATAACACATCATTTCAAGATCAAAAGAAATTCAAGAACAAATCAAAAAGAAAGTCCCTCACATTCATCTGTCTGAAAAGGGTTAAAAAGCCATTTCTTGGATTATAGGACTCCATCAACTCGCACTGAGAGCCATGATACAGAACTGGACAAAGAAAATCCAGGTCATAAAAGAACCCAGAATAACAACCAACATATTACAGTTCTTATTTACCTCAGTGTTAATGATTCAACAATAATAGAGACGGGGCAGAAACGGCATATATGGAAGGCAAAACTCTCATATATATATATATATATATATATATATATATATATATATATATATATATATATATATATATATATATATATATATATATATATATATCTCCATGGCCAAAACGACTGCTTGGGGGGAGAAAAAAAAAGAAAAAAAAAAGAAAAAAATCCCACAAAGGCCCCTCTCATTTGGATCAACATCTTGAGGATATCCTTGAGTTTGGGAAAACATTTTGAGGACAGACAAAGCAACAGTACAATTTTTTTGGAAGGCGTGCATCCTGTTACATCTGATGGAAAACAAACATCATTTCGGAGAAAAAAGTAACATGTCAACAGTGAAATTTGGTGGTGGAAGTGTAATGGTCTGTCATAATTGATGACATTAACAACTGAATTCTGCTCTCTACTACAAAATCCTGTAAAATGTCCAACCTTTTTCCTTTAATAAATTAAAATATTATTTGAAAACTGACGCTGATTTTTTTTGTATTTAAAGAGAAAACGGGCATGAGAATGGTAGGATCTAGTAATGAACAATGAGAAACGAACTTAAAAATACTGAGGCAGAAGTGGACATGACAAAGCAACCAGGAGAACTAATCAGAAGCAAAGGAGGAACAGCTCAGGCAAAATCAGGGGATAGGGAACAGCTGTGGAAGGAAGCAAACTGGGCTGAGGGAAGGAAGATTAATAAACACTGGAGAAGAACTCAAACACAAGGAAACTACAGATCAAGGGTAAAGATAACACTAATCAAAGAGAACAAAAATCCAAAAGGACAAAGAACAGAACAGAAGAATAAATAACAAAACTAAATACAAAGAAGTGAACAGAAACATCAAAACCTTAAACAATAATAACTGAACTAAACATGGCAAGACCTGTTAAAAAAAAAAATAAATAAATAAAAAAAATAAATAAATAAATAGTACGGAATACAAAGATAATAGAACCCAAACCCAAACATCCAAGGATTATAAAAGGGAAGCAGTCCAGAAGCATTCTGATCAAAAGCCACCTGAGTTGACATCTTCCTATATGGAGGAGTAAAGACTCTACTTTAAGAGTAAAATTCTGATGATGGTAGACCAAACCTTGCCCAGACTAGGGAGACTGAGGAACCATCCTGATTGTTGGGATGGTGGGGATCTTGCCAATAAGCATCGAGTGGTCTAGCTCCTTTCCATCTGTAAGGCGGAGCGTGCAGGTTAGATACATGCAAACTAAAGTTCAGAAGGGGTTGGGGCCTGGGCATCCAGATTACCAGAATCATTGTCTTTTAGTTTAAGTGTTTTCAAAAATCTATAGTTATCTTTTTGAATCAAATGGCTGAATTACCTCCTCAGTATGCAGTCAGTGCTCTGGAGACCTGCTAATGACTTAATTATTTGACTCAGGTGTGTTGAAGCAGACACATCTAAAAGTTGTAGGGCACTGGCCATTGAGGACTGGAGTTGAAGACCCCTGATCTAGTGTAAAACCCTGATTCCATGCAGAGCCCTGCATAGTCAGCCACCTCTACCTCAGCCCACAAACTTTATTTGGATTGAAAACCAGGGCTTCGTAATGACCACTCCAATACCGTGAGTTTGTTGTTCTCAAGCTATTTTTAAACGTTTTGTCAGTATGCTTGTGGTTGTTTTCCATTCAGAAGACCCATTTGTGTGCAGGTTTTGAGTTCCTGGCTGGTGCCTTAAGTTATTGCTTCAATATTTCCACAAACTGTTCTTTCCTCATGATGTTGTCTATTTTATAAAGTGCACCAGTCCCTCCTGCAGCAAAACGCCCACACAATATGATGCTGCCACCCCCATACTTCACAGTTGGGATGAGGGTCCGAGGTTTTGCAAGCCTTTCCCTTTTTCCCCAAATGTAACAAAAGGCATTGTAGCCAAATACTTCAAATTCAGACTTATCAGACCATCAGACATGTCTTCAAAATTGAAGGTCTTTATCCGTTAGAGCACTTGCAAACTATAATTTGGCTTTTTATGTTTATTTGGGGTAATGGTGGATCCACTTCAGATCAAAACATGTTCATCAATGGGACACAGAACCCATCTCCTTCCTGAAAGGAATTATGGCTGGATGTTCCCATGCTGTTATATTTGCATGTAGTCATTTGAACAAATAAACTTGGCACATTTGCAATATCTGGAAATTGTATCCAAGGATGAACAAGGCTTGTGGAATTCTCTTCCTCATATCTTGGCAGATTTATTTTTGATTTTCCCATGCACACAAGGAAGCAGTGTGTTTAAAGTATTGTCATAAATACATCCATAGAGGTGACCATATCAAAAGTTGTTAATTATCCAATCAGAGACTTAGAAAGTCATGGCATGATTCTCTGGGCATTCTCAAGCTATTTGAAGGTATAACAGACTTAATGTCATGTAAACTTCTAAAACTAAAAAGTAATACTAAAAAAAAAAAAAAAAAAAAAAAAAAAAAAAAGTCTCCATTTTTCTGGCAATTTGCAACTTTTACAGTGGTAAGTAACCTAAAACATGAAACATATAATGAGGAGTTTTTAAAACTTATTTTCTGTAATGTCCTATTTTTTCTCAAGTTTTTGTTTTTCTTTTAACAGGCCTTTAAATGAAAAATGTCAAGAGTTTTTCCAAGCCAGGCATTTCAAAGGGTGTAAATGTTAGTAATAAATAGAATAAGATACATAGCTAAACTGCTTCCTGACTATCTGCATTCAAGTACAGTACAGAAGGTCTTGAAGTGTTTGTTTTTTTTCCACCTTCGGATTTAAAACAGATGGAGTGATGGTCTGGTCTGATCATAGTTTCCATGGGATTAGGGCATGATGGATGGAAGTCATCCTGATTTAGTTGAGGAAACCAGTCCTTACATATCTCTAAAGAAGAAAGAGCACCTTTTTATTCTTTCAAAGCACTGACTAAAACCTCAAAATGAAAAGTTGAGAGTGACAATATGTTTGCACCTGCTCCTCGATCTTGCTCCTGAAGATAGACACACATCAATAAACTGAGCAGCTTTTCATTCCATCTCCACAAGTGATATAAAGTGAGATGAAAGACAAAGAAATCCAGCCTTTTCCCTTTTGGCTTTGTTCTGCAGTCTAACATCATTACTTTTTTAAAATTCGAAATCTATACACTTGAAATTCATATCTTTTATTCATTGGTCTGATTGAGACGCGTAGGAGGTCTGAAGTGCTTATGGTCACTTCTTCCCAAACAGAATTTGATTATTTCCAAGCTGCAAGGCTGCTTTGAGTCTAAAAGCATGGTTAATCAATATATTCTTCCTCTTAAGAAATACCCTAACAAGTATATATCTTGTGTTTATTCAGAAGAATGACTTTATTTGCTCTCATACACAACATTTCTCCCTTACTTCCTGTTGTAAACAAATTCAGTAGATGCAGATAAAAATATGCACTTTGTGGCATAAAATTGGTTTGAAAGGATGTATCTGGTGCTTCAGAGAGGTAGTTACTACCGTTATTTAATTCAAATAGTGCACAGCCATTGAAATTATGGAATCCATCCTTTTTTGCACCACACTTCAAGGTATAAACATGTGCAAAAAAGGGCAGGAATGACAGAGGGAAGTGTTGTCATGGTGATTTTATAAAGAAACTCTTCAGCTTTTCTCCATTTTCACATGTTACATAGACATTTTAAAAGGATCTTCAAAACCTGGCTGGGGAAATGCAACTTTCAGAGTTTTCATGGAGGCAGGCTCACAGTTGTGTTTTCTTGTGCTTTAGTTCCTTTTCATACTTACAATAAATATAATCTTAAAAAGACATTCAACAATTCAGGTGTGAGTGTGTGTGCATGGTTGGTTGTCCTGTGTTGCCCTGCGATGGACTGGTGACCTGTCCAGGGATGTACCCTGCCTCTCTCCCAATGACCGCTGCATTTAGGTGCCAGGATTAAGTCTTTGTATTTAAGTTTCTACAATTAAATTAAATGTAAGTTGTTTTTTTTTTTTTTTTTTTTTTAAATACACTCTGTTTGACTTGATGTTCTTGGGTCACATGTTCCATGGCGGTGATGTTTTCAGCTTCCAGCTGTTAAATAGATCTGAGTGCAAGCATACCTCTTTTTGTCAAAAATAAGTAACGTCTTATGTTCATTGATATTGTGACTGGGCACCAACCACCTTTTCAAATGCAAATCATATTGTCTAGGTTGGTATGTTCTAATGTGTTACAATAGGAATCTCGTTTAATCTTCTATAAAGAACAACATTTCTGCTGGCTATTGTAGTAAATACAATTAGGACACTCAAAATATTTGTAGGAGTCTGCTTCATGATAAAATATTTAAAATTTTGATTATTTGCCTGGTCCATCAAAACAGGGGGAAAAAAAAGGAAAAAAAAAAAAAGTATATTTTGCTGTATTGTGCTATAAAGTATTACTGCAGAGAATATGGGTTAGTATAAAGGTTGGTGTGCCATGAATCTAACAACTAAATCTGAAGCATACAGCTTAGTACTTTGGGTGGTTTTTCAAAGTGGTTGAAAGTTTAGATTGGAAATAATTAGGAGTAATTTAAATGGAATACCAGAAGTATGTGTAAAGACTCAGTCAGCTGAAAGAACAACAATGAATGATTAATGGATTTCATTAAAATGCCACAGCACAATTATTTCCCCAGGAGTCGAAGATGTTTATTACCCCAAAGCACATGTCATTAGTGAAACTTTTTGGTATCTTATATGGCTTATTTCATTTGAACTTGCCAGAAAAAAAAAATGTTTAAAAAAAAATAAATAAATAAGAGCTTCAAGTGCGCTGAAACTGATGCTGCTGATATGTCTTTGCATAGACGTTCAAGCAGTTATCCTCTACAATTATCCCAAAAGTGCTGTCTGATCTAGTAGCTGTCTAATCATAGAACCTTTTTGCCCCTGGCACTGTGCGAGAGTCAGCTGGAGACACTTTAGGTTGCAACATGCTGGTCAGCTATTTTTTGTATCAGAAATAACAGTTTCATTGTCGTCATGACATTCAGTCTGAGTTGACACAAACCGAGAAACACCCTTTATTGGTCTGATTCCATTATCATCACTGCCACTTAAACACAGTCAGCTCTTCTCATTGATAAAACATTTCCCATCATGCCCCTGGGCTACTCAAATACATGGAGGCCCACTTCTGGGGTCAAACCCAGCCTGATAATCCAATGTCATTCAAACAAGGCATTAACACAGAACAATATCTGCTCAATCAAAATCAATATTGGCCAGGGGCAAAGCGTTGCATCCATGTTTAGGTAGAAACACGGCAACATCAGCATTAACAATGCCCATGGTAATGAGCTTCACAGAAAGGTCAAGGCCAAACAGAAGAATTCCTCCCAATAAATATTTAAGGGTGATTAACATTAGCAGTTCTAATGGAGCCATCGGTCTCTGTCTATGAAAGAGTCTTTGATTAGTCGACACTCAGGATGCATCACTTTGGTAAAGAGGAAGCCAGAAGGGCAAAGAGACAAGAAAATTGTATTAGATGGCTGTTTAAAGAAAACTATTTGTTTGTTATTCTGAAGCTCTAGAGCCCTAAGGAGACATGGGTTTAAAAAAAAAAACAACAACAAAAAGGTTGCTTTCTTATGTGCTCCAGATACTGTCTCATGCACCTCAGATACTTTCCTATGCAACCCAGATACTCCTATTAGCCAACCAGGAAATGTCCACAAACTCAGACTACTACAGAAAATGGCTGGAGAAGAATATATATATCCAACATCATGAAAACACAAAATATATCTGATGTCATTCAAAAACTCAAGAAAGACATGGTAAATTATTTCTCTTGTCTAATTTCACATTTTTTCATGCGCTAAAGAAAATATCTGTGAGATAAGAAAGCAACTTTTTTTTAACCCATATCCCCTTAGGGGCTCTGTAAGAAGCTAAGGACGGAAAGAGTAATACAAAATTATTCAGTTTTATTTCATTAGCTTCTATGTTAACAGACCCCTCTCACTTGTTTGCTTTTAGACCATAGATGTGAAAAGTTAGTGTTACACACATAACAACAGACGCACTTATTTTGTGTGTAACAAGAGTGTCTTTTATTCTGTGAAAACAGAAATCACATTCTTAGTAGTGGCTTCGCTGCGATGCTCTGATATTGACATCTGCTTCTATTTATACTCAGTTTTTTCTGTGTACATACAACTCAGACTAAGAACCTGATAAGTACGTGACTGTTTGTGCAATCTGTTACATATTATATACAAAATAACATACCAATCAGCTTAAATAAACAATCATGAACTTATTATGTTACATTACTAATACAAATATGTTTTCATTCTTATATATACTATGGACTACTGCTTAAATAAATCCATGATATGATACCTTGTAACTGCATGCTAACCTAAAATTGAGGGGGAAATAACTGTAAAACTGCCCAACCTATTTAACCGACATGCTAACAGTTGTTAGCTGTTAGATTAACGCCAGCAACCAGTTTTAGACTAACTTCTTCGGCAAAAATGCTTACAGTTAATAGCATTTAGACTAACAACAGTTAATGACCACCCGACGGGTAGTTAGCATTTAAGCTAGCAGGAGTAAACAGTTTGTTAACTACTGACCGCAGATAAAAACTTGCACAGAAATATCTCGAAACAGTATATATATATTATATATATATATATATATATATATATATATATATATATATATATATATATATATATATATATATATATATATAAACAAAACAATAAAACAATGTCTCAAACTTACATAAATCACCTTTGCACATGACCCACTATAAAAACAGAAATCACATTCTTAGTGGTGGCTTCGCTGCGATGCTCTGATATTGACATCTGCTTCTATTTATACCCAGTTTTTTCTGTGTACATACAACTCAGACTAAGAACCTGATAAGTACGGACTGTTTGTGCAATCTGTTACATATTATAAACAACATACCAATCATCTTAAATAAACAATCATGAACTTATTGTATGTTACGTTACTAATACAAATATGTTTTCATTCATTCTTTTTATTATAAAAAAAAAAAAAAAAATTCCCTTCTCACCCTCCACGGGTGGTCCGTCTCAACCTCTGAGCTCGGGTCCTCTACCAGAGGCCTGGGAGCTTGAGGGTTCTGCGTAGTATCTTGGCTGTGCCGAGAACTGCGCATTTCTGGACTGAGATGTCTGATGTTGTTCCTGGGATCTGTTTTAGCCACTGCTCCAGTTTGGGGGTGACTGCCCCGAGGGCCCCGATGACCACAGGCACCACTGTGGTCTTCACCTTCCAGGCCTTCTCCAGTTCCTCTCTGAGGCCCTGGTATTTCTCCAGTTTCTCGTGTTCCTTTTTCCTGATGTTGCAATCGCTTGGTATTGCTACATCCACCACAACGGCTTTCCTCTGTTGTTTATCCACCACCACGATGTCCGGTTGGTTCGCCATTACCATTTTGTCTGTCTGGATCTGGAAGTCCCACAGGATCTTAGCTCGGTCATTCTCCACCACCTTTGGGGGTGTGCCCCACTTTGATCTCGGGGCTTCCAGTCCATATCCTGCACAGATGTTTCTGTACACTATGCCCGCCACTTGGTTATGACGTTCCATGTACGCTTTCCCTGCCAGCATCTTGCACCCTGCTGTTATGTGTTGGACTGTCTCAGGGGCCTCCTTGCACAATCTACACCTTGGATCTTGTCTGGTGTGGTAGATCTGTGCCTCTATCGCTCTGGTGTTTAGGGCCTGTTCCTGTGCAGCCAGGATGAGTGCCTCTGTGCTGTCCTTGAGTCCAGTTTTTTCCAGCCATTGGTAGGATTTCCTGATATCAGCCACTTCAGTTATTTGTCGGTGGTACATCCCATGTAGGGGCTTATCCTCCCATGATGGTTCCTCCAGCACCACATCCTCTGGTCCCCATTGTTTGAGACATTCGCTGAGCACATCGTCGGTTGAGGCTTTGACCTTGATGTATTTATGGATCTTGGATGTTTCATCCTGGACAGTGGCTCTCACACTCGCTAGTCCTCTGCCTCCGTCCTTACGGCTCGCGTATAGTCTCAGGATGCTGGATTTTGGGTGGAACCCTCCATGCATGGTTAGTAGTTTCCGAGTTTTAACATCCATGGTCTCTCTTCCTTTGGCCAGCTTATTATTACTGGCAAGGCATAGCTGTTTATCGCACGGATCTTGTTCTTGCCATTGAGCTGGCTTCTCAGGACTTGCCTTACTCGTTGGAGGTATTTGGCTGTGGCTCTTTTCCTTGTGACCTCATCGAGGCTGCCATTTGCTTGTGGTAGTCGGTATCCGTAGCCAGTCTTGTTGATGACTTGGCTGAGGGGGTTCAGACCTATGCAGAACAGCAGTGGGGACAGAGCGTCTCCTTGGTATATGCCACATTTTCCACATCCCCATCGAGGCTGCAATGAAGGCTCTTAGTTCTCAGTTGTACATCTTTATTATTATTGGCCGATAGTTGGATGGGACCGAACCCTTTGAGGATCAGGATTGTGCGCCCTTCAGTTAACCATTCAGGGTGAGGTGAGTCCCACTTTGTAGCAGCTGGTTCCAGGGTGAGGTGAGTCCCACTTTGTAGCAGCTGGTTCATTTGAGCTGCCAGTCGCTCATGGAGGGCAGTGAGTTTCTTTAGCCAGTAGGCATGGATCATGTCATCTGCCACTGTGATAGTTACTGGGGCTTGCTCAGGGAGGTTGCTGTGGTCATCTCGTAGAGAGATTAGCCACTGTGCATTGCTGTTGTGGGTCGCCTCCCTTTCCCATATGCCTTTCCAGTACTGTTGGGTCTCCAGCCTTGGTGGGTCTGCTCTGTTGTTATTACCCTGCCATTGAGAGTACACTTTAGCCGGTGTAACTTTAGCCTGTTAATCCTCCTGGCTTCATTTTCTCTCGTGTACCTCTTTAGGCGACTGGCCAAGGCTTGGAGCCTTTGTTTGGCAGTTTCGAGCGCTTCAGGTATGGGCATCTGGCTGTACCGGTCTTTTGATTGCTCTGACAATTGGCTCACTTCCCTCCTTGTTACCTTGATTTTAGCCTCTAACCGTCTTTTCCATGGTGGGTATTGAATCTCATGGTTGCTCCTATAGCCGAGCATCTCAAGGATCACTGATGCTGAGTTGTACACCAGCTCATTGGTTTCCGTTATGGTGTTGGTAGGGATCGTTCTCAATGCTGCATTCACATCTTCAATGAGACTTTCTGATGGTACTTCACTCAGCCGTTGTAATTGGCATCGGGATTGCCTGGTGTTCATTCGGGCCACGATCCTACCTCTCAGGTCAGTTGCTGCCTCGTTCATTATTATCTCCGGGTGGGGAGTTGAAGCTAACTCCCCTCTGACCTGGCGTCCTGGCTCCCCCTTGCCGTAGCATTTGTGTTGTACCTCATCTATCTCAAGTTGTGACAGCATTCGCCGTTTGCGGATGTTGGAACACTGAGCTACTAGTTGTTTGGCAGTTAGTGATGAATGGGGATGTCGACGTAACCATTCCTCCCGCATTCTTTGCATGTAACCCCTCTGACCCTAGTCAGATGTAACCTGCATCTAACCCCTGCATGTAACCATGGTTAACCATGGTTACATGCAGGGGTTAACCCCTGGTTAACCATGCAACCTGCATGTAACCAGGGGTAACCAGGTTGGAATGCTACTACTTGAGTAGTAGCATTCCAAGTTTTCACCTCTCCAGTAACCCATTTTTCGTGACCTGACGTAGACCTTGTTTGGCCGGGCGACGTCTGAGCCGGTATGGCGTGTATTCCTTTGTCACTCATCATGAGGTAGGCAGTAGCGCGAAGTATCTTGCCTAAGGACCCACACTGGATATCTCAATGAAGCGACCCGGCCTGGATTCGAACCCCGGTCTCCCGGGTGAAGGTCGGGTGACTTACCCATTGAGCTACCCAGCCGCACTAGCTGTGAGATTAACGGCAGTAACCGGTTTTACCCAAACTTCTTCGGCAAAAAATGCTTACAGTTAATACCATTTAGACTAACAACAGCTTATGGTCACCCGACGGGTCGTTAACATTTAAGTTTCCAGGAGTAAACAGCTTGTTAACTACTGACCGAAGATAAAAACTTGCACAGAAATATCTCGAAACAGCATACATGTCAACAAAGCAATGTCTCAAACTTACAAAATCACCTTTGCACATGACCCACCTGTAAAAACAGTAATCACATTCTTAGTGGTGGCTTCGCTGCGATGTTGCGATGATCTGATATTGAAATCTGAACAGCTAACGTCAGTCCAGCTGATACGAGAGTAACTGTTCTATTTATACTGATCTTCTTCAGTGTAAGGCTTGGAAGTCAGTCTCTCCCTCAAGTGCCACTACTGCCATCTTTTGGCGTCCATTGGTATTACACAAGAAATTCAATGTGAGTCAGTGCCACGCAGCATAAATATTAAAACACAGATAATAATATAGATATAAAAATGTTGAGGGCGTGACTTTAAATGGATCAATAATCCTGGGTGCCACATTAGCATAAACCTACCCTATATTGAGCCAAGTAAAACATGATGTGACTAAGAAGTTAAAATGCATTTTCTTTTTGATTTTTATGCATTTATCATTCCCTTCTGATATACATTTCTAATTTCAAAAGGAAACAACTGGATTATTCCAGAATTGCATTTAGCTCCGTTCACATTGATTACCCCCTGTCCCAGCTGATGAAAAGCAGCTCCACAACATGATACTTCCACCACTATGTTTTACCATGAAGATGGTGTGTTCAGAGTGATGTGCATTGTAATTTTTGCACCACACTGGCCTGCATGGTTTTGCATGCAGGCAAAAAAGTTTAATTTTAGTCTGATCTGACCGGAACATTTTCACCTACTTGTCTGCTGGGTGGCATGGCTTGTGGCAAACTGTAAATTGGACCTTTCATGGTTTTCTTGCTGCCAGTCTTTCAAAAAAGGCTATATTAATTGTATGCACAACTAACAGTTGTCCGGTCAACAAATTCTCTCACTTAAGCTGTGGATCTCTGCAGCTCCTCAAGACAGCTTCGTAGCTTAGTGCTCTCCTTGCCTGCCTATAGAGTTGGTATCAGTTTTTGACTGGTCTTTCCACAAAATTCCCTCAACTGTTTGTAGATCAAACCTAACCCTGGTGTAGAGTAAAACAAATGAACCCACCTTTGCATAACTAGTGAGCAACAGCACCACTGTTGGTCATGATAAAGCACTGGTTGTGCAGTAACAACTGTGAAAGGACATTTATTCTCTAAAAGCTGATGGCTTCTCAGAATGGGATCATTTCCAAAGCAGATTTTGGTTTTGGTTTACTTGGTTAAGATCATGGCTGCCTATGATCCATTTACCAGTAAGGTTCCATGTGAAAAATAGATTGCTTTTTTTTTGTTTTGTTTTGTTTTTTTTGTTACAGCAAACCATTTTTGCTTTTTTACATTAGGTTTTTACCATTCTCTTTAAAAACTGTACAGTTCATAGCGGATACATTGTTCTCTGTTTATGTTTGATGACTATGTCATAACCGTTTTTATTCAATACAACTCTAATACTGTAGTCCACAGCAATAATTTAACAGAACCTTTCAGCAGAGAGTAGTTCATGTACACGAAAACTAATTTCTGATTTCACTAAATGTCTGAGGAGACTCTTTTTGAATTTTAGCTCAACTACAGTATGACAGGGTTGCCATACCAACAGTGTCTCAATAATGTTAATACTGGGGGATTGTGAGAGACAAAGCCCTAAAAAACAAATTTAGGTTCAAGACCTGAAAAACTATCTACACTTACATTAGCATTATTGCATGTTTTTTAGTTCATTAATTTTTCTCTTCTATTTTATCGTCTTCTTTCTTTCAAGACTAATCTTGCTTGAAATGTATAAAAAGAATATTTTATTTCCAGCCTTTTGCCTTTTGTGTCCCCTGGGTTGTACAGATGGGTGTGTTTGTTTGGGATGACGCCACCATCCCAATATAACCCAGTCGCAGACAGCAAATGGAGGTAATCATATCAGAGTGTGTCTGTGTTTTTAGAGCCTCAAGTCATGTTACATAAATAGGACAATGAGGTGTAAAGCACAAAGGTTGCTTTAGCTTGTGTGTCTGTGTTTTAATGTGGAGCATTTGTATTTGCCCTCTAGGCCATCGCTTACAACATAAGAGCTCACATTTTGCAACAGCTTCAGTAATATTGTAAATAATAAACAACTTTGTGGGTCTCTACAGTGAGCTTCTGTGTGAGCTTCGCATTCGCTAGTGTGTGTGTTTAACCTCCACTGCATGTATTTATGTACTGAAGCTCCTCATATGAGGATAGCGTGAACTTGAGAGATTTCCATCATTACAGAAAAAGCAAGCACATTGTGCTAATGGACCTCAGTCACCCCAAGTGAAATGAGCTTGTGGATAAATTAAATGGTCAAGGCACCAGCTCCACACCACATCACAGGCAAGCCATGGCACAAGTTGTAAGCATAAAGTAATTTAAATCCTCTTCAAAATGTTAAGAAAACAATTTTTATACAGTTGTGGGGATTAGTCTAAACTGGCTTCTCACAGTTCACGGATGGATAGGCTTATGCAGGCCCATGTAACAGGTTTAGTAAGCACTTGCTAATGTCACTCTCTGACACGTAGGGAGTTTCTAACCTTTACATGCAAATATTGCTTCTGGAAACCTTCACTAAGCCTGTGGTAATGTAGAGTTTTAATGAATTTAAAGAGCTACTATTAGAAATGGCATAATAATAAAGACAAATTACTTAAAAATCTATATGAATATTACAGAAAAATATTATCTATTCAGTATGCCACGCCCTACTTTTCAGGAATAGTACTGAAATTGTAAGATCCTGAATATTTGCATAAAATAGACAATAAATAGTATTACCTATTTAGGTATTTGCCCCTTTATAGATTTACTCTGTTTTAGATCATTAAACAAATGTTTATCAGACAAAGACAACATTAATAAACATAAAAAACAGTTTTCATATTGTGATTTTTTTATAAGGGGGAAAACATGCAAATCACCCTTTCACCTCATAACTGCTGGTCCCACCTTTGGTGGCAACAACTGCCATCAAGGGTTTTTCATAACTGGTAATGAGTATTTTACATCACTGTAAAGGAATTTTTGCCCATTCTTTTTTGTAGATTTTTAACAATTCATTCACACTAGAGGGTTTTCTGTAATGAACAGCCTATTTAGACTGATGCTAAATCAGAGTTCAGTCCAGTATTTGGGTAGCACACTCTTAGGTTCTTTTGTGACCTCCTGGATAAGTCTTTGACATGTTCTTGGAGTATTTTTTGCCACTTTTGGGTCCCTAAGGCTTACCAATGGCTTTGCTTCTCAACTGTTCTTATATTTCTTCAAACTAGGACATCCTGTGTTGCTTTTTGAGCTCTTTTAGTCTACTTCATATTGTCAGACAGGTTTCATTTCAATGATTTATTCACTTTACAGGTCTGGCAATTTTTAGGCCTAAGTGTGGCTACTGAAATTGAACTCCAAAAAATGTGGATTACTATAATTTATGATTTAACATGTTTGAAAATGGCCAGATTATTTCACTTATAACTAATATTTTTTCATCTATATTGAGGAATTATTGATTTAAAACAAGCTCCTATAACTGCTGAACAGTTACTTGTCAGTTAGTTTTGTCTTATTTCAAGTTTATTTAAGATATTTGCACTAGAAACTAGAGTAAAAATACTTGGTAATATTTTGTGTTTTTGCATTGTAGTTCTCATTCTTCACACTATTCAGAGTAGCAGGAGAGAAATTTCCTTTTCTCCACTCCACATTCTCTCTGACATCCATTTAAAATGAGTTCAAGCCCCAAAATGGTATCAGAGAAATTTTCTTGGGTTTGGAACTATGACTTTTTAAAAACCATTGTGTCCCTTGTTTGACAAATTAAGGAATCTTTTACATAAATTAAGATTTCTGTGAGTCTAGCGTCACCATGCACTATCTAGTAGTTAAACACTTTATTATGTACATCAGGTCAGCTGGTTTAACCATCAATATGACTGTAACTTAATGCATTTAGGTGTGTAGAAGTGGGGAAGACAATTTGCTGAAGATCAAACTGAGCAACAGACTGGGGAGGAAAGGAGATTTAAATGACTTTGAAAGTGGCATTACTGTTGGTGCCAGATGGGCACTGCCAATCATCTCTCAGGTTTACAGAGAATGGTCTGAAAATGATAGAATATCCAGTGACAAGCAGCTGTGTGGAAAAAAAAAAATGCCTTCAAAAATACAAAAATACCTTCTTGATACCTACATCAGCAGAATACCACACCTGGTGATAAAAGACAGAAAACTGAGGCTACAATTCACACAGGTTTGCCATAAATAACAAGAAAAACAAAGGAAATTTTTGCTTGGTCTGATAAGTCTTGATTTCAATGTCAACATCCAGATGGTAGGGTCAGAATTTAGTGTAAGAAACATAAAAGCATGGATCCATATTGCTGATGGTGGTGGTATAATGGTGAGAGGATATTTTATTTGAACTCTTTAGTCTGGTTTTTGTTGTTGTTTGAATGGCACAGTCTATGAGTATAGTTGCTGACCATGTTCATCTCCTAAGACCACAGTGTTCTCATATTCTCCTGTCTACTTCACTGTACTCCGATCATCTCAACAGTCCTCTGATCTCATTCCAGCAGAGGAACTTTGGGGTGATTTATCCTAGACGCATAACAGACAAATATGCAGCAACTGCATGATGTTATCATCTCAATATGGCCACGTATTCTTGTGTCACATGAAGACTGTATTAGAAAGTTTTAAGAACCCTTTACTAATAATACCACATGTGCTGCTAACCTTTCTCTGGATGATATATTAGCCGTTATCGCTGGAAGTTAAAAGGCATCATGACATGAAGCCAGGATTTCTGTAAAAATATAAAGTGTCAACGTGATGCACATAAAAATATGGATCTTTTGTCAGTGTCTGGCTTTTTCTTTCTCAGAACCATACTTCTGCTATTCGAGCTGCAGCCTTTGCACCAGACAGGTTTTTAGATGTACAGCATGGAAAAGTGCAAGTAAAGAAAGCTGTTCCAATATGGTGAGCATTGTTCCTTTGACACACTTTAAACAGACAATCTGTTGCCTCCATCTCAGTACAACTACATGGTAGTACAAATCTTTGTTGTTCAAGTTTCTTATTTCTCCTCATGTAGACAAATGATCTTAGAATATCTAACGGGCAGAACAGAGCATTTCCGAAGAAAACTAACAATGTTCACAAGGTAAGAAAACTTAAGCTTTCCAATGTGAATTTCTATATTAATAAGTTGCGTGATGGCAGTAAGTCTGTGAGTGTGTATGAGCAGCTGTTGATATGGACGTCAAGGTCATTCCCATCCCCTGGCGGTGTCGCCGTCTCTTCAGCATAGCAGCTCAGGGTCTCATTACCGTTTCCTCTATCTCTGGAGGGAAACTGAGAGTCAAAGCTCTCATTCACTGCATCTCTCCTCTCTTTCCTCTTCACATAAACACAGGTAGAGCCACACAATGCTGTCACACCACCACCATCACTTATTCAACAGATAGTTTTTTATCTCTTTAGCTTCTCCTCACCAGGGCAGAAAGCTTGTGATTCATGCATGATTAAAGTTTCTTTTGTGAAGTTGTACTTTTTTAAAGCAGTGTCACAAGAGTCAAACTAACATCTGGTCTCAGAGAAGGAGCATTTAAACCTGCATTAAAATCAGCAAATGTTTTTTTTTTTTTTTTTTTTTTTTTTTTTTTTTTTTTTTTTTTTAATTAATGCATGATTTATAGTACAGACAAATCCCAAACCCCAATCTGCTTCAACCAATCTTTATCTCCAACTAGCTCCCTCTGCAATCATTACTTGTATTCTTGGCTTGCATTAAATCCTGAAGCAAGTTATTAAGTGTTGCTTTAATCCAGGTGCTTGAAAGATAAATGACTGGAAGTGGAAACACATTTTCATATCAGACATGAGTTTTTGTAAATATTCTCTTTGTGCACAAACTGCTGTAGAGAGACAGAACAATTTTAATAAGGTGCCAAAACTATTTCCACTGCTAATGCAACAACCTTATGACAGCCTTGTGACATTGCTGCAGGAGCACATCTTTATGCAGTAATTTATGGTTAAAAAACAAAACAAAAAACAAACAAGCTTCTTAATTAACTTCTTAATTTAATTTAGTCATTTCTTGGGTAATACCCCCCACCCCCCCCCAAAAAAACCTAAACAAAAGATTATACATTTAAAATGTAAATGAGTTTGAAAGACATTAAATAGTTTACAAAGCTATTTTCTTATGAGTTATTTAGATCAAAGTATGAAAACTGAACTGATTAAACAAATGTTCAAATCTGTTGTTTTTCAATAAAAATCACTATGTTAAAACAATCCCATTTATTCCTTTGATATATGAGCAAATATCAGTTCAACTTTTTGATGCAGTTTTCAAATTATAATTGTCTCTAACTGCCTCCAAATTCCCAAATATATTATATATTTCTGTAAATTCTCCACACCCAGCAAGATGTTGAATGCAATACATAGTGGGTATAAAATACTTTAATTAACCTAAATTTCTTTGTTTGCTTCCAGATAGCATATGCACAGCCCAAACTTTAATCAGCACAAGAATCAATTCACTCCCCTAGCAGCAACAGTTCTGGCTGCAGCCAAACAGCATTTTATGGTGTCAGCCCGACAAACACTAGGGCACACTCGGGGAAAATAGAGGAGGTGCAGGCTAAAACAAAAAAAAAAAAAAAAAAAAGGAATAAATAAGAAGCAGAAAAGAGCAGAAGGAAGTGTGAGAGAAAAAGAGCCCATAAATTGTGAGCCTAGTGCAGGGCTGCAGGGAGGGCGTAGCAGCCTGATGAATAGAGCCATCAGCTTAAGCAGAGGCTACAGAGCAGCCTGCCATCTGCCTGCCCATTACTAGAGTGAAGCGCATGACAATCTGCTCTCATCTGCAGGGCCCACTGGCATCTCTGACAGCCAGGAACTTTTTTGTTTGTGTGTATCTGTGCGTCTTCTCATGTTCTTCGTGCCTAAACTCAAACATCGCTGATTGAGTGTATCCTGATGGATTTTTAATTGGTGTAAATAAAAGTTCGGTCACATTTAAAGTATATTGTGTAAAACCTAACTGTGGATGAAAAGCAAGGCAAGGGCTGCCCTCAGAGAAGAGCTAAAGCAGCATGACAGACGCTTCACACCTCACTGGCAAGCGAGGAGATCCAATCAGCTCCAACAGATCCGCCCCTCAGGCTGCCGGTCTATTCTTTGGTATCCGTGCTAAACTACAGAATGAGGGATAGAAAGAACTGGAAAAAGTTTGAGGGAAAAAAAGGGATGTAATAAAAGAAATGAAATAAGGGGAGCGAATGCAAAAAGTAGCTGCAGACTGTGTGGGGAGACTCTGGAAGACACAGGCGAATAAGAGCCGGGGAGCGAGTGTTGGGAGGATTTTAAAGCAAAAAGCAATTCTTACCTCAGAGAAGGTCATTACATCAAATGTAGTTAGTCATCATGGTGGAGGATGTTGTCTTTTGTGTTGCAGAGTTAAGTGCTTTGTGATATATACTTTTTTCATTTCGGCTTCTTTAAAGAGTCGAGGCTGTATGGGACGGAAATATCATAAAAGCACTGAAATGAAATTCTAGCTTTATCTTTATGATGAGCAGCCCAGTGCAGGAACTGGTGTTAGTGGGAGTAACAAAGGCATACATTTCATACAGAGCAGGAAACAGTGAAGGCTTTAGGGATATATAAGCTCATGAAAATAGAAGATAAAGTGAGCAGAGTGATGCCAGGAGAAATGAGAAATAAGTATGCCACAGATTTCACAGATCATAAAAAAAAAAAAAAAAAAAAACAAAACAAAAAAAACGGAAAGATGGAGAGTTGAAAAAATATGCTCATAAAACTTTTCCTATAATGGAGTCTAAACAAACAGTGCCTTAGAGAGGTATTCACACATTCACACAGCTTAAACTTGTTTCTCAATTTTGACAAGTAACAACCACAAATTGCATTGTATAATACAGGGATTTTATCTGATAGACCAACACAAGGTAGTGGATTATCGTTCCATTGTAGTTGCAACTGTTGATGTTTTCCTTTTACAGATGTTTTCCTTATTGTTTACCCTGTAGTAAACCCAAAGCATGATGTTGCCACTACTGAGCAACATGATGACATGAAATATTAGGTTTCTGTCTCTCAAACTGTTTTGCCTGTAGGCCAGAAGGTTTGATTTTAGTCTCATCGGACCAGGCCAATGAGTGCCTCATGTTGAGCTTCAGGCCTTCCAGAGTGGTTCCTAATAACACTGGCCTAAAACAATATAGAACTGAGTAGTGTTATGATGTCAAGATAAATAGCAAAAGCTGTTGAAAAAATATCTGCAAGAAATTTCCACAACAGATTGATGCTGATGGGAAGTATATTTTTTTTCTTTTTGCTCAGCAGTATTTTGTCTTTGATTTTTTTTTTTCTTTTTTTACATAACTGCAAGAAATGGGTTTAGTTAATTTTTTAATTTTATTATTTGGTTAATGTTGCTAGCCCCTATGATATACTTAGACAAAGTAGTGTATGATGGTAAAGTGAAGAAAAATCTAAAAAATCTGAAAGGAGCTCTGGCTGTATGTTTAGGGTTGTTGTCCTGCTGGAAGGTTAATCTCTGCTCCAGCCTCAAGTCTTTAGCAGCATCTTTAAGTCTTGCCTTGTATTTAGCTCCATGATCTCTAATCAGTATCCCTCTTCCTGCTGTAAAAAAAAACATCGGTGCAGAATGATTCTGCCACCACCATGTTTCACTGTGGGGATGGTGTGTTTAGGGCATTGTCCAAAGTTAGGTTTTTGTCACAGAGAAATTTTCTTACAGGTCAAAATGTTCCGCGTTTGTTCCTCCATATGTTTCCTGTGTCGCCTACACACTTGAAATGGAACAGAACAATAGTCAAATGGGTTGTCTAATAGCTTTTAGAAAATAATGCTCTCTTTGTCTGGCTTGGCAAGGTCAAAGGGTATAGATACATTTTCAAGGCACTGTTTTAAAGAGTGTGTAGTTTTTCACTAACAATCTGTGAGAAATTGTTTGTATTTGAATCCCAAGCAATGAGATATGCTACACTAATACTGCGCCATCACCATCTGCTCTGCAGTTAGTGACAGTGTGGTTGACCTCTGAGGGTCTTCCTTTTTGTCGCTTTAAAAGAAGAATTATCATAATTCAAGTTATCTGAAGCACAATAGTCATGACAAAGACTGGTAGAAATAATGGGGCTTTTTATGGGAGAAGTGAATGTGTCATGATAGGTCTGCACTCTTGATTTTCACGTGGCTGAAAAATGAAGAAATAATCAGAGGGGGGAGAAAAGTACAATCATTATAGATTCTTCTGGATTGTTAAACGCTTCAAACCGACGTTTTTTTTTAGCAACCAGTGTGGAAAAAATTATTCTGAGGTCAAATAAAATTTTACTGTAAATAATATTTAATTGTTAGCATTATTAGTGAATAATAATAATAAAGATGATGAACTATCTAATTTCATGTCTTAAAAATATTCAGTATAATATATTTGCAAACCTGAACTTAATATGTCTTTTGTACAGTCATATAACTTAATTTCCACAATCAACATTTGTTTTGTGAATAAAAACACAAACCAGGCTGCACGTGAACTCTTTGTTTATTGGTTTCATTTCAGTCATAATTGAAATCCTGATTTTTTATTTTTTATTTTTTATTTTTTTAGGTAATGCCTCTAGAAATGATTAGGATTTTCTGGAGGCACTTATAAAGACATGCTGTAGAAACTTAACTAACATATTTTAACCACATTTTTTTGGTTCAGTTTCACTCTTCATATCTAGACCCAACTACTCCTGGCCTGCAGGATCACTTGAATGGAACCTTTCTGACAACACGAAGTAGGCTAAAAGATCTCAAAAAACAACACATCTTGCCCTGATCCAAATAAATTTAACAACAGATGAGAAAGAAATGGTTACAAAGCCATTTCTAAGGCTTTAGGCAACCATCAAACCACTATACAGAGAGCCACTATACACAAATGCAGCAAACATGGAGCAGTTGTTAACCTTGACAGAAGTGGCCAGCCTGTGTCTCTTTTAAACACATGGAGAAACAAGCAAAACATCCTATTTTGATCAATAAAACCCAGCATTTAATGCGGCAGTACAACAGATTATATGTCAAGAAACTAAAGTAATATTGTTTCCTTTTTTTCTAAACAGGGAATAGGACTAAACTACTGTCATATTTTTTTTAGATGTCTAAAGGCATTTGAGATCCTGGTGAAGGTATTTATTCTTAAATTACAGTTTTGTCTCTTTCTCATCATTAAAATCATATTTTAACATATCAGATATGTAATCCAATAACAAACTGATTGCAGTCTTAAATGAATTGATCTTGGTGCATTGTTATATACTGGAGACGTGTTTGGTGACAAAAGTGACAAAAAAAAAAAAAAAAAACAACCCAAAACAACAACTTAGTTTGTTTCTTGGAGAAACACCTGCCATGAACCTCAAAATCTATAATCCAGAGCATTTAAAAAACTCCTCACACACACACAGCAAAAGAAGCAAAGCGTTAACCCCTCTGAGACTCCAAAAGTCAAAAAGCAGAAGGACAGCTGACTGACATTCAGAGGCGGATTAGTCACAACAAATCGCACGCTTGCTCGGACGCACACACCCCCACACACACTCCTTATTCCTCTCTTCCCGTCCATCACAGAGCTGCTCCTTCTGATGCCGAATTAAGATAAGTTCTCCTCTGTGATGACCTGCGATCACATGGGACCCAGGCCGTGTCCCTTTTAGCAACACATCCACACCATTAATGCAGCTGGAAAAGAGGTGATGAATTACCGCTGCTCAAACCCACGGACATGCAGAGTTTGTTGGTTTAGTTCAATCCAAGCAAGTTTGGCAGAATACAAAAATGGTACAGAGAAAGTGCTCTATCAGGCAAGAATAGAATTGTAGTCAAAGAGAGAAAAAGGAAAAAAAAATGCATTTGTCTACCAAACATAACACTTTATTTTTATTAAATAGAAAAAAACCAACAGTTGCATAGGCTACTTCAATAGTTATACCTAGGAACCTGAGAAAGATGGTTTCAAGCAGAATTTAGAAAAATATTTTGGAAAACTTTAGCCTCTGGAGCATGAGGTCACACCCGCTACAGTTCAAAGAACCCGAATAAAGTTTTGATTTCAAAACATCAACAGCTGTTAATCTGTTTATAGAACTTTATATTTCTGTTGTTACCACTTTGATGTTGGGCTGTAAGGCATGTCTACATTTTTAGTCTAAACTTAAAACCATATAAGCAGCAAAAGTCACAATGCAATAAGCCTTTTTTCAGGTAGGTTAATTATTTTAACAGTTTTTCAATGAGAAAGAGGAAACACCCAAGCGCCATAAAATACTTTTTAAGACTGATATTTGTCCTGAAATACAAGTGTTGAAGAAATGCTGGAAGAGCAGACAACCAGGAGTTTATTTTCATCTTTTGTGTGCAATTTGGTGATATCACTGCACAATATTTTCTGTGTTTATGCACTAAATGGAGGGAGAGAGATCTGGTGAAATAATCACAGGTTTTTCCATTTCTTTTCAATATCTAAGATTTTATATGCAAAAATGCATTTTACCTGATACCATCTATACTTAACTGTACAGCTATTTTTACGTCAAAGAGTAAAACGTTTTGGTAGTTTCTTTCCATCCACCCAATGTCTTCCCCTTATCTGACATCTGGTTGGTAGTGTAACAGTTTCAGGGGGAAAACTAGACATCCCTCTCTGGGGATTGCCAAGGTGTCACAAAGGTATACAGCTGAAACCAGATGTGTACATACATGATATAAAAAGTCTTTGTTTTTCCATTAAATTGAACTTTTCATGTCGGAGGTCCGTAAGAATTCCAAAAAAAATGATTCATTTTTGTTAAATCTCAAAATAAGAAGCAGGAGAATTATATAGGTTAGTTCTTTATTCACATTTGGAAGTTTATATTTCCTTTTAATTTGGTAGGACTTCCTTTTCTGCCCAGTTTCTGCATTTCTAAACTGTAGTCTGCCTTTTTATGTAGCTTTTGCATTATTGGCTTCTTTCTCTCTGAGTGGCCTTTCAGCCCATGTCTGAGAAGACTCCTTTCACTGTGGACAATGATACTCTCCTACCAGCGTCAGCAATCTGGAAATTTTAGTCAAGGAAAAATCCGACATGAGGAGATCCACAATTCTCCTCCAGATATCTTACGTGACTTCTTTTGATTTTTCCATGCTATCAAAAAAGGAAGCAGTGTGTTGGAGGTGGTGTCTTAACACACACCCACAGGCGTTCCATAAAACTCAGAGGTTGTGAATTCACCAAAAATATCTCTCTCTGTATGTAGCATTTAGCAAAAAAGAATTTGAGTAATTCTAATGGACCTAAAACAGGAAATATTCATCCATTCATTGTCAATCGTCCAGAACTTCTGGTAAAATGTTCTTTGGACAGGTCAGTCCAGATGTTTGAGATAAGGTAAATACAGAATTGTGGACCTCTAATAGTAAGAAAAAAAAAAAAAAAAAAAAAGATCTTAAACTCACTGAGATGCTGCTGATTGACTCAAAACAGGCTGTACATGTAATAAACTCCTAAATATTTCCCAGCTAAAGTTTAGGATTGGAGAAACATTTCTCAGATTGATGTCAGAGACTGGTAGATGGCTACAAGAAGCATCTCACTGAAGTTATTTTAGCCAAATCAGGCAACACGAGAAATTAGATTCTGTTAGAATATACATCTTTGTTGATATGCTTTGTTTAAAGAGCAAAACAAGGCTTTTTTCATGTGTTTAACTCTAATCACTTTCTTTTTTAAGAGATAAATAAGAAAAGATCAGCCACTGAAACATGAACATTTCTGTTAAAAGACTGGAGGATGATTTTCTTTAACTTCTCATTATTCTAGTTTTATTCTGTCTCATTGTATTGGTCCTGTTTTAGGGTACAGTAACATATCTTTCTTTAATAGCCTAATTTATAAAAAAAAAAAATTATAAGGAACAAACACATTATTTCAAAACAACAGAAAAACAAGACTGTAGAGGTTTACTTTTATTTCCACCAATCAAACAAGTGTTTGTGAAAGCTCAACACAGATACTAACATGAATATCACCACAAAGGTCAAACAAACAAATGCAAAGCAGTAACAGATGCTTATATGTGTATTTGTGTACATTATAGTGCATGAGGAGCACGAAAACAATAAATTATGGAGAACAAAGTAGGACTGACATTTACTAGCATGAATACTTTTTTCTAACTGTCAAGGTAAGAGGAGATGGGTTGAATGGCCTTGTGACAGGGATGCCGGGCTTTCTGGAAGTGGTTAACAGTTTAAGGTAAAGCAGACGGCCAAGCTCGGTCGTGTTGTATCCTGTTGTTCTCCCCCCACGCTGTGTTTCCAAAACATCACACGGCATCAATGCCTCTCTGCCGTACTCGTAGGAGAGATCGACAAAGGGTAAAAGAGGTAGGGAAGGAGGTAGAAACTAATGTCTACATCTCTCTCTCTCTTGGGGTGCTGTGTTCAGTGACTCTAGTCTGGTTCGGTGCTCCACAGGGTTCTGAAGGTGCGTGTCTTGGTGCTGACTCATTCCTCGTCTTCTCCACTCTAGTTTGTCAGTCCATCAATTTATAATCCCCCAATATACTCAGAATTGCCCCTCCTTTCTTCTCCTTTATCCTTATCCCCCAGTTTTCAACTTGTTCTGTAGACAAATCAGAGAAGAGAGTGCATCAGAGAATGAGTGGCAAGCAAAAAAAAAAAAAAAAAACATAAATCAAAACAGACAAACAGAGGAGGAAGATATTATTTCACACATGAAAGAGGACACAAAGAGAGGAAAGCCTGAGAGTACAATAAAAGAGAAAAGGATGAAGTGAGTTCAGGAAGCAGAGAAGGGACCCAAGGGCACTGGATTCCATATTAGTGATAAGTGCAAGCACAAATCCCCAGCTCTTCCTGTCAATAACCATTTGAACCAACCTTCTGCCGCAGATGTGACAAGAAAACACACCTAAGAGAAGATGAGTGAGAGGGAAGAAAAAGGAAGCAGGAGATATAAAGAATACGTATAACGTAGATAAAAAGGAAGAAGCACAACTACCCTGTTCCTCAGTGACCACCTTAATAACAGCACTGTAAGATCTCTCTGAAGGAATCTGAGTTTATTTCCCGCACTATTGAACCAACCATAAAATAAATATTGGATAAAAACAGTTGCTGCTAGAATACCAACTAGAGAGAAACACCTGCAGGACAGTTCCAGTTACAAGTTATAGAACGGATCTTGAAAATAAGATGATCCCAAGATACTTCCCATAAAAAAATGAAATCCATTAAAACTCTAAATCCAGCATGAAGAGTCTTTTTTTTTTTCTACCAAATTATGCTTCTATTCACCATACTGGTCAAGTTTACTGGAAATAAATTTTGTATTTCAGAAAACTGTAGAAAATTAAGCCTTTAATCATTTGTTATATTTATTAGATTTTTCCCTTTAGTGTTGCAGTCAGGCTCTTGGCAGTGACAGCATCATGCTCTGGTGTTACTCTTACTCAGTTGGAACTGAGCTTTTTGTCAAGGTGAATGAAATCATTAACATTTCCAAATACCAGCTAGATCCAAAACATTCAGGTGTCAGCTGAAAAGCTGAAAATAAAGATGGGTTTCATTTTATAACATCAGACTGGATTGAGTCCAGATAAGCATCCAAATGAACAAAAGTGTGACTTAATGGAGGCAAGATTAAAGACTTGCAATGAATCGAGAATCTAGAGCTAGAACAGACAGAAAAGTCTGTGTAGACACCTGAAGAGGGCTTTGGACAACAGATGTCCTTACTAGCCCAACTTTTTCAAGGCACAGTAAGTAAATATTGCTAAGTTAAGATGCAGGAGGCAGATAGACCCCTGTCAAAGAACACTGAATGATGAAACTCAAACACAACAGTTTTTAAAAACAGTATTCATTTACAGTGTGCAGGGTTTTAACAGGATTTCTAATTTTTTTTAATGTCACAAAAACCTGGCATTTAAACAGAGGTGTGTAAAATAATGAGCCACTGTATATAGCAAGATAAAAAAACAGTCACAGAAGCTTCAATATGGGGATTTCCACCCACAAAATAAATTCTCCCAAATTAAAGACTGTATTTTTCTTCATGTTTCAATGAAAAAATGAGGCTACTGTAACAAAAGATTACTTTATTTGAAGGTTGTTAACACATCTTCCGACAAATGTAACAAAAAAGCTCCAACAGTGCTTTGATAAACTTAAGAAAACCATGAAGTAGGAGTTGTTGTAAGGATTTCAATTCCATCTGCCTAAATATAAATAAGGAGCTTTGATAAATTAAAAGCACAGACATGTTTTCAAGTTGATATTTAAACTATGAAATGCAACAATACAACACTCAGAGACAAGATATGTATTTTAATGATTATGCTGGACCAGTTTCTCATTCCAGTGTCTACAAACACAACACAGCCCGACAACACAGACGGGCATCTTGCTCAGGCTTTAGAGACTGACAGGGGAGACAGACAGGTCAGCCTAAAAAATAAAGTGGCAAAGGAAGAGATAGGGAGCAAAAAGGCAGTCATGCAGCAAGAATATGGAATGAGGCGGTAAGCAGTGGATGGAGAGATCAGCCTCTGTGATAAACTCCCATTCATTGAAAGAGAGAGGGAGAGAGGGAGATGAGACTTTATCTGTACCTCCACTGCCTTTTTCTCACTGTTTGCTATCAAGCCTGCTAAGATCTGAATGCATTAGAAATGCGACTTGGGATGAAGGGATGGTAGATGAAGGGAGAAAAGGATGAAGAGGTGACAAAGGGTGAAGGGCACAAAATAAAGCAAAAGTGGGTCGAAATGTTATCACTGACTGCTCCGATAAAAAGGCTAATTATCAGTAACAAAGGCCAAGCAGCTGACAACGCCACGGTCTCCAGTTGACGGGTCAGGGTTGTGAAAGACTGATTTTGGGGATTGGGCTCCTATCCGTAGTGATACGGCAGCTTGGACATCGCTATCAGTACCCATGGCGCTGCGTGTTCTGGTCAACTTTTGGATTTGAAGGGGAAACTGATTTTGTCATGAGAAAACTCTCTGAGCCGCGCTATCAAATGTCTCTGACTTATGAGAAGCGACTGTTAGAGGTCACTTTTGGATTTTCTGACCTACAGAGCTAAAAAAGCCACGTCCTTTGGCAGTTGTTCTTGCAGCAGCTTCCTGTTAGGCTCTGATAAAGCAACATAAACATCCTAATCAGGAAGCTACATCAGTTCATATCAAACCTACTTCATTCCTTCCCATTTTATTCTGTTGGCTCTGTAATTCTGTATATTATTCCTTTAAAGCCTTATCAAAGAACTGTCTCTTTTACACCTAATGACTTTAAAAGCAAGTCTTAAGACAGATAAACCCAGATGAACAGGAGTACGCCATGATTGCTGCCGGGTGATAAACACAAGCGGATTACCATACCGTCTCCGGCTTGCTTCCAAACAATTTACAAGATTATAACACAGCACCCAGAAAGTGAGCCTGCCCTCGATGCATTTTGACGAGCGTACAGGTAGCTGAGTTAAGCGTGCATGCAAACACACATGGACGCATGAGATGAATAAAACATTGGGCAATTTACATGATATATAGCTTAAAAATGTGCCTGCATCTGACTTTTAGATCTAATACTAATACCCACGAGTGACCGAGAGGCACAAAACTCAGTTTCCCTCATTTCCGGGAAAACAATGCAATTGCAGAAAAATCTAATAGAAAAGCTCTATGAATGCAAATTGAGTCTTTTTGGGGGCAATGTGAAAGAGAAGGGGGATCAAGTTAATATCAGCCTGAGTGACATCACTAGAACCATCCTGTTTTGACTGTACAAGGAAGAAGGTGGAAAATAACATTTATACGTGTAATGAGAAGAGGAGGTAAAGATGGAATGGTGGTGTCCGAGTGGCGTCTGCTGCTCACTTGGACTTATCACATTAAAGTATACACAGAGACAGTGAAGGGAATGCCTGTGTCAGCAGGTATTATGGAAACAGACTGCAAGGTTCAAACAGGCTATTTAGTGATGTCTATTCAGGCGCCAGTAACCTCATGGAAACTATGTTCTGTCTAAAAGCAAGCGGCCAGCTTGGGTTCTGTAAACGGGTGCACAAACGTATGTATGGATACAGGGTGCAAATTACTGTGCCTTGCAAAAGTATTAGTATTAAGTACTGTCCCTTAAATGTCTCTGCACTTTACAACCACAAAGTTCAATGTTTTTTTCTAGGATTTTATGTGAAAGACTAACACAAAGTAGTACATGACCATGACATTGAAGTGGGACGAAAATGGTTTTCTTAACAAATAAACATCTGAAACTTTGCTATTGTTTTCATCACTTTTACTCATACTCACTTTACTCATCTGACCTTTCTAGAACAGTGGCAACATGAAAGTCTTTGTTGAAAGAAAGCTGTAAGAAATCCCATTTGCTATTTGCTACAAGCCATGAAGAGGGACACTGCAGAAATGTGGAAGAAGGTACTATAGTCAGAGGAAACCAACTGGAACTTACTCACAGAGGTTAAGTACCCCAACATGAGGAAATGTGCTACCTCCTTGACTGCATTATTCGGCTCCACTTATTTATGTGAGTCAGCCTTTTCCTACATGAAGATCATTAAGTCCAAATACCGTTCCACCATGACTGATGAATATTTGGAAATGTGCTTGAGGGTGGCTGTCAGCAGCTACTGTCCGGACTATGCATCCCTGGCTGATTCAATTCAGTGCAAGTCATCAAAGTAAACTCAGGCAACTACAAAAAATGTAAATAATTAATTATTATGTGTTGTGCAATATTGGCTTATTCAGTTATGCAAGGTACATCAACATACATTGTACATACAAATAATCTTTAATAAATTTGAAAACCGTTATATGTTTTGCATTTTTGTAGTGGGTAGGTAGATCATTTTGACTTGGTTGTTTTATAAGTAGCTCACATGCTGAAAAAGTGTGAGCACCCCTGCTTTATACCATCCAGATGTGTCAATAACTGTGGAGACCAATTCACCCCTGCTGAATGTCTAAAGTTCAAATGATGATCAGAGGACTTTGTACCCTGATCAACAACACACACACAAAAAAGAGATTTCCGTTTACTGCTGTCATGGAATAATGAGGGATTGGTTCATAAATATAAGAGGATATATGACAGAACAGCAGAAAAGGAGAGGCAGCAAATTTATAGAAATACACCGATGGGTCATTGTTTTTATAAAACATTAAGTCATTCTGAACAATATTAAACAGGTGAGAGAGTAAAATATAATGATATGCTTTGCGTTACATACAGCTAAGTAATTTAGATTTAACTGTAACAGCAGTATGAAACAAGGAGAAACTGAATAAATCAGGTTCAGATGAGACAAAAGAAATGTTCTAAAAGAAATGGCTTACTTTCAGAAATACATACCTGTTTGGCATTGTTAACACACTGCAAGTAAAGAGCTGCTATGTTGGAGCAGTTCAGGGTTTTTCCAGCATTGTCTTTGTAGCAGTTCAGGATCTGGCCCTGAAGGTCTCCACACACTGGATACACTTCGTACCTCCTGCAGGGGTGAAAAGACAAAAACAAAGACGGTGAAAGAGGAAAGCTGCTTTAACAGGTTGGCTCGATGAGGGAGGGGGGGATCTGATGAATTAATCCAAGAAAAGGCTGAATAATACAAGATGCAAATGGACTTCATAGAAATAAAAGATAAACAAACGAAATGCAAAGGATGGTCAATTAAAGATGGGCCGTAAATGCGGAATGAAGATTTGGATATTAAATCTTCAATTTCACCATAAGAGAGTTTAGGTACTTAGAGCTCACTGAGCTACATTGCAGATTATCGTGTGTGTGTGTGTGCCCCCCATCTTTTTTATTATTACTACCATTCCAGCTTGAAAGACCTGAGGCAAGAACCTGCAACACTATTTGCTGCATGTAAGGTCAAAGGTCCACACCCTGCTGTTTGGACCACTACATTTTGCCAGAGAGACCATAGGGGTTAAAAAAAAAATAGCTATATCTCACAAAAATTGAGATACATCAGTGCACAGAGTAGGGATTCTGATATTAAATATGTAATTCAGAGCAGAGCTCTCTAATCTGCACAAGGTTTTGAATGTGGGAAGGTAATGATGATAACGATGAGATTAACTATTACCCAAAAAGTACAGGCTTCTGGTAAAGTAGTCCGTCCTCTCACCCATAAATATCTTTAAAAATTTTCATGAAAAATAACTGATAGCTCATTTGGACAAATCCAACAATTGGGAATGTCTATTTGAGGGCAATACAGCTTTACTGCTTTACATACAAATCCCCCATTTTCTGGTATTCATAGAAAAGCTTTTTTATGGTAATATGTCTGTTGATACTGCAGGCAACACATCACTTCATGTTAGCATGTGTGAGTCTTTCCTTGAGGTATCATCTGCTCCTAATTAAGATGATGGAATATAATGAATGGTATCATAAATGAAACGGTGCCTTGCAAAACTATTCATATCTCATGATTTTTTTTTTTCACATTTCCTCAAGTTGCAAATGCAAACTTCAATGAATTTTATTTGGTTTTAATGTTTGGTGTCTGTGACAGACCAATGTGAAGAAATGCATAAAAGGATGCGTGGTTTTTAAAGGTTTTTAGCAAATGACAAACCGAAGAGAATGGTGTGCGATTGTTTTCTGCCCCTTTAGTTAATATATAGTGGAACCATCTGTTGTTGCTACTAGGTACTAGGCTCTCTTCTAGGTTTGCACCTCGAGAAGCAATTGTTTTGCCTACTGCTGGATAGAAAGAATCTCAACAGCATTTTTTAACTCTTGCCACAGGTTCTCAGTTGGATTTAGCCCTTTACTTTGACTACCTTATTTTAAGATGATAGGTTGAACAGAGCTCTGCGAGATGTACAAAGTATGGGATATTGTTGTATAACCTAACCACTTTAAACCGCTCCTTAACTTTATCCCAGCTCTGTTTGCTGTGTTCCTTGGTCTTTATGATGCTGTTTGTTAACTAATGTTCTCTAACAAACCTCAAAGGATAAAATATATTGGAGCTTGTGGTTGTAATGTGTGAAAAGGCATAAAAGTTCAAGGAGTGCAAATACTTTTTTGCGGTAAAGTAGGAACAATAACATTCAGTGTATTTAAATGGGACTTTTGGATTAAATGTATCCAGAAGTGGGATGTTTTAACCAATCCAAGCAGCAGGATATTCCACCGGCACTGTTGTCTTGCACATCATAACTGCTTTTGTCTCTCTGTTCACACACCCTATAAAAATCCATAATGACTACGCATGCAGATGCCTCTTGGCCTATTATGCTAATAGCGGTGTCATCGTTTTGCTCACATGAGTGCTCAGGACACAGCATCTGCCTCACTCGGCGCGCCTCGCATGGGTGTGAAAGGCAAAGGGATTTTGCCTGCCAGCAACTCTGGACATCTCAAAGGAATATTGGGTGATGAAGCCAAGCCCCCGTAGTCAGAATCAGATGTTTGATTTGCATCCTGGAGAGAGAAATTACCCCCCTGGTGGATACAAAGTGTGGGATTGGTTGCATGGGTCATTACCCAGGGTGCAATGCAGCAGGAAGCTGTTGCAATGAAGATGTGTACATATGTGCCATCACCACATGGTCTTAATTGCTTGGAGTGTTGTAAAAAGAAATCTATATGGAGTCTTTTTCATGTAGCCTTGTTGAGGGTCTCCAAACCTTCAACTATCAGTTGAATCAGTAATGTGCTATTTTCAATTTTTGGCCTTTACAGTTTAAATCAGTATTAAAAGCAATCTGAGTGATTGCAGACATTCAAGTTTCAGCTTTTTCACTTTCCAGTCTTAAAGCTAAGATAGGCAAATCTGCTTCTGGCTATACTCCTTTAACTTTAGCTTATAGATTTAAGTTTTGCATCCAATTTCTCAACTACCTGTCTGCAAAAAGAAAAAAGGATTAAGGACTCATTTTAAAACACATGACTATTTCTTTGCGATTTGTCCTGAAGCAGCTCTACAACTTAAATAACACCCAACATTTGCCTCTCAAAGTAGAGCCCGGAACATAACGCTGCTGGGAGTGGAAAAGGTTTTGCATTTGTGGATCTATCAAAGCGAGATTCAGTCGCTTGCCAGAACGCATGACAAGACCATCGCTCTGCGTCAGAGGGGCTGAACGATGACAACAGTGCTGGCAGAAATCGCTGCCATCCTATTCCTATGGATCCTGGCGCTCATTTATTACACCGCCTATGGGCATCTACAGGGAGGAGAGGAGCCACATAAGCACACTAATTACTTTCTTAAGCATTCCCGTTAATGCCAGGTGCATCCTGCTGATACAAACTGCCGTGTTTATCACCAGTAATGGCCCCGGAGAGAGAGAGAGAGAGAGAGAGAGAGAGAGAGAGAGAGAGAGAGAGAGAGAGAGAGAGAGAGAGAACTGGAGAGAGGGGTAGGCAGTGAAAGGAAAGGAGGGTGGATTGAAATGAAGAGCATTTCTTGATGAAAAACTAAACAGAGGTACTTCTATTTATGCTTAATCTCTGGTTCTCTCTCAGGGGAAAGGCCTGAGAATGTGGCTGAGTTAATCACAGAGACAATAACACTGTCACACATACTGCGGCACGATGTTGCATCCTGTATCATCTGTCATTAAGATTAACATTAAGTTCCTGCCGCCAACCACACACAGCCAGTGCAAAGTGACTATAACCTCCCCTCCCTCCCCCTCATTTTTACATTAAATGCTCTCATGTCATTTTCTATGTGACTGCTGCGGCATTACAGGGCAGAATGAGCCAAGCACAAAAACAGACTAATTTTTTTAAATATTTCAAATATTACAGAAGTTACTTGTTACAGAAAAACAAATAACTGCCCTTTGATATTGCTTTACTTTTTAAGGTCAATGTACACCAAACTTAAGCTTTTTGTAGCAACAGTAGCTCAGTTAAATGCCGATGCATGGCAGTTTCTACCACAGTGGGAATTTTAAAGCTTCCTTACAAATACTGTGACAAAACAATTACGAATCATCGAGTTCCCATGCAACCTAAGCTGCAAGGAATTCTTAAACAAGGACGCCATATCAGGTTCCCAAAACAGAAATCTTTATTCAATTATGTTTACATGGTGTAACAGAAATAAAGGGGGAGTGAGGGCTTGAGGCATGTTCAACCTCTCTGGTTTGTCTCGCTCTATAATTTCAGTTTTTAATTAATGTGTTTAGCTAACAAAGGGGGAATATATATTTAAGATCGCTGTACTTGAGCAAAAGCCTGTTGTATCTCCTGGTTTTTGAAAGCAAAATCTAGACTTCAACAAATTGTAATGGTCACATAAAATCTAGGTTTCCTGCCAAAGGGAGACTTAAAAAAAACTATGTTGAGGGGCAGATGTGGGAGCTTTGCCATTATCTTCCATGCAGTTTTTACCATATTCTTTCAAAGCTGTTGCAATAACTTCATAACGGTTAAAAAGGGATTCTGCTTGCTACATTGGCCACTGACCTTTTGTATTTACCACCTCCTTCCAAGTTTCTAATTTATGCTCATTCAAATCTGACTGTCAGAGTCAAAGCCAACTTCTCAGCTGAGAGAAAGACTGAGATGACAGGACCCTGAAGCAGAAGCATTAAGTTGGTTCTGAGAAAAACAGCCCATCAGACCAAAGTATGGCACTCCTCTCAAGTCTATCCATGGCTGTTTCGGTCCTGGAGGCTCAAGTTGGTTCCAAACCTTAGTTTCATTTTTAACACCCCTGTTGTAAAACAAATAAATCTAAATAAACCTGGATTTAAGAAATATACAGAAATCATTGCTTTCTGTATATTTATGAATAGGAGAGAAAAAAAAAATTCTTCAGACAAATTTTCCATACATTTTAAAAGAGATTATGAGGCTGATTTATGCATGTATATTATTATACTTTAATATAGTTCATCAACAGTATAAATGACTCATAGCAGATTTTCTAATTTGGTCGAGATAAAATTTCTATGCAAGAAGATTGAAGGAACTGTGAATTCACTAAAAACTTGTATTTTAATGATATATAAATTAATTTGCTTGTGTTTAAGTCCTGCATTATATATATGCTGTCGTAATCAAAAATAAAAAAATTAAACTCCAAGGGTATCGACAAATAAATAAGATTATTTTTCAAGTTTTCAAACCAGTCATTGTCAAGTAACTGGTTCTCCATTTTCCTATCTCCTTTATTATTTTACTTCCAAATTAATTAACTGCATTTTTTAAAACTAACATCAGGTTCCTATTTATTGAAAGAAATTACCAGCACATCAAAATTCAAACTTGATACCACTGTACACTACTCCATTTCAATCACCTGATCCAGTCTCATCTTCATTTCTAAGTTCTTTATTCCTTGTCTCAAATCAAAGCAAGATTCATGGCATGCCTAATAAAACTGCACGTGGCAGCAGACAGCGAAATAAACACAGTCATCCTGTCATATACAGTGTATTATTTGCACTGTGCGAGTTTAAGTGTGTGCTCTGCACCCCTTTACCCCCGAGACAGTAAATCTTAGCAGTCATATAGGGGTTTCGACTTATTGTCATCAGTAGCAGTAAAGGTGTCCATAACAACTCCTCATACAACCTAACCCCCAATACACAAATGCATCTACACAAAGACACAAAATTCCTGTATGCCTGATTTATTGATAGAAGAAAGGCTGAGGTTGGTTTAGGTGTCTATATTAGTCTTTCTAAGCTGGATATTATAAATCACAAAGAAAAGAGGAAGCCAAAGAGTTAACCTTGACGGTGGATAGTGACCAACTGAAACAGCAATTTATCTAACAAATTCTGAAAAGAAAATGTGTAATTCACCCAATAAGTTTGCTCAATTAGATAGAATGAATAGCATGTATAAAAGAAAAGCCAATTCTTAGATCTGAGTGTTTTTTGTAAGGTTTCCTTGGCAGAGAACACAAAAATCAGAGTGAAAGGCAGAAACCCTACAAAAATCTGAAGAGATTCCACTTTACATGCAATAAAGAATAACAGATCACCTCCTCATTCTTCCTCAACACATTCCTCCATCCTCCAGGTGTCCCTATATAATTTAATAGGATCCTTTTTAAAGCCTCCCGCTCTACCAGTCAGCATATTTCATCAAAGGAAACATATTCTAATAGGTTTATGTCTAAGTCTACATTTCTATCAAGCACGCCTGTCGCACGCCCTAAGATTTATGTCTGGATTTCCTTACAATCTGGACACGTTTAACCAACAGACTATACGAGGAATAGCGCTAATCCATTTTTCAAACCAATATATATCGACCATGACTCCCATCTGTTCTGACATTGGACTCTAAAATGACATTCATAGATCTCTGTTAATGATAGAGCAGGCTTCCATAGTGTGAGACAAGTGCGCGAATGGGTACAGTCATTTGTCATAATCTCAGGTACATCACAGTTCTAAACACACAGTGAGTCAAAGGGCTGCAACTCTTGAGACAGAGGCAAAAAAAAGATGTCATTCACTCTAGCAGTGGATGACATTAAAGGGTCTACTGGAAAAAAAAAAGTAATAAGAGAGGTGAAATAATGAACGACTGAACAATTTTTGACAAAAGACCATGTACCAATGGAGAAGTCTGAATGGTGCATCTGTAGATCGTTTGATCACTCTGATTTCTTCAGGTTTAAAGGGCAGACGACTAGAGGAGATGTTTTTTTTCCTTTGCCATTAAATGTTTGTGTTGCTAACATTAAATATCCATTTAACAACATAGTGGAAAAGCATTTTGACATTCAAACATATTTTCTCTCCAATACTTGAATTCTTAAAACACCCCACTTCACCCTGTCCTTCACCATTCACAGTCCTATCTAAGCTAACAGAGTATTTTAATCCTGATCAACATGAACAATCTTTCTCTTGCCATTGTTACAAAAACAAAAATATCCCGTTTGGCCTGCAACGAAACTTGGGATAGGGTGGGCTGCGAAAGATACAACAGACATATCCTTCGAATCCAGGAAAAAGGGGATGCATTTGTGGGCCACATTTTGAAGAGCCTTTAAATTGGGACAGCCTTTGTCACATTGCTGTGACATGACCTGCCTTCAACCGCTGGCTTCAAAGGATGCAATCCCTGAATCTGGACACGTGTGGTGGCAATAATGCACACTGAACTTTGGGTACCGAGGCAAACTCCAACTTCTTCAGTTGAATTCTGACATTTAGACACTTTTTTAAATTATTATTATCTCCGACAAAAAGCACATGATGTGTTAGTCTAAGTTGGTACATACTGTGGAGAATGTAGCCACATCCTTAGTTTTGAATCTAGGACTAAACTATCTTTCTTGAATCTAAAAGAAACAATCCAGTGGGGGTGGCTGGAGATGAAATGATTAATTAATCTGGGGTACAGTGGAAGGTGGCATCTTGTCAAGCTGTCCTCCAGTGCCTGCCCAGAAGTACTAAACTGAGATCAAATTAAACGAACACTGACGATAGTAAAATCTTGGTAAGATGTGCAGCCAGCCCATTTTTATCCAGCTTGGGAGAGCTTTTGTTGATAAAGAGCTGAGGTGACATGTTTCAAGAGAGCCAAACAGTTTGTTTGGAAATTAAAAAGGTTATGTGTAGAAAATATAGAGCAGCTGTAAAAAAAAAAAAAAAAAAAAAAAAAACCTCAACATGGCTTTTCAACCTAATTTTCTTTCAAGTATTATGTGCTATCTCAAAAGCAAAGAAAATCTTATTAAATGGCATTTAGGCTGGTTTAAATGAGGGTAGAATAGCTTAGCAGTAGAGTTTAAAGCTACTTTTTGAAAAATTTCTATGTTTATGGGGTTTCCTATAGTATCTGAAGCTTATTGTTCAATATAACAAATACTGAAAAAAAAAGGGTAACAGAAAACAATATTACGGTTCAATCTTATTGCATGTCACATAATAAATCATGTGTAACTTGACCCATCACTCATACACCAATCAGAGACAGAAGCAACAAATGCAGCTCCATTGACAGTATGGATCACGCTGAGCCACCACTGATTGCGTTGCCAGTCACCACATTGTCTATTTATCATCATTTAGGTACTTTCTGGGGTTAACAGGGTTAAGGGGAGGGTGCCGGTTCCCCCTTAAAAGGCATTTTTGTTCTCTCAAGTTAAGGCAGGCGTCAATAATAAGACAAGTAAATAAATACAAATGATCCAGTTAAGGAGAAAAATGAAGCACGTTTAATCCATGCTGCTTTTAAAAAGCGGACCTAAGTGATCCCCTGCAGAGAAATCCATCAGCATGGATAAGAGATTGGGGAAAAGAAAATGGACATGAAGAGAGAGAGGAAAAGAAAAAAGCATGAGGGATAAAAGACTGCCAAAGATTGAAGAGGGAGAGTGAGGATGGGAGGCAAGAGTGGACAATAATGAACAAGAAGAGAGCGAAAGAGATTTAAATTAAGACAGAAAACACTGTTCCAATACTGAGTGAACACTACGGGAGACCAAGAAGGATGAGAGGGAGAAACGAACAAGTTCAGTGTGTTCACTTTTACCTTCTTTATGCATACCCTTACAAGGACACTGGACTCTGGCCTGAGGCAAAAAGCAACTTTGAAATCTTGCCCAATAGGAAGTAAAATTCAGCCAATTAAAGCCTCCAAGGTAAAGGAAATAAGACACTGCAAGATTTGTTTATAGTATATTTTGGTTGGTTTGGCAAAAATACAAACTCGAAAATACTTCATGCCTTTCTGTCAGCAGTGTAAGACCTTTATTTGTTTACTATACAGCCATCAAAATATTCTTTTAATGAACCATTTCCTGTAAACACTGGCTGCATGCTTCTCTCTCAAGGCCCAACATTGAGCAAGCCCAATATATCTGCCTGACTTTTGCACGGCTCTGCTTCCCAAGGATGTTCTTTGTTGTGGTGACAACAAAGAACATCTACTTACTTTACTTTAAAATTGATCACCGAATATGAATAATTCAGAAAATCACATTTTCACTAAAGAGTCAAAACCTAGAAAAGAAATAAATCTGACCTTGGTCTGGGTATTCTTCTGTTCACTTTAAACTGTGTCTGTAAATTCAGTTAGAAATGGGTGAGGTACAGGTTGGGGTATCAACGTACAGTCCATTTTTTTAAAGTTATGGTTTCAAAAACACAAAAATCTTCTGTCAAGTCAAGTTTATTTGTATAGCACATCATCATCATACAGCCAAATCATCAAAATCACTAAGCAAATACACATGAAAATCATCAAAATTATCAAGCAAATATCAATGTATCACAATCATAAGGATCATCAAGCAAATATCATCAAGCAAATATAGTTCAGTGTTCTACTTACTACTAATGAAAGGCAACTCTCAACAGGTGGGTTTTGAGCCTTGATTTAAAGGAACTCAGTGTGTCGGCTGTTTTGCAGTTGTCTGGAAGTTTGTTCCAGATTTGTGGTGCATAAAAACTGAAAAACTGTCACATTTGCTACAGTTTTTGGCCCTTTAAGGACATGCTGGAGAAAATCTTGAGGTTTTCTCTGGATGTATGTATCATATTTTAACACAGCACTCCTGTTCCTCTACCCTTTGCTTCACATTGCGGGTGAGCTGGCTAAAAGACATCTGCTAAAGAAAGATTCATTTGGCTATTTGGAAATACTTTGATGCAAAACACATATACTTTTATGATGTGAAAATTAACAGAGCCCCCATCTATAACTTTTATGAAGGTAGGATTGTTTTAGAACTATGAGCACTGTCTGTCAAGGAGCCAACCGCAGGCTGGCTACCTGAGCAGACAGCCTGATTAAATAATTAGCTAAAATCTTCTCATACTTTTTTGCTCTTTATAGAGCTGAATGGGAAAAAAGGTCTAATATTCTGTACAATGAGCACTTTGAGATTAATACTAACTTTATAAGGTGTTTATTCTGCAGTTTTTCTGAAGCCTATATTTCCAAAATAATGTGAAGTGCAGATATGACTGCAATAATCAAGATGTTACATTATTTTTGAAGCAGTAGAAATGACTGTTGCTTTTCTGCTTTTAACAAACATTTATCATGCACTTTTGCTTTAAATTTTTGTTTAAATACTGTAAAAATGTGACATTTTTACTCAAGGCTACCATCGCATTACAATCTGAGAATGGTCCATGCCAAGCAAAAATTATAAAACTTACTCTATTGCAAAAAAAAAAAAAAAAAAAAAAAAAAAAAAAAAAAAAAATCCCCAGTACCAAATAATAGAGAAAGTAATAAAAATTGATCACACAATGTGTAATCATTTCTAGAACAGCAAAGAAACTAAATATGTCACTAAATAATTTGGTGTGCATTACATGTCCACATGTGCACCCACAGAGGTCTCTTGAATTATATGTGCTTTCCCAGCCAGAACGGCAAAGCTCTTAAGACCAAAAGAGGGGCTTTTAAAGCAGTTATTGACTTCTGTCTCTTCAGCTGACCACCATCCTGTCCTTGTGACCAGGTTGCCTAGCTACAGAATTGTGTCTACTCTACACTGACAGAGGGGTCAAAATGCTGCTTAGCCTTTCCTGCCTTCCTACTGTTTACGAAACAGAAAAACACCTCTATTACTACAACAGGCATAACATTTCTAAAATAATTGGATCTAATAAAATAATAATTGTTATTTTTGTCAATTTGGCATAGGTTTTATAAGAAACATAAACACTAACAAAGATATAGGATTTTGGTAAATATTTGATGGCCCCTCTTCACCAAAACGATCATGTTTCTGTAAGATTAAACAAAAGTTGCGATACATACATCCTCATACACTTCTTGAAAGTGATCTTACAGTCTCTGTAATAATTATATTAACTAATTAGACACCATGTTTTTTTTTAAGGTGCAAAAAGCTGAATTTATGTGTGATTACATATCATCACAACAATGCAATGGTTTAAAAGTGTCAGAATCCTAAGGTGTTTGGGTTTTGGTTTTCTTCTGTGTTTTGATTATTTCCTTGTTTATTAGTATCAGTTTAACTCTTGCCATTCATTCCTTGATGTTAGTTTATTCATTTGTTCTGTTCCGTGTTCTTGTTGGATTTTGTTCCCTTTGATCAGTATTGTTATTTTCCCTTACTTTGACATTTCTCTGATTCCCAGTTCAGCTCTTTGTGTTGTTCACCTTCCCTCAGCCTGTCATTTCCACAGCTGTTTCCCATTATCCTCTGCTAGCACTTTCCCTGAGCAGTTCCCATTTGCCTCTGATTAGTTCTTCTGGTTTGATTTGCCATAAGAAAAACAGCATGGGGATAAAATTGAGCTGTGCGGAACTCCATTGGTAAGTGGTGTTGCAGCTGATGAATTTTCGCCCATCTGGACAATAGAGCCTTAACCATAGCAGACCAGTTCTTTTGAGACTTTCATGGAGTTCAAGCTGTCATAAGAGTAAGCATTGACCAGAAGAAACCAAGAGAGTTAAAATGACAACTAAATCAACAGTTAAAGAGCTGCTGAATCAACAGTTAAAGTACAGTTATCTGAACTCTCAAAAGATCTGTTTCAGTGACATCATATTGTTTAAAGCCAGAATAAAACCTTCTAGTAAATACAAATATTCCCCCAACATGTCAAATTAAAATTATTATCTAAGATCTTAGACAAGGTAACTCAGTCCTGAAGTTTGAATAGGACAGAGGTCCAAATTTAGCTATTTTATTAACTGTCTGGGGAACAGCATGTTCACACATTGCTGTCAAAAGATTTCTAGATGCTTACTCCAAATATTAATCACTTCATTTACCAGTGATTTTGTGCAACATCTGATCTCTAAAAAAATAAGAAATTGGTGTTTTTTTTGTTAAAGTCATTATGTAAATAATCAGTGGGTAAGAGGGCTCTGACACAACACAAAGAAGAAAGTCAGGCTTGGTGTACAGAAAAGGCAGTGCAGAAAAACAGTGAGTCATTAACATTCAACAAGTTCTGCTCCACTCCTTGTTCCACCTTTGCTTGTGTGTGTGTTGAGAGGCAAAGCAGGGATCGAGACGGCTGTTATTGTCAACTGGATTAAATTTAAAAAACAGATTTATTCAAAAGAGCTAAAAAAACAAACAACAGACAGGGAGTGAGCATGTAGCCTCAGGGGAAAGAGGAGTGACAGTGAAATGACTGAATAAAATGAGATTTCATCCTTCATGGCAGCATGCATAGGGGGAACTGAAAATCTGCACTCTTGGTCATAAACAAAGTGTGAAATGCATTATGTTTTAGGATCTTAAATTAGGTTTTGAGACTTTAAAGTGGGATAGAGATGTTCAAATTAAGAGTTCACATTCCTTTGCACTGCATAGCCCTGTCAGTCTCACCTATTCACTACTACATGATGTCCATGTCCCATCTCGATTCTAAAGGGACCTTCGACAAAGTACGAGCGGGTGCCTTTAACAAAGAGGTTTCAACCTCTGTCAAAGGTTGGAACGGAAGCTTAGGATGACCCAAGCCTTTCTTCATTCCATCTTTTCTCATAATCACACATCTAAAAAGTGCTTCCATGCCTGTCAGCCTATCTTTTAAACTCGATATCTTTCAAACTACAATTCTATTTAATCTCAACATTAGACTGATGCTGTCACAGATGTCTATTCATCCTTGCAAAGCTTACATAAATGCAGTCTTACAGAAGAGTAAAAGGTCAAAAATTCAGAGCTGGACACTGTGATACCTCTTACTCTGATAAATAACCACTGGCAAATGAGCCAGCTTATAAATCAGAAGAGATGGAATAAGATAGCCGCATTTCTACAGGCAACTGGGAACTCTTATCTGCTCTCAGTGTCATGGGGAAAGTAAAAAAGCATTGCGATACTCAGTATATGTTTCTGAAATACATTAAATGTTACATTTTCAGTGTAATTAAGTATATGTGAGGAAAATTTAAACAAATAGACTTTTATGTGTGTTTCTTTTACAGCATACAATTATGACCCAACAGTATTAATTCTGCCTCACCTCATATTTTGGAACATTCTAGTATAAACAATGCCATGCTTCTGAGTCCAAGTCATAATTAGGACAAAGCCTGAGTGATGGTAGATATGCATACATCATTCCATACATAGAAGTGGAAATTTTTTGAGCATGTCGCTGTATGAGAATGGATGCAATAAGGTCAGGTAATGCAGTATTGTTAACTTAAGTTAGATACTCAAATAGATACATTTGCTTCAAAATAAAACCTTCCTCTTGTGAACTTCATTACTAGTCCCACTTTAAATCAACTAATTAAATCAACTAATGCAGAGCATCAACCCATAGAACCTACATAAGAACAGGTGCTGAACAGAGCTTAGGTGGTAATATACCACTGAGCTCCCATCCACTCCTGATGTCTGACTTGTCTGAAAAAGTAATAAATCTTGACAGACATCCACATCTGGCCCTACACAGCTTCTCCCCTATAATAAACTGTAGCTTAATATCAGTCCAGCCCTTATAGACCCTTCACAGTAGCACTGACATGAGCTAAAGTGTGAAATAAAGATATTCCCAGGACTATGGTTCAAATGTTACATCCACAGATTACCATATCAAATGTTAATTTGATCAAATATGGATAAGGCACTGAGTCATTTTATCGTTTCAACAGGACATTTTTATTGCTGTCAAAATCAAAAGTCGCTGAGAGACAAATATTTATTAATATGCTACATAGGCCATAGACTGGATCTTATCTCTGTAAGGTCTCTGTCACAGGAGCTTGGAGCAAAGACACAAAAGCTGTTCATTATGAGAGCAAACAAACACGCACCATTATGCATGAACTTCTTCACATAAACAATAATGGGCTAAACAGTATTTGTTAAACCCAATTAACCCCTTTGGTCTGATCCCCTCAATGCATCTCTGCTCCCATCTTGTAACACCAGACCTTCCCACTATTTCATTAGCACACATACACACTAAGCTCCCCCCCACCCCCCTTCCACCATTCAAGCCCAGTCACAGCCCTGCTAATGCACCTCCTATAATCAAATCCACCAATCACAGTATTCCGTGCAAAGACCCGTGTCACATGACTAACTGCACATTAGCTCAACGCTTGCTTGGAGTTAGAGCTGTCATTTTGCACTAATGTGATTCCAGTGTATCTTTTTTTTCTTTAATTTGATTTGGGAAGTCTAAGCTCCGGCTTCTACGAGTCTCGCACAAAAGCCCTGGTGGGCTAGGCTAATCAGTTTCCAACATTTCTGAGGGAGACAATGATCCCAGTGTTAGCGCTGGCTAATGACAAGCTAACACAATCAACACAGCCTCCCCAGAGGTGAGCTCAGAGCCAAGGCCCAATCTTGCCCCGCCTCCTGCAGGCTCCTCATCCACTTTCCCTACATTACTATGGAGACTAATGGCCTCTTATTAAGAAGACAAATGGTTGAGGGATGGGGAGGGATGCTGTGTCTTCTTCAGTTACATTTACGTGTTGGATCTGAACTACTTCAATGACAGCTTAAATGTTTAAAATTGCCTTCCAACTGATTTTTTTATAGCAAGGTGTGGCGCAGGTTTGCATCTATTATTAATATATGAGGATGAGTAGGATCATACACACACACACGCACACAAATAAAATATATTTTTCATAATTCAAGTTAAGTTTATCTGTCTAACACATTTCAGCAACACGGCATTTTAAGGTAATGGGTGGATGGCTGGATGGATGGCTCAGTAGATGGACAGGGACGGACGGACGGATGGATGCATGGATTTATGATTGGTGTGGGCAACAGGAAGGGATGAATGAGTGTGGACAAAAGGAATACAGACAGACAGACACAAACTACTGAAAAACTTTGACTAAAATACTTGCACCAAATTTCATATGTTTTCATATTGTGTAGAAGCCCAAATTTAGAAATTAGGAATAAATTAGAATATACAGTTATGTTTAAGCTTACTTTTGCTAACTAGAAAGATACACTCAGATCAATAATACTTCTTTAGCAGTAAAATAATAAACAAGCACAAGTTTCAGTATTATCAATGGCCTCTGTCTCTTCAAAATTATCAGTAAACCACATCATTAACACCTGCTAATAGACAAGACGAACATGGTTTCAGGTCAAATATGTTGGTTGGTTGGAATGAAGCTGGTCTAAATTAATTCAACCTATTCACTGGTCCATAAAAACAGATTATATTCAGTGAATGCACTGTTTTGAAAAATAGACACATGATCACAACATGAAAGCAACTCCCAACAACATAAGAAAAGAGGTTTTCAGTTGAAAAATCTTGAATGTCGAAGTCTAAGTCCTGAATAGAAATATAAAGTAGATGTTTCACAGATTTTGAAATGCAAATACTCACTGATCTAACAGTGTCCTTTTTACATTGGAGTAATTCCTAAATGTGCAGGAGCTCAATTTGAATTGCATATGAGTACAGTGTTAATATTTCAAAATCTACCCAAACAGAAAAAAGCTAAAGTTTTCTTCTTCATCAAGATCTTGTTTTGACTCCTTTGACATTTGTTAATTACTTTTCAGTAAGGGGAAATCATAAGTGGAAAGCCTGATATCTTTTTTTAAAGCTTTCTTCTACTTTGTAGTTATCAGTGTCATTTTCAGGTCTTCACACAGCTTAGAGAAAATCAGTGTTAGAAAGTTAATACAGAAATTCTTTAGAAAGAATGGTGGTCAACTTTTTTGATTCTTATTTTTATTATAGTGTTTATGTCATTAGTTTTGGAAACTTTATTAATGAGTACACTTACTTGAATTTGGCATTTACTTGGTCTGCAGCTTTATGATAGTTCTCTGTGGTTAACTTGTAGAACTGCGCACTCTGTAGAGAGAGAAGGATGAAAGTCATGAATGCATGATTATAACTGTGATTATACAAAACTAAAACTGGCTAAAATTAGTCAAATGAAACAAGTATTTCATGTATGACGTAGTGGTCCACTTAGCTCAATTCTGTTCTGTCTCATCTCTGAAGCCTCATCAAAATCTAATGTTACAAGCGCACAGTCAAGTTTTCTTTATACATATCTTGCAGGTATAAGGCTTGGAAAGGCAAAAACTCTCAGACCTCTGCTACTATGGTGAGAAAGTGTGAAATATGGGCATTTGTGCTTATCCTCTCACAAAAGACTGCTGTAATAACAGAGAGCAATCCTGCAAGGCCACAAGGTCGCTAGTCAACAATGTACAGACGAGTGGTCAGAATCCCCTGGTGACCCGTAGCAAATGAGCCCATAGCGTGGCCACTCAGCCTAAATTACCTCCTCAAACACAGCCATATACCCTCTCTTCTGGAGCATTTATATAACCCCAGGAAGATTCTTCTTGCCACTCTCCAGAGGCTGTTATGCACATTTATAATCACATTGTGAGAGGTTGTAAAGTATGACAGATAGCTTGATTTAGAGTGGTTTGAGTTTTCAAAGATGTTGGGGAATGCCTAGCATTACAAATAACTGTTGAAAAGGGCACAATATATTCATAAAATAGTGAGTCCTCAAAAGTAAAGCATTTACTTCTTTCTTTTAGTTTTCTGTTAGTAAATAGGTTAATATTTAGTCTATATTGGAAAATTATGGACACGATGATAGACTCTTAATTGGTTTTTCTCTAAAATAATTGTAAAAACAAATATTTAAACTTAGTCTAGAAAGTGCAACACCTATGTTAGTCCACACATCAGCACAAAAAAGTATCCTAATAATGTCAATAAATCTCAGTAAAGCTCAAATAAAGAATTTTTTGATTGCAAAAAATGTATGAATGACATAAATCAGCATGCATTTTTCAAAACTTCAGAAATGCTGAGAGCCTGTTTGTCTTTGCAACTTGTAACATGATGATTGCTCCTTTTGCTCTTTTGTCATAAAATTAATATTTTACAGCTAACATTTTTAGAAATGGTCTTAATGAGGCAGAAGACAGTGGTGCCACATTCAATCAAAAACAAATGTTACTCAAATCAAAGTATTGGTATATTCACTTTTTAAAAAACAACTCAGATTAATCACTTTTCCCAAATACTCCTGCAGACATTAATCAGTCATATGGCCCAATTTTCTCACTGGATTGTACAAGTCAAACACCCCAGTCTAATCCATTATTCACTGACCAATGAAGAAAACTTAAACAGGAATGCCAGAATGCCACAATAAATCAATTAAATGAAGAAATCATGTTACAATTTCATGTTAATGTCAGTATTTAAACTTTATTTAAAAGCAAGCAAGTTGGTTCAAACTGATATCACACAAACAGCAAAAACAGCAACTCGAATGACATTAAAATTCAACATCGTACATAATTTAAATAATTCTAACAATTCTAATAAAATACTATTGCATTATTGTATGTATTGATTGACTTATTTCTTGACAGAAGTGTTTCCTTCAAGCTGCAAATAAGTTTCATATATATAAATAGATATTTAAATGCATAAATAGACAACAATGAACTTCTTCTAGCTTCTAGAAACAGGATAAGGAGTCCAGTTACCTTTAATTCAAGCACTTAGAACTGTCTTAAGCTGTACCTGAATGCAACATGTGAACATGTGCAGCTGTTGGATTCTCTCATCAACAGAGATTCCTCTCACTTGCATCTAATATCATGTATGGCATTTGAATAAACTGGATGCTACAGGTAGTCATTTGGATGTCAGCTAATTTTTCTTCAGTACTTGTGTTGTTTACATTCAACTTGATGTTTTTTCAGGTGAATAATTAAGTTAAGTGCAGAGAGAACTATGTACCATATTGCTGCTGAAAAACGCTGACATGCAGTTTTGGTTCTGTCCACTTTTCTTTCTCCACTGCAGCTTAACATTCCCAAATAGCAGAGCTTAGTGATAGCTGGGAGTCCTCTGTGTTTTGCTTTGGTGTCACTTTTTAAAGTTGCACTGCAGAACATTGCATTATGCATTTAGTTCTGCACATAAACATTCTGCATGTGTTCAGGAACACAACAGCACTGGATTTGCTCAGTGCATGATCATGCTGAAAAGACAGACCTGGACCAATTATTTAATTATTTTCAGTACGAATACGTGTGCTGTTACACCACACACACACACACACACACACACACACAAATATATATATATATATATATATATATAATATTTATAATTAAAAATTAAAAATTTTATCATTGTAAAAGTTCAATTCAGAGGGATATATTTCAATATTTCAAGCTTTTGTTCATTTTGATGGTTGTGACTAACAGTTAATGAAAACCCCAAATTCAGTGTTTTGATGTGCAATGTTGTTTTATGCCCTAAGCAATGCTGATGGAAGACTGCTTACTTGACAGCTGTATAGCAGACAGTCACTGAAATCCTCCACAATAAGGCTAAAGCACAAAAAGTCACTGCAACAGAAGCTAGCTGTTCACTGAGTGATGCATCCAAGCATATTAATCAAAAGTTGAGTGGAAAGAAAATGTCTTAGAGAAAACAATGAGCAGCCTTTAAAGGACTGTGAAACAACGCCTGATTAGAAGTTCATTAGATATTCATAAGGCAAAAACTGAAGCTCGAATCAGTGCGTTAAGAGCCACCAGATAAAGACTATTAAGAACAACGCTATAACATAATGTCTCTGTATATTTTTTTGATCTTTGTACCATCCTGATTTTCTGTGAAACTGTATTTAATGATTTTCACTTGTTGAACTGAATTACTGATATAAATGAATGTTTTGTTGGTACATAAAATTATTATGAAGTATCTGAAATCAAGAAAGCAACTACAGCAAAAAGATTGATTCAGAAACCTTCATCTGTAATTGGACTTTATACTACACTAGAGCTTGATATGTGAAATATTCATGGATTTAAAAGTACTTGTTATGATACTGGTGACAAATTATACACAAATGGGTAAGAATGGAATTAGTTAAAATGAAATGCAGCCATTCAGGAACAGCAACAAAAAATAATGTCCCCATTTTTTCATGCAATAATGCGTCTCAACATCAAAAATGCCAGCCACCTTCTAAGCTCGTTAACTTCACATTTAAAGAATACCTAACACTGAAATGCTTTTGCATACTTTACAAACAAGCAATGTGATGCATTTTCACATTCAAGCTTCTTGCTTTCATCTGCGTTAACTTCACCTTCAAGCAGGAGAGACATTCATCATAGTTCAGTAAGGATCAATAGGAATGAAGTGCACTGCTGAAAAGATCAATAGTCATGTGCTGTAGAGGTAAAAGAGGATGGGACATGACACTGACAAAAGGTCTGATACCAATTGGAGTCCTCTTCATTTGGATGGACACTTTTATAGATGAACTGCAATATACTGAATGTACTTTCCTGGGTCACGATGTGCAGAGTTTCAAAACTACTTTAGGGGTCATAAATGACAATCTTTTATATAACAAATCTTTTATATATTCAAATTTGTTTTTATATAATAAAACTAAACATGCATACAAACTATAGGCATGATAAATGTGAATATTTCAGAGAAAATATACTATTTAAAAAAATGACAAAAAGGTTTTGTATGTGCTTATAAGGCACACAAAAGAACATGCTGATATTTAAATGTTGTGCTGCTGAGAAAATTACCACAAAATATACTGTTTACTTAAAAAAACGTAACAGTTCTGGAACTGTTTTTTTTTTTTTTTTTAAACAAACTTGGTTAAAGAGGAAAAGACTAAACAGGGATTTTTTTTTAGGGATGCTAAAGAGGCCAGAATAAGTCCTCTCCTGGGTGCTGAGATTAAACCACTGGAAGGAAAGGAGAGAAAGCCTGAGCTGAGTTTGGGTCTATGTCTGGAATACTAAGTATAATGTAATAACACCTGCCTAAATGGCAGAGCTGGCACTAATCAGCACACTAATCCACCTGAGAGGACAAAAGGTTGTGTGTATCAGTGATTGCAAGGCATTTTTCAATGCAGTTCCAAACACACACAAATATGCACTTGCTTTCTTGAACAAAACCGAAAAACAATCTGAAAAATAAACATGGCACAGGAACATGTGTAGACACAAACTAAAAGGGGTACCTGCACCCTAGTGGCAAGATATAAACAGTGACTCATTCAACAGTAGAGAAGAGTATAATTTGTGTGATTACTGAGTGGTCTTAAGTTGTGATATCCTGCCGTTATTCCCAAATGATTTCGAGAAAAACCCTGACCTTTTATTAGCTCAGACAAGACACACATTGAGGTGTCTTAATCAGGATTTTTGCAGCTGCAAACACAATGTTGCTGTTCACTAAAAATGTTCTGGTCAGTGCCGTTCAACTCCGCTGTGTCATTGGATTAACAATATCAAATAGTAACAGGAATGTTGCAGAGTGTATTAGGTTTCTGTCTACTTTCACTTGTCTATTTGCTTTCTGGAAGGTTTTTAGCTCATCCAAAGCAAAGCAGAGAGCCAGAGAGGCAGGTGTCAAACACACATTAAGTCATTACTGCTAATGTACTGCAATGATATGGAAAAGATACAAGCAGCACTCAAATACAGACTCATTTTGAAGAAAATCCTTACCACCTTTAACGAATAAAGAACATAATTGCAGAAACTGATTGGTTCATCCTCATAAAGGCTTCTTACTAGAAAGACCTTGCATACGATGAAACCCCATAATGATCAACATTAAACTAAAAAAAACCAGAGGCTTCTGCTGTGTGAATTACTGCAGCTTCCTCAAATAGAAAACAAACGGTTGGTTTACACATCTTTAAGCCTTTTCTGCCACCAGACAATTGACTCAGTAAGTTTAAATTTCAATTTGAGGAATAGAACAAATTAGGGTCATGATTCACAAATATGACAAAAAGACCTATCGAATGCAAGTCCACACAAAATACTGTTTTTATGCACAGCTGTGTGCTACCTGCTGTAATTATGTGTACAGCAAGCACAGCAAGGTAAGGAATGTACAGTGAAATGCTAAGATTTCATCTACAAAAGCAGAAACAGTTTGAGCAAAAAAAATTTAAGAGATTTTATTAACATACTTTAGAGACGCATAGGAATAATAGGAAACCAGGAAGAAACTCTAAAAATGTATTATGTGATATTTCTCTCTCTTCAGATGTAACTTGAATCTATCAAAAGCTAGACACCACACATTACACACTTCCCTTTCCAGAAAGTTTCAAGTGACACCCTGGCTTACACCCACATTTGTCAAATCTAGAGCAAGATTTGATCAGCAGTCTCTCTTAAGTAACTTTAAGAATGGTATGTCTAATCTGTAAAAACATTTAATTTTTATAGTCACTGATCATGGATTGTGCGTCATCAGGTTAATCAGTGAAACTGGTTCATTAATAGATGGAAACAACTTCTGGGAATCTTTACTAACCTGGGATAAATTTAATTACCCGCAGCCTTCATGCTGACGTTGAAGACCTAAAACTGCTGTTAAAATCTTTAGGTATCTTCACTTAAATTTCACAGTATTCCAACTCCATTAATTGCCTTCCACTTATCCATGATCGGGCCCTAGGGGTTCCTTGTCCAGGAGGAGAACCCAGAAATCCCTCTCCACAGTGACATTCTCCAGCTCATTCTGGAGGAATCCAAGGAATTCCCATGTCAGAAGGATATAGTTCTTCCAGTAAATCGTAAGTCTCTCACAGCTCTTCTCTGAGCAGTAAGTGGTCAGAAAAAACCTTGAAAAGGAGGCCCCTAGAACGCATGCCTATCAGATGCCCAAACTAACTTCACCTGTTTGATGCAGAGCATCAGCAGCTCTACTTCAAGCTATTCCAGAATGATGAAGCTCCATAACCTATCTCTAAGCCTAAGCCCAGTCACCCTACAGAGGAAGCTCATTTCATCTCGTTGTATCTAGGATCTTGTTCTTGATCATGATCCATAGTTTATGGTTATTGGTAAAGGTCAGAACATAAACAGACCAGTAAATTCAGATCTTTGCCTTTTGGCTCAGCACTTTCTTCACCATGACAAACCAGAACAGCATCCACATAACTGCAGACAACATTCCTAGAAATCTATCCATCTATTACTTAGTGGTGTTCCGTTCGATTGGCCACTGATCCTTATCAGCCAATTTCTGTGAAAAATAGTGAAGAGCAGTCTATTTGCATTTGTTTTTTGAGATTTTTCAAAAGGTCACTTCAGGTTAGCTTGTCCAAGAGCTCTTGAGAATGTACACCGCGGACTGAAGCAGTTGAAGGACGACAACTATATAGCTAAAACTGCCACTCCAGCAGTCAAGTCCCTCTAAATATCATTATACTACTAAACCAGCAAACAGTAGGAAACATAATGGAATACCATAAAAAATGTCACCCTAGAAAACTCTGATATATTATTTACATGGGGTAATTTCATAGCAAGTGAATGCAAGCGCAATAAATAAATAAATATGCTTTAAAATCATAGCTTTCCATCTCTTAAATATGTCTATGGCTGAAAAAACAGACATTTTAAGTAAGAGTTTTAGGATAAAACAAACAGAGGAAAAAAGATTGGAAAAAAGGAAGAAAATAAAGACAGGCAGAGTAAGAGATGGTTGGACAATGAGGCAGAGATAGAGACAGATGCCATCACTGCTTTTTAATACGCTCTCTCCAGTATTTCTTCCTTTCATAGGAGCTGTGGAGCTTTGCTATGAGATGGCAATTGCCACAGTGATTGTCCTCCATAGGACAGCAGAAAAAAAAAATCCAATTTCATCGATATACAAGGAAAAAAGAAAGAGAAGAAAATTATTTTCTGAAAGAAAAAAAGATGAAATTGAGGCATTCAGCAAAAAGCCCAAACACTAGTCCAAAAAAAAAAAAAAAAAAAAAAAAAAAAAAAAAAAAAAGCTAAAAAAATATTTGTGATAGAGATGGATGTGGATGGAGGACTTTAAACGATCTGGGTGGGGAAAGAAAAAAAAAAAAAACATTGGCAAGTTGATTGTTAAATATGAGACTGTTTTACAGTGAGGCAGGTATTGAGTGAAAATTTAATAAATATATAGATATTGTTTTCAGGGGCCATTTGGTAGCTGTGGCCCCAATGAACAGTAGCAGTGGAGGCAGCAGGCTGAGCTGTCTGGGAGCCTGGTGATGGCCTGTCACTGGAAGCCCCTCTGATGAATGGCCATGTTGGATTGGAAGAGACATGTAATATATATCAGACTTACATTCTATCTTGCTCCTTCTAGCTCTCTTTTGGTCACTTTGCCTCTTTTTTGCTAGTGCACATGATGCTAGGGGAATCCTGAGGTGCTTGGGAGCAACTGAGACCAGATGGAGGGCACAAACGGTGATGGGAGATGATATTCAGCCAGCAGTACACTGTAAGGAAAATTAAATTTGTCCAATCTAAGTGGAAAAGGGATGGCTTTGGAACTGAGAAGTATTACATTTTGATAACTACAGGGCAATAACTGGTTAGGAAAACTACAGCTGTGTTTGCTGCCCACCAATTTCCCCACTTCCACTTGAGAGTTTTTTCTCCTTTTCCTTTAATAAATCTTTCCGTATGAGACTTGAATAAACAGCCCAAACATATTACAAACCTACTATTTTGGGAAAAGTTACACAATGCTAGACTAAATATATTATTGTCCTTTCAAACCATTTTGCCTCACAATGTGTCAAACCCCAGTCAGTGCTTTCGTTGTATGTGTCAAAACTCTTCCCTACTACCTACCTACTCTGAGGGGCTGACACTTGACCAGCTCTCCATCTAACAGGCACTGAGATTCCTAAGCCTGCCAAGTTTTACCCTGATCAGGACTTATAAGAACTCTATTTAGCTGGTTAATCAAGGAAGACTAATGACCCACATCTGAGTGTCCCACCCCGCTTTCTTCCATTAATTGGTTAGACTAAGTAGCAATGTAGTCAACTAGAATTCACAGAACACACCCATTAATGATTGCTCTCCCTCTATTATGCAACATGCTCTTGACCTGAACCAGGTATTATTTAGTGATAGTGACTCATATGAGTCCAAGGGGTGTTGTTTTTTTTAACTTTAGGTTTAAACCAACCTTTAAAAACCTATTGTAATCTCTGCTCAGCATGGCTAGTGCCCAGTTTTTCCTACCATACCCTGTGAATCATCTGTAGTCCACAGACAGCCCACTCAGTTCCTCTTTTGCCCTAACATTTGTTTCCTGGACATGTTGAGACAGGCTGGGGCATGCTGAGACTGAGCAAAAGTGTATTTCACTTGTCTAGAGAGTTTAACTTATTGATTAAAGGATCAAACAACACTTATACTCCATTCATATCATCGACCAGGAGAGCTCCCACTTAATAAACAGAAAAAAAGACACTTCTGTAAAATGTGCTGAAAATAATTTGAGCTGCTGTTGGTTGATTTAAAACAATTAACCAGCTTTCTGAAATGATTCAAAGATTGGAATTTAAAAAAAAAAAAAAAATTGTTCTAATTGTTTGAATCCTCCTAAGTAAAACAATAACCTCACGACTCAGGATTTTACTAATCAGAGCAAATCAAAACGCTGTACAAATGATTTTCTCTGTAAGTTTTTTTTTTTTGGAGTTGATATCCTCATAACAAGCCCATACTTCTATATGTGGAATGTCCAGTCATTCTGAACAAGGCAATGAGTGGAAACTAATAGGTGTGCATCTGAGCTGTCAGCTGTTTCAGTGTGCCACTGCTTTACAGGTCTTCCTGTGCACATGAGGAGAAATTGTAAAGTCCCACACCATTTATTTTCATTTCCTCTCTTATATTGCCTTTGTGAAGCTACAACTTTAGGCTTGAGTTTGGAGCCTAAAATAACTGCACAAAAATGTGACTCAGAAGAATTTCAGATGTGTCTGAGTAATTATGAATTTGGGTTAACTGAATGTGTCTGTGATGCTAACGAAACATCAGCCACCCTGTTGATGTCCTGTTAACTGACAGCCCGCTGTGAAAAATTTACATGTAAAGCAGGTTATTGATCTGATTACTCTGGACACATTTTAATGTTTGGTGTGTACGGTCATTGTTTGGCTTGTCGACTTACATCCTGAAAAGCCAGGGTGCGTGTTTGGGTTAGAGCTTGTTAACAACCTCTCTCCACTAGCCTGAATTATACCTATTGTTTAGTCATCTTCATGGAAGGATGAGAGCTATAAGCATGCTAGTATGTCCAGTTCAGTTCAGAGATGTTGCTTTGGGGCTGGTTAACATAAATAAATACAGCAATTTTGCATTTCCAGGTATATTCATGCATGTGCACTTGTTGCTACACTATGTACCACAGTAAATTATGTTATAATAATATCTAGAGCCACTGGAGCACAGTAAAATGCAGACTTCAACATCACCTTCCTGGAAAGCTCTTAGCTGCAATCTCTGCAAGGGCCCCCTCTCCAAACTAACCATCATTCATGCTTTATGTAAAATGATTACATGCTGATGTGCTACATATGAACTATGAACGAGTCAGTGGTTTTATTGTTGTGATGAGTCAGCGCACATTACAAACAAACAGTTTGACCTGGATCAGTACACTGTGTACTCAGTTTTATGTTTCAGCTATTTCAATGCCTATATGCTGGTTTAGAAATAATATGCACAAGATTGTTGTTTTCTTTGAGTTGATGCCTATCTTTAGGAATATTCTCTCACATGTTCATGCATATCATCATGTTGAGGGATTACAATTAGTACACTGAAACAGAAGATGTCAGCAGTGATTTCAACCTATACAAGGGGGAAAGCATGTGGGAATGAAGACAGACTAGACTGTGTCCAAACAAAATGCAAAATACCTTGACAGCATCACACAGTGGATCATCTAACCCTAACCTGATGACTGTGGTTCCCCTAATGTAAGGACAAATACATTTTATAGTTTTCAGTGCTACTTTATGGCTAAAGTAGCTTTGAAATAAATGCATGCATTTATTTTTTTTTTTCATAAAAATTAATGGCATGAGATTTTGTGAAGATCCTTCATGTGTCTCGCCTTTTGTTTCAAATCTAGCCTTATTTTAACACAGCAATAGAAGGCATTTCAACCTTTTCTTTTCAGTCTTGTTCTCTATTATTTGTGACATTTAATATTTTCAAAGATCTTCTGTCTTTTTCTTTCTTTCTTCTCTCCCATATTTTCTCACAAATGCCAATTTGTCATAATGTTTAGGTATACCTTTTCAGATAGAATCTTTTTGATTCAAAAGTGTCTCCTGCTGTCCACTTTCTTTTTCTATCATGTCACTGCTTGAGTTAAAACCCACCCTTTCTCTATTTTCCTTGAAACCTGTCCATGTTTTCCATCCATTCCTCTCTGTCTGTTCCTCTCTCGCCATCTCTCTCTCTTTCAATCATGTGTTTCTCTTTGAGGTGTGAAGGTGTTTTGTTGACACTTTGATCTAAGGGATATTGACCAGAGGCCAACATAGCTGATGGATGGCTAGTGCTTAAAGTCGATAATGTCCGTGCTCGTTGGGGCTCATCACTTTTACTATCTGCGCCAAATGAGCTCCTGTATGCGAAACAGTATGCCAAGTGATGTAATAACCCAATAAGTGTTGAGAAAAGGAGTCAAGCTTGGATTTATGGATGAATCACTGACAAGTCAAAATGAAACTGGCTTGTATCAAATTTTCATTGGACTTTTGGGCTGAGTGATAACCTGATGTAATCTAAAGAGATCAAAAGAGAATTTATATAATCAATGATTGCAGAATATCCTGCAAATAATGAGAAATAACCTATTCATACTATAAGAAATTAACCATAAAGGGGTCATGACAACAAATTTCATTTTTCTGTGGTTTTGGGGGTATAACATGATCTGTTGTGCTCTGATGAGGCAGTGTGAATGTCAGGAGTTGGTTTTAAAAGCCCTGCTCATAGGCGGTCAGCTTTATTTCTTTGCTCAAAAATTCAATTACTCCTGAAGGATGAGAGAATCAGAGAAGAGTGGCTGAAGTTCATTTATTGGGAAGTACCATGCAATTACAACCTCAATTTGAGACTATGTTCAGAGCATTTTACTGAAGAGTTTTCCAAATATGGTTGTAGCTAATCAGAGTGCAGTCAACCAGGTAGAGCCACATATCATTACCTTACCCAACCCTTTTACTGAGGAGAGAAATCTGGCCTTTTACTGAGGAGGGAAATCTGACCTACAAAAAGGTGATGTTATTTTTTAAAATGAAATTCTTTGGAGAATTGACATATGCAGCAATATCAACTACATGAAATAGTTTATACAGTGATGTCACCACCCCTTTAAGTGATGGATTTGATTGTGTGGCGACAAAACAACATCTTAAGACACAAGGTGGCAAATGTTTTTTTCTTTCTAAATGGACAACGACTAAGGACGTATTGGTGTTGACATAAAGCCTTCATGTCTGTCCCATTGGTGGGCAGAACTGAACAAATTTCTGCAAACAAACTATTAAAAAAATTGTGGAAAAATATCCAAAAATACTCGATCCAAGTCATATATATTAAGAGGTAAGCCTACCAAATACTAAGAAAATGCATGCAAACTTTTCAATTTGAAGAAAGTAACTAAACATTCCCTCTCAAGAAATATGTAATTATTCTGACATTTTGCAAAGAGAAATACTTCTGGTAATCCAAACTGACTGAAAAGATGCTAAGTTCAATCAGAAAGTGAGAGAAAAAGGTTTAAAAAAAGACTTACTATACAGTTTATGTACATATCTGGTTGCATATAGCATTTCTAATCCACAAGTTTGAATAAAGTGAATACTTTTACAATCCTTAGATTTACAATATATTCCAACAATAGTAGTGTGTTAATAATTCTCCTCCACAATGTCTTTGCAACAGCGTATAATTTCCATCTGGCTTCCACTATGGGGAACGTTTGACTTTTTGCATCCTCCAAAGGGGAAAAAATCCTTTCCCAGCAGGAGTGTATAATTTTAAGCACATTAAGAAGGGCATTATATCCTTACTGAGACACTTGTGATTTGAGAGCTGCATGAAGGCATCCTTTCTAACCACACTTTAATGGGGCATTTGACCCTGGTCCCCCGCCTTGCAGGCGTCTCTCACAGGGACCAGTGAGGTGATCTCTTTTGAAGTGTGGAAAGCATGGCAGCTGACCCTTGTCCCAGTCCATGGGACACCAGTATGTCAGGGAGAATCAGGGTAAAATCACTTTCAGGGACAGGAGAATACAGATAGATATTACGACTTAACCTTTTATCCTTCAAGCAGAAGAACAGACTAAAGCCTAAAAACAGTGAAAAAGACAACACAAAGAGCGGCAATATTCATCATAAAAGCATGGGAAAAGCATGCAGATTTTGAGTTGAAGGATGATATTAAACTAGTGGGACACCAAAGTGAATAAAAGAAAAAAACAATGTGAAGCTAGCTGATTTTTGTGCAGCAATAATTTCTCATTTAATGCAGAGAATTGTTATTAATCAACTTTAACACCCCACTGCAAAGATGAGCTAAACTCAAAACTAAACTTTTTCTTAAATACAGTAAATGTTGAAAAAACTACTGTAGAGAAACTAATCGGTAGGAAGGAAGTTTTTCCCCCTTACCCTTTCCTCGAGGCGGGCCACCTGCTCTCGGTAAAAAGCATCCTGCTTCTTCAGATCTGCTTCCCTGGCCTCCAGTTGCTTGACCTAAACACACAGACAGGAAAATAATGTTTTTATAGAAATTATAGCAGTAACATACACATCTGATATATACACATATAAATAAAAACACTTATGGATGATTACCAGTTTGTTTCAAATCAAACCATTTTCTGTTGCAACACATATTTGACTGTACAAGAACATCTCAATAAATAAGAATAATACCAAAAAGCTTATTTACTGCGATAGATAAATTCAAAAAGCTAATGAAAGAGGATTTTAACCTAGAAATGTTATGGGCACGCAGCACAGTCATGGGGCAGACTTAACTTTACAGTTAAGTCAGTCATGTATCATAATAATAATAATAATAATAATAATAATAATAATAATATAAGAAGGATAAGACACAAAAGGTCGTGTCTAAAGAAGCTGGCAGTTCAGAGGATGTAGTATCCAAACACATTTATGGTAATATGAGTGGGAAAAAATGTGCCGAAGAAACAGGGATAACCATTGCCTTGAGGGGATTGTGAAGCAAAGACCATTCAACAGTTTGGGGAAGATTCACAAGCTGTAGACCATGGCTGGATTCAGAACTTCAAGAGCTGACATAACACATGGATAACCAGGACGTGGGGTACAACCCTCATATTCTTTGAGCTGAGCCACTCCTGTGTTGTCTTTTCATAAATTTTTGTACTGAATTTGTAAGTCAAGATCCTATAGTCTGAAGGAAGAGTGGAGAGGCACTTCATTCAAACTCCTTAAGGTCTAGTGTAAAATTTCCACAGTCAGTATCAGTGATGATTTGGGGAGGCATGTCAAATGTTGGTGGTGGTTCACTATGTTTTTTCAAGTTCAAAGTTGTGCTTACTACGCATCATCTACCAGCAAAATTTCACACTTCACCCTTCGATTTACTAACAAGCCTTTAAATAGATCCTGATTTGAGTAGGCAAGCCAAAGAAGGACCCTGTCCATATGGCACATACATCTGTGCAGCAAAAAGACAGTCATATTCAATAAATTAGAACATTATTGGAAAGTTAATTTATTTCAATAACTCAGTTCACTAAGTGAAACACATAGGGTAATTACACACAGATTGATGTTTTCAAGCTTTTATTTTTGTTAAATATGAGGATTTTCCACTTTCAGCTAATGAAAACACAACGTTTAAGATTAGAATACCATATGAGACGGAAAATAAACCCTTTTTTCATACAAAAATGTTTTTAAAAAATGTATGAAATACACAAATTGCACTGTGAAATGAACTGTTGAGATAAAGGGACTCTTCAACAATATTAAAACATATTAAGATGTAGTGGTACCTACACTCAGGGAGATGCAGGCAGAAATAAATGCATAACTTAGAAACTGATGTGCAAAAAACACACACAAGCATCAAAGTGCAAGAGCCTGATTGCGCCTTGGCAGGTTCTTGAGCTTGCTCTTCAGCCAAACTATCAGGACAAAAAGATAGCATCACTTTTTAGAGCAAACATGTATTGTGTTCTGCCATATATGTTTACCCAGGCTACTTATCTTTGCTGTCTTCCCCTCTACTGTGACCTTCACTAAATGTACGACTGACTTTCTCTGTGACATACAGCAAAGATAAGACCTGATAGATTACCCCTCACAGGAAAAAAAACAACATCACCCTGTGCATGAGGGTCTAAGACTAATCAAAACATATTTAACACAATACAGTATTGCAAGATAAAAGAGAAGATCATTACCTCACCAGCCAAGCTAAACCAAGCTGTAGGAGCAAATGTGGAAACTATAGACTAAAAGTAAAAATAGATGTGAGAAAGAAAAAATGTACCAAGTCAAATAAAACTGAAAGTAACGAAGCCTTGAAGAGAAGAAAAGACTCACCTTCTGCTCAAGTTCCTGAATAAGGCAAGCATTGGAAGATAAGAGTAAGGAGACACTGATTTATTCTTTTCTTCAAAGTGACATTTGGAAAAGGTTTAGTATTCAAATGCCAGTAGTGACTGGCTGCCACACTGTTCTGCTCCGGTAAGCATACTTCATATTTCAAGTTTACACTGTCATAGGCAAATACACAAACCTGTGCATGCACCCTTAATACATGTGTGGTTTACGACCATAAACTGTGCATGTAGTCCTAACATGCATGGCTATTTATAGTTATACACAAGATTACTGAAGAGTACTTTCGTATTAGGAAAACAGTCACACAGGTGTAGCCTTGAAGCTCTGAGTTTGAACACTATAGGAAGCTTGGGAATAGAGCAACAAAATAACTACAATATATAAAAAAAATGCCTTAGCCCATCCAATCTTCACTGCACTGATAACCAACTGAGTGTAGCTACTCAACACACTGCAGGCGAAACTGTATGCTGGATGCATTGTGATGAGGAGTCTCAGAGAGGAGCTGTCCTCACATGAGATGAGTGGGGGAAGTTTCAAAGTCAAGGGGATACTCCAAGCTCGCTCTAGAAGACCGAGACAGAAAACATTGTCGCAAAGGCAAACACCTTCATTATAGTGCCAGACAGTGAATAAAACTAACTCCAGGACAACACTTTATCACACTCAAAACAATGCTCAGCAAAACAACAGCAGGACCGAGGTGCCGGTGTCACCAACGTGTCCTCAAAACGACCCACCATTACCTAGCTTTATTGCTCTGGTCAAATATTTCTCTCTATTGTGTCCCCTTACAGCTAGTGTTTTTGTTTATTTTGTGCAAAATGAAATCAAGTTAAAGTCATACCACAATCATAGTGCTGGGTGAATGTGCCCTGCAGTATACCTTAAAAATTATGGTGTTACTGCACTAGAGAGAACCTGTTATTGATTCTGAGACTGCAATCGCTGCCTCTAGGAAAGGATGGAAAAGTTTTCAAGAGTCTGGATTACCCTCCAAAGGAGCCAAAAAACCTGTCTCCCCCCAAACAGCTCAATTTAGCTTGAAGGGACAGAGGGGGTGATGAAGAAGAAGGTAGAACTAGCAGAGAGGTGGTATGTTGTCAGGAGTATGTTCAAACTCAATGCTATGGTGGTAAGCGATGACTAAAGGTGCCGATTTTGCAACAAAAGAAAACATGCACGCAGATGCTGAGATGCAAACAAAAAGCTCAGACACTAATCTGCAGTACACAAATCATCACGTGCACACACAGCAGCCTGAGCAGCTGTGCTCACAGAGAGCAGGCTAAGAGATAAATGTATGCTGAAGGGGCGACTAAAGGGCTCATTAAAACAGGAGAGGTTGTGACAGAAATGTGTACCAAGGGATTTCTTTTTTTAAATTCACTTTTGTCAGAGTCTATGGGAGTGTCTATATGTACATGCACCAGTGCATGTGTTAAATTTCCACGCGGGCAAGTTGACCCTCCTTTTTGTCACCACACAAGCCCAGACCCACACATATTATGTCAGGATTATTTCTCACTGATTAATCCCATTCAGCACAGTTAAAAGATAATCTAATCACACTAAGGGCCAAACAATGGGTCAGACTTCAGCACTGACCATATGCCTTTTGTTCCCCTAAAAAGGAGGTGGTCACTGATGGAGGAGAAGAGCTCTGGTAAGGGTTAGGGGAAAGGAAGAGCCAAAGAAAGACAAAATCAAACAAAGAAATGGAAATGAACTTAAAAGACTAAAAGAAAAAAAAAAAAAAAAACATGAGAATGTAAATGTCATTTGTTGATAGAGAAATTACTTTTTTGACAAAAAGAGAAGCATGGGTCTTTACAGTGGCTTGCAAAAAATTTCTTCCCTTTAAACTTTTTCCAACTTTATCCCATTACAATTACAAACTTCTTGTATTTTATTGTGATTTGTATGGCATAGACCAATGCAAAGAAGGCCATTATTTGTAAAATGGAAGAACTGGATACATGGGTTTTCAAAATTAACTTTTGTATTTAGCCCCCTTTACTTTGAAACCCACAAACAAAATCCTTTCGAAATCATCTAATTTCTAAATACATTTGATCTGAGTATATTTATGGTATGTTAAGTCTTCAGAGGTTTGTTCGAGAACATTAGTGAACAAACAGCATACTGTATTGTACAGTATACACCAGACATGCTGAATTAGTTGATAAACAATATCCAAATTTTTGCAGATCACATGGAGAACTGTTCAACCCATGAAAATGGAAAGAGTATGCCAAAACTAAAAACCTAAAAAGACAATTTAAAGTGCTTAGCTGGACAATAAAGAAATGAAAGAAGTACTCAAGAGGTCCAGGGTAACTCTGAAGGCACAGTAACGATCAACAACTCAGATGGGGGCAATCTGTTGACAGAACTATTACAAGAGAACTGCAACAGAGCATAAGAAATAGTTTGTTGAAACACACATCACCATAGGAAAGTCTGTTTAAAGCTCACCACAAGACCATTAGGCTGCTGTACTGTACAAAAAGTTCATCGTCAACAGATCGAGAAACTGACACTGTGAATGGAAGACCCATCACATTGGTATTGAAAAGAAGGGTGGCTATATTGGTCACTAATTTTTTTTTTATGTCAGAAATGTTTATTGGAAAGTTTTGAGTTGTTTATAATTCTCACTTAGATTAAAATAGAAAAAGTGAGATAGGAAAATGTGTTTTTCATTTAGTTGCAAAATAATTCTGCACAGTAATAGATGTCCAATAATTCTACACATCCAGATATTCTCCTAAGAAAGCCAAAACCTAACTTTTACTTTATTAAACATTTGTGATGGCGGCTTTCTGATATTTTTAGATAAGCCAAGAGCACTGTAGTTGGTGATTAATTAAAATAATCCTCAAAAATAGGACTTTCATAATAATGGTATATGCAGTGTATGTGAAAACATTAAAAAAAAAAAGTTGTATGAATAATTTAGCAATTTGTAGTAAATCTCTAAAACAAAGCAAATGAAAAAAGTACCAGAGGTAAGTAAAAGAAAACATCTGGAGATTTCTGGACTCCAAGACAAAGAGTAAAGCCATTCACATTCAACTTTATTCTGCCTAATTTTCCTGCACAGCATCCCTTGACACAGAAAGAAAAATACATCACTGAATGCATTAAATTTTGCAAGAGCAATTCTATTTCTTTTTGTAGCCCAGGAAGCCATATTCATATAAGCAATAAACATTTTTATTCTATCCCATCTCTTATTAGGTACAGTAGCACAAATGGCTGGGGGTGACACGCGGCTGAAAGTGAGACCATGGTGGTCAGATTAAACGAATCGTTTAGGCTCGGTGATCGCCTCTGTGAATATCAATTAGCCAGCCGCTGAATAATTAAGGACAACTGTGTTTTTAATTAGCTGACTGCCGCAGTTTGAGCGGGGTGCAGGGCTGGGAAAGAGGAGGAGGAGGAAGCAGGGAGGAGCTGAAGAGGGGAGGCTGGGAGAGCGATGAGAACAGGTGGATTTTGCTGCGTCAGCCCTCCTCCCCTTACCTCCCGCCCACCCACCGGCTGTTCTCTCACTGAATTGCTCCCTTATAGTCCATTTTCCTTCACACCTGCTTTGTTGTTTCAAGTGCTCTGACATTTGTTTTTTTCCCCCTAAAAGTATCTGGAAAGACGGAAATAAAAATAATCTTTACCTGTCAGCAGTACTAAAGTCTGAACATGCAGTATATGTATATAGTTTAACTTGTATGGCAATGAATGGGTCTCTTTAGAATCACAAACATTTAAAGAAAAGGTCTTATTACCCTGTCACAATATATTTGCACACTTTCCAGCTAATGTTCAGTTAATACTAAATGCACCAGAACCATGGACATATACTGTGTCCCATAAGGCATTCATAACCCTTGAATCTTTAAGAAATCTCCTACGATACAACCACAGGGTACAGTGCATTTTATTTGTTTTTTTATCTGATAGACCAACACAAATCAACTTCAATATCAAAGACTTAAGACAGACTGTCAATTGGATTTAGTTCTGACATTCACTAGACCATTCTAACCTAGAGAATTCCATTGTAGGTTGATCTGCATGTTTAGTATCATTATCCTCACAGAAAGTGAACCTCTGCCCCAATCTGAGGTATTCTGCAGCTTCCCCGTCCCTGTTGCAGATCTACATCCCCACAGTATAACGCTGTCACCACCATGTCACCATCTCATTTGACCAGAGCAAACATTCTACCAGAGCACTTTCTTCCATATTTGATGTCACCTTCAAAGTTAGTGCAAACTGCAAGTCAGATTTAGCTGTCTATCAATAATTGCTTTCTACTTGCCACTCTTCCACGAAGGCCACGTCTCTGAAGTATACATCTAATAAATGTCCTGTCAAAAAATTCTCTCAATTGAGCTATAGCTCTCTGCAGCTGCTTCAGCGTTACCATGGGAATCATGGATTTGTCTCTGATTAAATTGTTCCTTGCTTGGTCAGTCATTTTAGGTTACTGACCATGTCTTGGTAGATTCGTGCAATACTCTATTTTCAAATAATGGATTGAAGAATGTTCTATGAGATGCTCAAAGCTTGGGAACTGATGGTTAAACTTCTCCGAAACCTTATCCCTGAACCTGTCTGCTGTGTTACTTGGTCTTCATGATGTAGTTTGTTCACAACATCTGAAGCCTTCATCAAACAGCTGTATTTACACTAAGCTTAAACTATATGTGGACGATATTTACTTATGTAACTTCTAAAAGCAATTGGTTGCACTCAAGTTTATGTAGGGATGTCAAAATAAAGGGGAATAAAAGCAAATATACTTTTCAGAATTTTATTTGAAAACCATGCATCATTTTCCTTCCACTTCAGACTTATGTGCTACTTTGCATTTATTTTATAAAATCACAGTAAAATATTTTCCAGCTTGTGGTTGTAAAATGACAAAATGTGAAAAAAGTTAAAGCAGTATGAATACTTTTGCAAGATACTGTTATTAGATTTTAAGCTTCAAAAACAATACTCCCACTGGCATATTACCATTCTATCTTTATTCTAATGTTTTAATCTATAGCAAATGTAATTTCAAACAAACAAAAGGAATATTGTGCACAACTTTACTGGGGGAAGTTAATGGCTAAAAGCAACACTGCACATACAACATTTTTCATTTCACAGCTCAATGGCAGAAATTCTCCAATGTAATAAAATGTAGGGGTTCTTTTTCAATGTGTGCCTGCTAGATGCTTATAAATCATGATAGGTGAAAATAATTTTGAGAGATGTCATGATCAATAGAGCACAAATCAAATTTCATCACATTAACTAACCGCACATCATCCATAACCTTGTTTTCTTTTATGCCCCTTTCTGCCACCATCATCCCTGACTTGATTCACCCCTGTCACGAGTAGCATCATAATCAATGCTCCCTCACACTACCCAAGTGCGCAATGCAGCACGGTGGGTCAGAGCTCCTCACCAGGGCCCATCTATCACGTTCACGTGCGACAGGAGCCCATGACAAACTAATACTGAAGCCGTGAGCAGCAAGTCCTGCACGATCCCACTGGCAGCGGGGAGGTCATGGGGGCAGAACAATATGACCGTGCTCTGGTGTTAATTAGCACAGTGGAGGTGTAGGTGGCGTGTGGAAGGTTAGAGATGGATGGAGGGAGAAAAGCGAGGGTTCACAGTAGACAGGATGAAACGGTGTTTGGTGGAAGGAAAGAGGATTCAGGGTGAGTGTGGAATATGGATGACAACAGAGCTGAAAGAAGAGAGGGTTTCTTCTGACAGCTGTTGGGGAACATTTCACACTTCAACACATCAGAAGAGAGGTTTGATGAAAGGCAGCTTCTTACTTTTCAGTGGTTTAAGAATACATCAAAATTTCAGACATATCTTCATAATAACCCTTGGCTGATTGCAACAAAAAACTACAGTAACATTATGTTCAAAATGCATGAGCAGAAAATAAATTTTAGGTGACAGTATAAAATAATATTACCTGACCTTACTGGTCAGTAATTGTTTAATCTTTAACATCACTAGTAAAACATAGGAGTTTGCAGCAGAGGCTGTAAAAATCCATTGGAGGTCATTCACTTTTGCTGCTTAATAAGCATCGTGGGGATTTACTGAGCACCAGCCACACTCAAGTTCATCACCATCTATTAGTTTCCATACAAGATTTCAGGAGTATGGGTGATAAAATCATGTCCATTATGGTGTGGTCAGTTAATAGGCTTAACACTGATGACATCAAAGGACAGACACATACTCCCACCCAGAGTTCAAATGCTGTTTCACAAATCAACAAGACTGTTTTAAGGTATGTAAGTCCCTTTGGTGAGACAGAGCATATGGTATCCAGGCATTTTGGACCTGATGCTTAATTAGTCACTTTTAATAGCATTTTACTGCCATACTTCCTATTTGTTAACTGCAACAGGCCAAACAGAGGAGGTTTACATGCTTTTTGTCATAAATATTCTATCATTAAAAAAAAATGGATGATCACGGATCCATTCAAAGTGGTCACAACACATTTTTACACTTTTCCCTTCCCTTCTCTTCTGATCCACTGAACTGGTAGAAACTGTCTGAACAAAATGATTTCTAAAACTGACAAAAACATACGACAGACAACATCTGTAAGCTTTGTTCAGTCAAAGCATTTTCAGTGGCAGAATTTTGGGTAAATAGACTATATCAGGGGTCAGCAACCTTAACAACCCTAAGACCCCTTTTTGCTTTCAGTCCAGCTAAAACAACTTTGTTTAGAGCAGTGTTTCTCAATTCCTGTCCTCAGGGACCACTGCCCTGCATGTTTTAGGTGTTTCCCTTCTGCCACACACCTGACTTGAGTAAGTGAGTGATTAATAGGTTTCTTCAGCACTTGGAGTCATGCAGAAGAGGTAATGCAATCATTTGAATCAGGTGCTCTGGAACAGAGACATATCTAAAACATGGAGGGAAGTGGTTTCTGAGGACTGGAACTGAGAAACACTGCTCTAAGCCAGTGTTTCTCAGTTCCAGTCCTCAGAAACCAAGTGCTGCAATAATAATTATTATTAAGAATTATGCACACAAAATAGGTTGTTTTTAATCACACATACTAAGGGATTTTTTTTTTTTGTTCTTAAATTAAAGAACATCAATTTTGTTTATAGCTTTTCTTCAGTGGGACAGTTACAGTTTATAGAAAATGATGTTAAAAAAATTTAGTTTGTAACCTATCAACAAAAAAATTACATCATAAAAAAGAATAATCCTCACATTATTAGTTTATTCTTTGTGGAAATGTTATTCATGCACTACTACTGGACTACACCCTCATCCCCAGCTATGTAGACACAGCCCGGGTTTTAGAGTACAATAAGAAAACTACGAAAATTTCAGTACTCACAATTAGCATTAGGGATTAGCATTTGTTGCAATGAACATGAAAAATTAATTCATATTTTATTGCTTTCTCTCAAATAGCATACCTTTTTCAGTTTGCATTGTACAGGCTTGGTTCTTACCTGTGGATATTTTTTAAGTAACTATGAATTGTTTGTTGCTACACTTGTATAGCTTTATTTACTAATTTTAGCTGGTTCCAATTTCTTTTTAAAAACTTCAATATAAGACTTTATAAGTCAAGACTATAATAATATTGTCTAGCCTACTTGCTTTTGGAGTGGTTTAATTATCTTTGCACTAGAACTAGAACTGACATTATGCCTTTGTGTGACCAAGTAGTTGCTTTAAAACATGATTTTGCCATTTTATTTTTAAAACAAAAACATGATTACAGAACTTAGGCTTGAAACTGCCTTTAGTATTTTTTATTAACAATTACACAGTTATCGTGGCTCGCATTACATAACCAGCAGTTTGAGTGTGTACATTTTAGGGGATGCAGATCCTCACATTAACTGAATTTTCCACAAGGCTGCAATATTCCTCAATCCAACATGTTCCATAACAGACAGATGTTGAAGGCTCATAAGGATAAAACAGAGTACTTTTACTGTACTCCATTCAGCCTTCCTGTTATCTGCTGAAAGTCTTGCTCACTCTCTCCCAGCCTAAACGAACAAAAGACATAGCTCATGATGTAGAAAAATGTTTCTTTTAAAATATCATATCTCTGTGCATCCTCTGACTTAATTTCCAACATCATACTGATTCTGATTTCCTTGAATGGCCATCACTAATCACACATAGTTTTAAAGCTGTTGCAACCAAGCTTGACACTGCTTTCAGTGTAAAATGTACAAAAATATGTTTTTGGAAGTTGCTGGCATGTGAAATTGGTGATGCTTCCCAATTTATGCGTCATTTGAAGATCAAAGGAGTTTTGTTTTTCTTTCAGTTTAGTAGGAGTAACTGGCCTCTCCAAATTGCCTTTAGGTATAAGTGTGTCTTATTGTGTAACCTGTGATGGACTGGTGACCTGGCCTAGCATGTACCTCACCTCTCGCCTTACAACCGCTGAAGATGCCTACCAACCTCATCCCGCAATGCTGCATGGATAACCATGTATAGACAATGTATGGATGGATGGACTAAGGAGAGTAAGTATGTGAGATCAGAAACTATGTTCATGCAATCTTTTGAAATACATTTTGACACACCTTAATATTAATTTTGCCGCTTAGTAGCGCAGCAATGACAGAAATTTTGTGGATACTCCTGTAAAGGTTGAGGGTTTTTTGTAGAAAACAAACAAACAAAATTTTAGTGTTAAAAATGAAAACAAAAACGCATCACTAGAATTACTTTCCTTAGGGATCTTTTAGCAATGTAAATAATGGTACAATGACCTACAAGGTTAAGTGGCAGACCTACTTAGGACAGGGACCAAAGGGCAAGCCATGTAGGTGGTAAATGTGGGCGTCTTAATATTTGCACATGTATTGTAACTGCTGACCATTTATGGCAAATTAAGATGAAGAGCCAAAAGAGTAGAATGTTAGCAATTGTAGTCGACTGACATTCTTGTTTGTTTCAGCTGGCTTTAGGAAGGCTGGGTCAGGTGTTGCAATCAACTCAAACATTTACATTTCATTTCCAGTTGGTAAAAATATGAAGATGTTTCCTAAACGTACCGCTTCAGTGTAATTGGATAGATGAAACATTTTTGAAAGTTTTGAATAAATATAAAATGAAATTTAACAATAGCTAAAATGCTGACAGATGTAAGAAATATCTCTTTTCTTTACACTGCAAGATATTTCAAGCTCCTCAGCTTTTGTTGGAGACATTACCAATCCTCTGTGGATGGACATCAGCAACATCTGCTTGCTCAGAGATTGATTAATTGGCTGATCAGGCGCCTGTGGTGTAAACTGATTGATTGATCATTCTGTGGTAGGTGTTGCCTTTATCCACCACCCTGGGGAGTGAACCTCTGGAGGTCCTAAGTCATCTGTCACATCCAACACAGAGGACATAGAAAATAGATGGGGAGCTGGGGGTTCATTACCAAGCCATTGGGGGGTATGCACCAGAAATCTGGAAACATGGGGTATGCCTAGGTAACAATAGGGAATGAGAAAATATGCTCTGTAAATACATGAAGGAAAACGTCAAGTGGGGTTTGTTTTGCATGTAAAAGAATGATTTGAATAATGGAAATGTTTAACAAAGCACAACAATCAAATTTAATCTCTGCTACAATGCTAAAGGTTTTTAAAGCAAAACTTAGACTTTCTTTAAATAGGGTTCTGTGTGGAACTTATGAGGGCTTAATATTTTACCTTCAGTAGACAATTCCCTTTAACAGATTCATTTTGTGGAAATACATAGTACAACTTCCTGCAGGCTGACCCCAACTGTTAAGAAGTGGCTAGGGAAAAACTAGATTTCTAGCATCTTAACTTTCAAAAATGTAACAGCAGCTCATGCAAATGCTATTGTATAAACCCTTACATCACTGTCACTTTTGCTTTAGATAGTCTTAATAAAGGTCTTATTTAGCATATTTGTATTTAACAGTCACAATGCATACTTGAGTTGCAAATGAAAACAAAAAATAGTTCAAGAACTTCATAGTCATAGATGATCACCCCTCTCATGCAGAAGAGGACACGCACAGGTTTTTGTTGCTTTTTGTCATGTATTCATAGTAATTTGGAGATATATATTTTATCTAAAGCAATCTACAACAAAGCAACGTAAAAATGGCTGGCAATAATCACACAAAGTTTGAAAACCCACTTGCATGTATTAAAATCTATGAAAAGAGGTTTAGAGTTTCCAATAATAGAATAAATACTGGAAAGCAAATGCTTGGAAAATTTTGGGGAAAAGGCCCATAACCAAAACAATACAGAAATTTAAAAACTAGTGCAAAATAGCTTTTTTAAATTTTTCTTTACACATCACCATCCTTTTTTAGGCATACAATCTATGCTCAGTTGTACTTTCTGACTTCATCTTCAGCTAAAGCAGGCAGTGAAAGTAAATGTTACTCAAAAACAAAGGTGTCAATGAAAACACGAAGCAAAATGAGAAGCTAGTCGGACAGAATCCTAAACTGAGGGCAGAAAATTCCTTTAACTGATAGTAGAGGACAGACTAAATGACCTGGGAGTGGTATGAGCCATATTACCTTTGGACAACAGATGTCCCTCGGGTGCTAAGTTAATGAGAATGAGTGCTGGTGAGAGAGACACATGAGGAGAAACTACGGATGGCAAAAAGAAGGAGAGAGTGAAGACATGCAAGTATGAAACAACACAGCCTTGGGATGTGTTGCTGACACTGGACCTCATGGACAACCCGCATGGCATCTGCCTGGTTTGTCTGTGTGCATGTGCCTGCGGCTTCTGAATGTTTTACCTGTATAAGATCCTGATGGTGTATTTATGGGCAGCTGAAGGCTGGAATGATTATGACTAGATATACTCTACATTATGTATGCCCACGGTGTGTGTTAATACATATTCATTGTCCCCAGCAGGTGGTTTTCACAGGCCTGATAACAAGAAGGAGTTCACAGTCAGATCTCTGGCCTGTCCAGCCCTTGTCAGCAGAAACACATCCCCCTTTAATTACCCAACCAAGTTCTTTGTCCAACTAGACCCTAGTTAATCAAAATAATTATAAAAAAAAAAAAACAAAAAAAAAAAAACAAACAAAAAAAAAACAGAAGAAGCCAATGTTTTTACATGCAAAGTTAACCAGTTACAGACATTAAGATATAATAATGTTTTTCAAAGTGATGGTTTAAAAACTGCTAAAATATCTTTCCTACGATTTAAAGTCTTTTGTTGTTTCTTTCATTATACCTTTATTTATACACTTTACCTTCACAAGAATGTCAGTTGTCCTATTTAAGAACATTTATGGTCATAAAAAAACTGAAAGAGTGAAGGAGTGTCAACAATTACAGTTAGCAAGGCAACTCTGGTTTAAAACTCCACTGGACAAGATCGCAGTGGCATGTTTGTTCAATACGAGACCAAGTGAGGTAATTATAGGGTTATTGTTGCAACATCTGAGTAGCATGCTTGTAAATTCTCTAGGAGTGCATATGTGAACTATATCTCACTACATGTACATGGTGCCTCGGAGTACAATATAAGCAATATTCATTGGGTTTTTGTTCAATGTTCCTTCTCACATATTGCTTTAAATGCTGGTTTGGATTGGCCCATTTGAACTGGCTTTATTTGAAAAATAATTTATGAATTAAAATCAGCTTTTTAAATGTTGGTTCTTTTATCCACTATCCATTTTTTCACTGATTTTCAGCAGTTTTTTCCTTTATGACTCCTGTTTGACTTGTCCCAATGATATATCTAAGTTTTATTCAAAGACTGAATAGAAATGACTCAATTTCTCCCTCAAACACCATTAGCTGAGCTGACTGTTCCCTTCATTAGAACCACATTAATACCACTCTATAATAGCAAGAAGGAAAAACATAGAAAGACTGCTAAAATGAAAGAAACAAGATAAAAAGAAAATACCTCTCAAATTTCACTGAAGAGATATCTACTAGACCAAGTCACCTATGAAGCCATTGCAACATTAATATGTATAAGCATATGTGTTTAGATATTGTTGAAATGGCTTTATTGATGACTTGCTATTTTATAAGCTTTTAACTTAATATCTGACAACCTACCCACCAGAGACACAAGCAAAAAAAAGCTAATATAAAAGATAACAAATTCCAAACTATAGTAAAGTTGTTGTTTTTTTTCCCAATTTCCCATATGTATAAAAATACTGAAGTACATATTTAGATTTAAAGAGAGTACTGGAAAAAATAATCAAAGTCAGACATAAAACATTTCCTTTAAATTTTTTTTTTTTTTTTTTTTGCTAGCCTGGCAGAAAACATTTTCTAGGACATTTTTACACAAGTTGCTGAGTAAGGTAGCTGTTTAGTGTACACAGGTTAAATCATTTCTTTACACACACAAATCTGACATGATTTAGCATCCCTTTACAGAATGTTTAGTACAAATGAGGATGAATATATGCATAATAAATGTACCCACCACCCTGTGAAGCTGAAGCAGTAAATTGACTGTACAAGTTCTCTTGTCAGAAATAGGTTGTCCGGAGTCCAGTATCCATCCATCAGTCGAAGCAAATTTATACCCTGGCCTTGCTGCTGGAAGCCTGTAGTGCCAATTATGTGAGCGGGTGAGTGCCAGGTGCAGATTGCCAGCAACAGGGCCCTGCCAATTAAAGCCTAACCTCATGTCTAGTCCTAATGCTGGGATGGTATCTGTGTAGCTCAAGCTAGGCAAATGGGTGCAGGACTCCAGCCATTGTGTGAAAAATTGTGGAATGGACATCCTCTAGACAAGGAAACGAGAAAGATGAAACTTTACACAAAAAATAGGGTAGGTGAGAGCTCTGCACACTCCATTATCAATAAGAAACTAATAACTAGTGCAGATTTTCTTAAAGCAACTTTTTACTGTACTTAAATATAAAAATACCTATTTATCAACTCAGATTAATTTTTAAAAGAGAAGATAAAGTTGAAGACCACTCTTGAATATTGTGTTCATTTTTATATATTTCTAGTTCCTTAACGCTGGAGTATGTAACTTATATATATATATATATATATATATATATATATATATATATATATATATATATATATATATATATATATATATATAAAGTTATTTATTTATTTATTTTGCATGTTTGTTAAAACTGTCACCATGCCAAGACAGTATGGTATGAGAGAATCTGTGAAAAAAAATAAATAAATAAATGGAACTCCTCTGCCAGGAGGAGGGTCTTAGCACTGTTGATCATGCTTGCTGCTCACACCCTTTGCCTTGCTTTCTGCTATGCTATAGCTTCTCCCCAATAGCAGAGCCTGCCACCACTGCTCAGACTAGTTAACATGGCCACCGATGATAGCAGATAAACACTTTTCCTGTCACGGCAAGCTGTTTCGCCATAATTAGCACACTGAGTAGCACGTACACGAACGTGATCGACAGTGCTAAGACCTTCCTCCTGGCTCTGAGTCACTGTTTTTGACCGGGAGCGGTGCATTTCTACAGATGATAATTGCAGCACTGGGAGGAGGTGGAGGAGCTTGATTTTCTCACAGATTATCTGTGTCATACCATATTGTCACAACATAGTGACAGTTTTAACAAATATGTAAAGCACATATTTTTTTTTTCTTTTTTTTTTTATAAAAGTGACATACTGCAGCTTTAACCATATATGCAATTCAATGATTTTATCCTGTCATACTAAAAATGACCAGACACATCAGACTATCACCACCATGTTTGACTGTCAGTATAAATATCTTTTTCTGAAATGCTTATTTAGTTTAATGCCAGATGTAAAGAGATTAACACCTTCCAAAATGTTTCTCTTTTGTCTCTACAGTCCACTTGACATTTTTTCAAAAGTGGTAGTGATAGAGACATTTTTTTGAAAAACATGAGAGACCTTTGTGTTCTTCCCATAAATAGCACTTTTACTCAGTGTCTTTATTATGTAAACTAACCTGAATCGTGAGTTGAGCCAAGTGAAGTCTTGAGTACTTTAGAAGTTGTTCGAGGTTATTTTCTGACCTCCTGGATGAGTCACCAGTGCACTCATGGAGTAATTTTGGTAGGTGGTCACTGCTGCGAAAGTTCACAACTGTTCCATGTTTTTTGGTTCAGTTCAGTCCCAAAGCCTTATAAATAGCTTTGCAATCCTTCCAGACTAATTAATGTCAGAATCTGTTTTCCTATCTGTTCTTGAATTTATTTGCATCAGGGCATGCTGTGTTGTGTTATTTTAACCAATTTAATACTGTAATACACGTTCTGTATAAATGATTTGTTATTTCTACAGGTCTGGTTGTAGTCGGGCCTCACAGCAAAGAAGTTTGACCAATTCAGTACTGTGTGGTTTTGAAATAAATCAGTTGACATACACCAAAACACTCCTAAATTTGCCAAAGCCAAAAGGAAAAAAAAAAAAACCCATCAAACTGGCAACTCTAATAAAACCAAAACAACCAAAGCTAACCACTTAAGCCTGAAAAAAACAAAACAGAAAAAAGTGAAACAGAATTAGGAGAGAGGACAGCATTTTTTACCCAGAAGCAAACAAAATTCAAATGTAAATCAGCATTTGTTGAAATCTAATTAAAAAGCAACACCAGGCTGTTTTCTGCTCTGATTTCCCCCTATACTCTGTGATGTGGAGTGAAAGGTATATTTAAAGATAAAGACTTTATCTTTACTATTTTTTAAAATACCACCAACAGGCTCTAATTCCAAACACGGCAAGGCTTCTTTAATACCTAGTAAATTAAATGGGCAAGCCATTATCAGTTAGGGCCAGTTGTCTGGATGTAAAATGCAACGCGCACAACTGAAGGACACAATATTCTCAGAAAAAAAGTAGGACACTTGCTTGGAGATAGCAATTTTGTCAGGGATGGAATGGAGAGTGCAACCAGGGTGGACAGAGCTGGTGGGGGTCCTGTTGCATTAATCATGTTAAGCTTCAACAAACGTCGTTTTCAAGGCAGCCAAGCATCAAATAGACATTTTAAGACGAGTTGGTCGTGATTTTATTTGAGGTGTGACAATATGGACATCGTGTGTGTTTAGGAGCTTGTGTGCTTTTGAATAAGAAGCAAACAAATACTTTTGATATGCTGCATTATCCCTTGCTGGGAATGCAAAGGTATAAAACAAGTAAGGTAACACTATATTATTATGTTTATGTGTGGAAGCATTAGAACGAGATTTTCATAGGAAGCAACAACAGCATGTCAAACAATGATAAGACCAATGGAAGAAAAAGGACTGAACAGAATATCTGGTCAAGCTTTATTGTGTTCTTATTGGGCCCAATCTTCACAACTATATCAAAGTTTAGCATGCTACTTACAATCTTAAGAAAAGGAATAGAAAGTGACACAAAAAAATTGGATGAGTCAAAGCGGTGGCATGCAAAATGTGACAAATGTCTGTTTGTTTGTTGTTAAATTTAGAAACTTTATATATATATATATATATATATATATATATATATATATATATATATATATATATATATATATATATATATCTTTTTTGGCAAATGCTAAGAGAAAAAAGGGATATGTGGCCATGGGAAGGCTTCAAACCTGGATGTACTCATTCATCAGAAGAAAATTGAACTTAAAAAAGGCCTGGAGACAAAAGTCCATAAAGTTGTTAATGAGGTCCTTCATTTAACCAAGTTTCAGGTTTTCAGATCAATTAGCCCAAAACATGATTGATACTTAAAATGCTTAAAAGTTAAACAAGCGTTTGTATCTTGCAGGATCCTTTAACACAGTAAATAAGTGGCAATTAAAGTCTCTAAGGAAGTCAACATAACTGATTTTATAAATTCATCAAGCTTGTAAAGGCCTGGATATGTTTTTTAGTGTTCATGTGTTAGAGTTGCTTATATTGGTACTATGTTGGGGTCTGTTGTACATTAGTATTCAACCCAAAGGTTTTGTCCAAAGGGAATCATGAGAGAGCTTATGTCCAAAAACAAATTCTATTTATTAGCACAAACTGGCGACATCTGATCAACAGTTAAAGCGCCAAGATGCAGCCCTCAACAATCTTATCTGAACCTGTCCTATCAAGAAGCACTGAATTTCCGATGAAACTACCCATGGCTTGAGTCTTGAAATACTATTTCCCCGCAGTGCACTTCAGCACTACCTGTCCAATGTATGCCAGGGATCTTTCTCTTGAACTGGCAGTCTGTGATACTTTGGTGTTCGCTTCTTAACATTGGACTTGATGATTTCAGAATCAAAGAAGACTTATGACTAACATCAAGTGGTGTCAGAAGATTTCAGAAGAAAAATAAAACAACCCAACTACAACAACGAAGCAATGTGACAGCTGCTGCCTTCAACATCTTAGTATTGTCTTCTTTTTCCAGATATGATTTCTTTGACAGCTCTCATATTTCCCTTATCTTTCTCCACCTCCTCAATATCATCTAATTAAGAGTCTACATATATTAAGAGCATTAATGCCAGGCAATTATCTAGCCCTTTTAAACTATTTCTTAAGTTTTTTTAGCCCGATTCTCCCAATATCCTAGCATCTTATTTTGTAAAGTGTGACATAAGTTAGTGCCAAGTTCTTACAATGTGTGTGACATCTACGTGTCCCTTACAATTTTTGAAATCGTATGGTGTGAACCAAGGTTAAAAGAAAGTAGAAATGCTCTGAACAGAAAAACAGAAAAAGAGCTATTGCAAATAAACATTCCTGTTTTTCCTGCTGGCTTTTTGAGTTCCATTGCTGTGAATGTGCTTTCAGCATGCACATTCTGTATGGGCTTCATCTATTTGACTGAGGGGACCTGACAGACCCTTGTGTGTCAAGGTTTGAATTCAACTTTAAGACATTAGTGTGAAATCTTTCTGCACTAAACGTTTTGGTGACGACTGGGTAAAGCGTTTGTTGTGATGACAATAAAAATATTTGTGCAAATTTCTAAATGACGGCTGATTCTTTAGGAAAATTTCTGACATTGTTTTTGACATAGTTGACAAAGTTTGACAATGACTGATATGGATAGTTGGCTTCTCTATGGTCAAAGTCTTTCTTTTAATTAAAGAATACATGGATGTTTGTTTATCTGCAAGGTATCACACTGTAAGTACACTGTCAACAGATCATTAAGTTATGCAATTTGTTACGCATTTTAGAAATTAGTTTAGTTAAAGTAAATATAGATTAATTTAAAAGAAAGAGGGTGGTTGGAGTAAATCTACACCTTAAAATGTAATGCTTTTTTAAATTAAAACCTTATCATAAGGTGTCAAAAAAAGTAGGACCAAATAAATGTACAATTAACCTGTTTTGAACCATTTACCAGTAGCAGACCAAATCACATTACTCCACCCAAACCAATGTTTGGAGTGAGGGAAGATTGATGACTTTGGGTTTGATTGAAAAGTCTGCCTGAGGGTGAGAGCCCTGTTTCTGGGTGAGATGCTATGACCAGTGATTGATTAAACAATGGACCAGTGTGGCTCCATGGGGAGAGGAATTGTTGAAAATAAAAAGAGAGAATGGCAGAGGTCTATGATTTCATTAAAATAATGACGTGTAGACAGACAGGTGGATGTAGACTGAATAAGGGATCTGTATGACTCTTATGAGTATATATATATATATATATATATATATATATATATATATATATATATATATATATATATATATATATGCAGTATGTATTTCAGTAAATGTCAACACATTAATAACTACAGCATTCATTTATATTCATGTTAATTGCTTCGTATTCAATGGGAATTGGTGTTGCCTTTGTAATCAACTTTAAATCTGCCATCTAAAAGCAGAAAAACTAGCTTAATGAGTTATGTGCATTTTCTCTACACGTCATCAACAACTTAAAAACGTGGAAAGATGATATCCTCATTAGACTCCCAAACAAACAAAAGATGAAACAATGCAATGATGTGTTGTGAATATTTGCAGTTTTTTTTAATTTGTAAAACTAAGCTGAAAACAGCCACTGTCACCTTACAAAGCTTCTTCTCCCCTGACAACACTCACTTCTATGCCCACTTACAGTAATTATCAGTCTTTACACTTTTATAAATGGAAACAAAAAACTGGAAGTATCTTAGAATAATATCACGTGGTGAAATTTGATATATTATAGTATGATGTTCAAAATCTTTTTATTCAAGCTTGATCCTTTAACACAATCCAATTAGACAAACTATTAAACACAAAATATTTTATTTTAGCAAAACAAAAATACATTGTTTTAACTCAATATTTTAAAGCTTTTGTTTTACAAACAAAACTTTTTGTTTATCTTTCCTAAATTTATATTTTTGTTTCTAACAAACAAGCTAATATTTTCAATCAAAAACACACACACACACACACACACACACACACACATATATATATATATATATATATATATATATATATATATATATATATATATATATATATATATATTCTTTTGCAAAAAATATTTTTAAATCTCGTTTGTTTTCTTTAGCCATAAACATTTTTATTGAAATATTTTAAAAGCTTTAAAAAAAAAAAAAAAAAAAAAAAAAAAAAAAAAAAAAAAAAAAAAAATCACTTTTCCCTCAGAATCTTTTTATAGAAGCTTTGGGTTTTTTTTTTTTTTTTTTTTTACATGGTAGACTTGTAACAAACCACATATATGCTGTATGCCTTTGTTCCAATTTTCCTTGCTTTGGTCTCTCCTGAGTGGCATTACATGTGTGATCACTGATGTTGAACGTTTTCCCTTCAGACAACAGAACCCCAGAAACCCAACATTACCAAAGACGACAACAAACAACCCTGCCTACAATGGTGTGAAGTTTCAATTACCGGTAGACTTGTTGGCTGGTGGCTGCCAGTCAACCTGACAAGGAAGAGAATGGCTGAAAGGAAACATTACTACTGGGGTGGCACAAATCATCTAGCACCCTGACAACACATGGAATTTAATCGTTAAACATTTATGCAATCTTTGAATAATTACTGTCACTAATATTATGATCAATTTTCCTTGAGGAAAACACCAAGCTGGCCAATTTAATTTGCAAGGAACACTAAAAGATCTAAGGTACAAAATATGAGTTCAGAAAGAGGACCATCTAGAGATGTTTACTTAAAGGGGTGAACGAAAAGGAGAAGAAAAAAAAACAGTTTTATCTTTGGTGAAGAGAACACAATTAACTGAACTATATCTGTATAAGACATCCCTGCCATCGCTCCAGCACCAGGAGATATACTGGGGTTAAAAGAGCAAAGCGACAATGACTGGTCGTCTCCAGCTGATGACCTGCTTATGCCCAGAGAGGTGCTCAGGGGAACACATTTGTGCAAAAGGCACCAGTGGAGGTGTCAGGCAGCAATGCCCAGCAAGTAGACCATCAACCTCTATCTTCATAAGTTAAGGCTCTGTACCAAGTGGTACATTATGTAGTACTCTCAACCAATATTAAAAACTAACTGCTGATTAAGCAAAAGCATCCAGCTCATTCACTCTTAAAGCTGCAGTATGCAACTTGGCATCGCTCCTTACCTAAAATAACCAATCAGTGTCAGGAGGAAGGTATTAGAGCTGTCAATCATCCTCGTGTGTGCGCAACTAAATGTGCTAATGGTGAAAAAACAACTTACTGTTCCAGGAAAACTGTTTATCTGACAATCATCGGTGGTCATGCTACCTAGCCTTAGCATTCGTGGCAGGCTATGTTGTGGTAAACCAGTTGTAACTTTGCAGAGAGCAAGGGTGAGTCTGTGAGCGTCATGTGCATAAGGTTGATTGACAGCGCTAAAATCTTCCTCCTGGCTCTGATTGGCTGTTTCAAACTAAGTGGTGTATTTCTACAGTTAGTACTGGGAGCACTGGGAGAGGGCAGAGGAGCTTTATTTTTTCCCAGATTATCTGTCATATTATACTGTCACATTATACTGTCACGACCAGGGATGGAGTCAAGACTGGCTGTTCCGAGAACAAGACCAAGACCGGACCTTCAGAGATCAAAACCGAGACCAGACCTTCTGAGACCAAGACCAAGGCCAAATGTTTATAATGTCAAGAAATATTTCAGGACATTGCTTTTTGTCCACCACAATGTGCAAAAACTAAAGGAAAAAACAGTTAATTACTCAACCAAATCCACTTCTTGGGATTAAATTAATAATAGTCATAATAAATTAATACTTATGTTATTAAATGCAGCCATATATTGTTACACTTTCCCTATACTGAAATAATCAGCATACATTTTTTCAAGCCTTTTTGTTATACATTTTAGACTTGTCTTGTCTATATTGTTTTGATACCATTTACTTGAAATATCAAGTTTTCAAGAGGCCTTACCTCACTAACTCACAAGCAGTCCAGAATTTATCCAGACATATATCCATCCATATTGGTCAAAGCCTTCTTCACAACACAAATACAAAATAAAGCCATATTCTTGTAACTTAAGAGTTGAAATTTCTGAAGAAATTTACAATATAGGGTCAGAATGTGAACTAGTCCAACCGCAATCCACACAGTATATGATGAGGAAATGATAAAGACAAAGTTAACATAAGAAAACAAAATTGCTGGATTTATTTTCAATGGTCCCCTGAATTTTCCTTCAATCAAAAGAGACTTTTTATTTCACTCAACATCGAAAAAAAGTCAACAATTTGATGGCAGTGATACTTGGACTTGTAACACACAAAGAATTTGAATTTCAATGTAAATAACTACAACAAATCAATAAAACAAATGTTAATCAACCTTGATCTACACCAATGTCTAGAGGCAAATCGCTAGGATAGATGTCACTATAATTGGTGTGGCTGTGGCAGCGGAGGCTAAGGCCATTATAGGTGAGCGTGGGGAGGCATAACTGCTCATAGCCTTGCTCTCATTGTGAGAGAAGAAGAGGGGAACGTATGGGGTCCTACCACTCACCGTGACCTGTATCTTAATGAGCGGGACAAATCAATACATGCTGAAAGAGGAACACAACACAGTTGCAATAAGACAGCTCTGTCTATGTAGACAGATTTGTTTTTCCAGTAATAATGTTCAATTCAGATTTAGTTTATATACACTCTTGGGCCTCAATGACATTTTGATTTGTTTGAAGTATTGTTTTTCCAATGGGGAATGATCATACAAGCAAAAAAATTCAATGAGTTCTAATAAAAATTCAAATGACAAGGCAAAATGTATCATTCACAAAATTTATAAATGATACGTTCAAACTAATTTAGTTCAATTCAGTTCTTATAAATTGTTTGGTTTCCTGTTTTAAGCATAGTCCACACATTTTTAATAATATCAAGGTAAGGACCAATCCAGCAGCCTAATCCTAATATTAATCTGCTATATCCATTCCAAAACTGCTTTGAATGGGTGGTTGGGATCTAAAGCCTTGTTGAAACACCCAACTGTGCTCAAATTTCAACCATCTAGCTGTAATTTGGGGTAAATCTGCAGAGATTGGAGGTGGTTCTCCTTCAGCATTCCATCTGCTTTGGGTAATGTACCGTCTGGCAGCAAAACAGCCCCACAGCATGTTGTTGCCACTACCATGTCCACATGAGACAGCTACTAAAGTATTTTTAAGTTAACCTCAACTCTTCCAAACAAACTTCTCATGTCCGTGGTCAAATAGCTCAATCATTTTGCATCCAACCATGAAACATTTTTCTTACGTATTCTGTAAATTTCTCTGCAGTTCAACGTGTCATTTTCAGAAGTTTCTCTGTTGCTCCCCACACTCTCAACCCAGATCAATGTTAGACTTGCTTCACCGTTTGGTTTTCTAACAGTTCTCACTTCATGATAGACTTGAGCCTTGGTGGTATGGGTTGTTGAGGTGTTTGTTGAACATCTTAACAAATTACCTGTCATTTTAGGATTATATTTCTGGTCAGATGGTTTAAACTTGGACACAGTTGAGTGTTGCAACAAAACCTTGTAGCACTGGAAATCCTTTATAGCTATAAAATGTTCACCTATCTTTAGAATTTTACTTCAGTTAATCCATGTCTTAAGATTAGGTCTCTGTTTTTGGATTTCTGAGCGAGACCTTAAAGATAACACCTGATCTTGAAGCAGGTTTGCAATGTAAAAAAAAAAAAACGAAACAAAAAACAAACAACTATGCAAACCACCCTTTACAGCTCCATCAGCAAACAGATTATCTGTTTAGTACAACGAACCGTAAACATTCTGAGGTTTTTACATTATTGCTTTATTGACTTTGTAAAGTGTTACTAGTTCTCATTTTTTGGCAGTTACAGGCACTTATATGTGTTACAATAATGTGTGTTTAATTTTTATACATGACCTGCACAGCAGGGACTTTGAACTCGATAAGAGGGTTTGTTAAAAGCACCTCATGTAAAACTGAACAAAAAGGTCAAAATTTGCATGTTTAAATTTAAAGTTAAGTATCTTAGAAGTTAATCTTTGTGCTCCTTTTCAGTAAAAAATTTAAGTCTCACACTAAAGTACAAAAGAGGTAGAAATAATGTAATGCAGCACACATACACACACAGAGACACACAAAAGACAAACATGTTTTATGTTTCATCAAAAATGAGTTCGCTCTGGTTAGCAGGCAATCCTGGAGTCTGACAAACACAGAGAGAAATGACAAAGAGTGGGAGACGTCTTGGGTGAGAGGCTGTCTTTAAAGAATGCAAAAAAGTCAATTTCCAGTTGAAAAGAACATTGGCTGTGTGGAAGCGTCTGTCTTGACAATTACACGAGTGCTGCAAACCGCACTGCACCTCCACTGATAACCCGTCGGATTCTATTAAAACTTCAGCACTCCAAAGAACACTCATATGGAAGAAATTATCACACAGACTCACAGTGCGTGGGGTGCGTTTTAAAACAGCAAAAAAAAAAAAAAAAAAAAAAAAAAAAAAAAAAAAAAAAAAAAAAAAAAAAAAAAAAAGTCTGACAATAATTCTTTAGCTACATTATTCTTATTGTGAGGAGGCAGAGAAAAAACTGGAAGAAAATTAACCATTGGATTTGGCAGAAACTCACAAAATAATGAAACAAAGACTTATATAAGTACACTGGCTAAATGCCAAGTTAATGCTGTAAAAATGTGTAGTTTGAAAGTTTCCTAATTGCCTAAAAGTAGCCTCTTGAAGTGACAACACAACACCAGAAAAAACACTGATACATTTGTGACACCCTCCACTGAACTGCCACCTTAACGTGATGGAGGGTTTGTGTACCCCTATGATCCTGAGGGCTTTGTTGTCCAGGGCTTTGGCTCCTGGTTGAGTGTCCCATGGCAAATTAGCCAAAGGGCAGTGTGTCTAAGAGACACATCATTAAATCTAAGAGAGATTTAATGATTTCAATGATATGGCTAATCAGAAAAAGGGGGGAATCTTGCCCAAATTAGGGAGGCCAGGAAACCTTCTGGAGAAAATGGTTGGAATCACCTTTATGCACAGTTTGGGCTCTGAAACCCAACTCCAGGAATGTGGCTGAACTCTCTCGTAGAGAGAGGTGCCAGGCACAAATGGAGATACTCACAAGTCCCTGGCTGAGTTCCTTGATTTTTGAGATTTTGCCAGTTGAGCGAGAGCGGACTCTTTGTGACTTCAGGTTGCAAGAGGAAAGGTTCTGGCTGCTGTCTGTACTTGTCATCAAACAGCAGTTCAGATTACCTAGCCTTCTCAGAGTTTTTGGATGGTGTCCTTGAAGTGGTGTTATTTTGGGATTATGGTCTCCATCTTGGATGCAATCAAATTACAAAAACCCTATATCTTAAGCAGATTTCTTCACAGATACTTAAGGGAAAAGAATATCAAACCATGCTTTTACCTCCCTCCACATTCCTCTCTCATTGCCTTTTATTTTAGTTTTCTTTTAGTTTGAGTTCGGTTCCAATTGAGCGATTTATCATATACTTGTCCAATGGTGGGAATCACGTCCATGCTTCAATCTTACTCCATCTCCACAAAATGATTCATTTTTCTATTACCACAATAAGCATGTGAAATGAGCTATATAATCAATAGTAAAGCCCTGTAAACAGTGTCCACACGCCAGGGAAAATGTGTTTTCTTTAGTAAACAATACACTGCCTGCAAGTGGTAAGAATGCTCATCAGAAACTGTCTACGAGGGCAATTTACAGGAAATAAAGACACAAGCTGGCTAAAATTAGAACATTCTTTATGACAATCGAAGGATGAACAGTGTAAGATTTGTCCAGGACAATATTAAGCCACAGCAAATACGTTTACTCACTGGATGATGTTTACAGTACACTGTAATGGTCTTTTGAGTTTGTAGTACACAGATGAAGCTTTGATTACTATATGTGTATTTCTGGTAGTGAGATAAGACAAAATCTGAGTATTTATGTGAATTACTTTTTACAAATATCCCTGCACCACAACAAGCCCAACATTTGTCACAGTGCCAACCATCCAGGGGTGCTAACACCAAACACTCAAAGCCTACCACTGACAGAGCAGAAATACAGTGCACAAGAAAACGTTGCTTTATTTTTGCAAAGATATTAAACATAAATAACTTAGACATGACCTGTACCATTGTACATGTATCTTTTGGTCAGTACTTTATTGATTTACCATTGCCAGCAATTACAGCTTCAAGTCTCCTTAAATATTATGCCACAAAATTGACACACCTATCTTTTGGCAGTTTCACTGTCTTATTCACAGAACCTCTCAAGAGCCACAAGGTCGAATGCGAATCACACAGCCAGTTTTTAAATCTCTCCAGAAACTTTCAGATTCAAGTCTGGACTCTTGGTGGGCCACTAAAGGGCATTCAAAGAGTTGTACTGAAGCCATTCCTCTAATATCTTGGTTGTATGCTTTGTTGCTTGCCCTGATGAAAAATAAACTTTCGTTCCAGTCTGAAGTCAAGAGCGTTCTGGAGCAGGTTTTTATACAGGATGTCTATGTACATTGCTGCATTCATCTTTCCCTCTACGCTGACTGGTCTCCCAGTCCCTGCTGCTGATAAACATCCTTTATAGCATGATGCTGCCACCATTATGCTTCACCATGGGGAAGCAAGTGGTGTCTGGTTTTCTCCAAACATGATGCCTGTCAGTCACGCCATGTGTTCCATCTTCATCTCATCAGACCAGAGAGTTTTATTTCTCAGGGTCTGTGAGTCCTTGAGGTGCATTTTACAAACTCCAGGTGTGCTGCCATCTACGGCTCCATCTAGATATTCTACTATGTGGGCCTGATATATGAAATGCTTCAGAGATGGTTGTCTTTCTAGAAAGTTCTCCTCTCTCCACAAAGCAAGACTGGGGTTCCAACAAAGTGACAATAGCAAATACTTGGTTTAGATGGCTGGCCAGCTCAACGAAGAATGCTTGAGGTTTCAAACTTCTTCCATTGATGGATGATTGAGGCCACTGTGCTCATTAAAACCTTCAAAGCAGCAGAAGGGCTGTAAATACTTCCTGGATACACTATGTCCAATTGTAAAAGTAACATATTCTTCCATCAAAGTTATTCCTCTCACTGGTGGAAAGGGCATACAATTAACAAGTCTTTTACATATTGCAGCACAGACCATCCATCAGCTATCCATCAACTGTCCCAATGCTTATCCTTTTAAGGATCAGATAGAGTAGACTTTGGCACAAGGTTGTCAATCACTCATCTTACACAAAGAGAGGAAACTATTTAAGCTCACACTTACAACAGCCTAACTGGCAATAATTCTGATCAAAGTCTTTTGACAGTGAAAAGAGGCCAGAAGCCCTAAAAGTAATGTCAGCAAAATCAGAAAAATGCAAACCTCAACTACCTGCTTGCTTGTGTCACATTTGTCCTTCTATTTCTTCAGATTTTCAGATGTTTTTTCTTTTTCATTATTATCAATACACACCACAACTTTGTCCAAACAGTATGGTAGGGAAGTCTCTTTTGCATTAATCGAATATAAGTCTGATGTAAATAACTTAAGCAAAGCAGAAAAAGTAAACAAATCTTTATGCACATAAAATGGGCTCTGATAATATCTATTAAAGAACAATGTCAAAACTCAAATTATAGTCAGAAGCAAACTTTAACAAAAGTGCAACAGCCTAGGCTTTATTACACATTTAGATCAACATTAAAATAAAAACAGGCTACTTATAAAGCAAGCCTTGAATATGATTTTTTTTTTTTTTTTTTTTTTTTTAAAAAGGTCAAAATTTCAGACATCCTAGTCAATACCAGGGTCCCAATCACTGCATCTTCAAACAATCAACATCACAGCTCCCTGACAAAACTCGTCCCTATGAAGTTCCCGGTGACACAGAGGCTGATGTGGCTCCCTGTCCCTCTATGTCACGCGACCTGCTCTGCCTGCTGCACTCAGGTATGTACTTAGCACTCTTGATGAAAGTTAGAAACTGTAGAGAGCACAGCTTCAACACTTCGTTAATTTGAACGACATTCAAAAGAAAGTGCTAAGTTTATGAAACAGGAGATCAGATTTTTAAACTTTGACTGGACGCAAATTACTGAAACCACACGGAAAAGTGTTTGAAGTCAAATTATCAACAATGCAAATCAAACATGAACAAGCTGAAGATAGTTAAACTGCTCTTGATGTAAGCACTGTAAATGGTAGAAAAACTTGGTTTTCTTTATAAATTTAGCTCTTTGTGTTGAGTCAAATGTATGTTTAGAAATCAGTGATAAAGCTACAGCCCTTTGAATGATTTTGTGTCAGAACATACTAGCTTTCCTGACCGTTATTAACCCAAAGTTGGAGTAACATATTGGTGCTGAGCTAAGCATGAAAAAGAAATTAATTACAAAGTGGTTTATGGACAACAGAGTTATTGTTTTTGGATGGCCATTACAAAGCCCTGACATCACTCTCATAGAAAAGTTGTGGGCAATGATGCCAATATGTGTAGGAGCCCTGCAGCAAACAAACCTGACTCATTTGCAGAAGTTCTGTCAGCAGGAATGGGCTATACCATCATGGTTTCCCCCAGTGTATTATAAGTCTGGCGGCCCTCCAGGCTTTACTTGCCCCCCCCCCCCCTAGTTGGGCTAAGTGTTGCATGTTTATTTATTTTAAATAGGTTTTTTTTAAAAGCCAGTAACAGTGATCGGAAAGACGGGTTAAGCTTGGATTATAGTTGATGCACTGAACTGGGCACAAGAGTGAGCAATCACGCCATCTTTGCCCCTGCTCCTTGATCTCCAGCGCTGATTCCACCTTGTCGTGCACCTCAGAATTCTTGTAACTCACGTGTTCAAACTGGACGATTTGGAAGGTGCTCTTGCAGAGCAGGCCTGCCTGCACTGGCATTATGAACCCTGTATGACGGCTCATTTTCGGAGAATACTGCACCAAGGTATGTGTCAAGCTCGGCTGTCGCACTCAACGCACCTGTAAAAGCGCCACTATAACAGTCTGTCAGCGCATATATCTTTGTGAAAAAAGAATGTGTGTTGTGTGCATTTATCTCACACATGCTCACTCATATCCGCTCAGTATGTGTTCTGGCACGTGCTTGGCACTGTCTGCATTTGCAACTTGATAAAGTAGAATATCCTTTATTGTCTCACAGTGGGGAAGTTCCGGTGTAACAGCAGCATAGTAACAGGAAGTCATAGCGTATAGAGTCACACAAAGATAAAAAGATAAAATATTTAAAAACTGAATTAAGAATAACTATACTGTACAGTAAGGGCAAAATTACAATATAAATTACTGTGCCCTTATTAACAATAGAATACTCTAAGCCAAAGGAATGCGTAACTGAGCACATTAATTTAAAAAAAAAAAAGTATAAAACATGCATGTGTATTTGTGCATTAAAAATCAACAGACTATTTCCGACAAGTGTATGTAAATGAACCACACCACCCTCCGATCACAGACAGGTCTTTTTCATCTAAGGTATTCCTTGCAAATACTGAATTCACTTGGATAAATAGCAACCAATAATAACATGCAAATCAAAACACTGCACCAAGCTTGTCAACTTGTAACATTTTTTAAACACACAAGCATAGAGGGCCGCTGGTGGACTGCCCTAGCGCCCCTACTGGGCTTAACAAGTTTTCTGAGGGAAACCCTGACTATTGTAAGAAGCTGGTGTAAGAATGCCAGATGACTGGAACAATAGTCACAATCACTATTAAAGGGGAGGTATTCTGCATTTTCCAGGCACATAACAGTATTTGATAGCACAATCAAGTAACTATGTTACCTTAAGTTATTATTAAAAAAAAGCTGTATATAACAAGAATAACTTAAAAGAAATTTGACTTCGCATGATAGCCATATCTGAGGCCTTAAAATTGGCCTCTGTCTCTTCAAGAAGCTCTTACCCTTTCTGACACTCCCCCTATTAGCATGTTATCACAACAATGCTACTCCATGATGCCGCTCATAACCGTTGTTAGGAGCATTGGACTGAGAAGTAGTTGATATGATAAGCTCAGCAGACGCGCAATTCCACCAGGTGTTTACTAGTTGCTGCTGCCGCTAGTCTGGTGGAGTTATGTGGGGTAGGGGTGCTCTGTGGACCAGGAGCTTGGCTGGGCTGAAGATCCACGTCGGAGCTTTCGGTAAATAAGGCGGCACATTGTATGAACAAGCATTTAAGCACTCCCGAATGGCTGCCATGGGAGATTAAAGGATTTCTCAAACATGTATGAATGAGTCAAAGCAACACTCCAGATATGTATTTAATGATGGAATTACATTATAGTGTGACATAAAGCTCAAAAATATCAATTTTGTATCATACCCTCCTTTAAAATAATTGCAGTCATTGCTCTTAAACAAAATAAGAATACACTTACAAAGCAGCATGTGGCAAAATGATTTTAATAAAAGTCTCTTCACACAGCATTTGTACTCATATGGAACAAAAATAGAAATTGTACAAACCTGCTTCCATCACGAAGACCATTTCTCCAACTCAAAAACAGTCTATATACTTAGGTAGATAAAAAAAACCCCAAAAAACAGTGCAGCAGCTTAAAAGTGAAGTTCACTGTTCAATATATCAGAAAGAACACTTACAAGTAGCTGAGCACGAAGCTTCTCATCTTCACTGCTGATCCTCTCCCTAATGACAGCTTGCTGGAAGCTGTCGAGGGTTAGGGCTCGCTCCACAGAAAGGATCCGGGATATTTCTTCCTGGACCTTGGACTGAGCCTCAGCTTGAGCCTGTGCTGATGCCCGGGCTTTTTCTGTGTCATACCTGGGTAGGATCAATAAGAAGTATTTAAATATTGTTAGAATATAAGACTGGAAGAATGATGATGTCAAAGCGGGCAATTTCTATGTCTGTGCATTCCCCAACATTTCCTGTTCTAGCTTTGAATAATGCAGGAAGAGGATTTAATCCACAGGATAACCAAGGATGGTGATCATTTTGTACCAGGAATTTGTGCTCTTGACATGTGCTATTGGTTATTTTTGAAAACAATGTTTTTGAAAACAGCCAGAGATGCTTAAAGGGAACATAGACTGACTCCCGAGCATTAGTCAGGGTGGTGATCCTCATAGCACTTTCACTGCTTAGTTCTAAACCCTTTTAACAGCAACATTCTGTATGCTGTCTTCAACACTACAGACATAACAAACTTGGCAAAGGAAACAGCAGCAACACTTAGTGGAAAAGGTAGCTATCAAGGTTTGCCAGTAATTATTGGGTTATTGTATGTTTGTTAAAAAGATTTCAACAGTTGCGTGGTACAAAAACAAACAAAGGAAATAGCTTTCTGTTAGGGGTGGGCAACATTGCCAAAAAATGATATCACGATAATGAGTGAAGTTTTTCTTTTTTTTTTTTTTTTTTTACAGGAATATCTGATTTAGGACACAGAGCAATAAGCACCTTCAACTCTCGCTTCTACAGATTTATTTCAATGTTCAAGATTTAGTAGACGTGACGGGCTGCAGCTAGCCAGCTTCTCTCATTTTCTGAGTAGTCGTCATATCCTTGTGCCTACAATTAACCGGGTGCTAACAACACAGACCGAAAATGTTCTCCTGTTTCATAAGCTAAGCTTCGAGTTATTTTTGCGAAGACGTCTGTGTTTCAGAAAGTCTTTTCGCCATGGTTGACTGGTTTATTCTGTCTAGAGAATAAACCAGAATAAAAGAGAGCCAAGCAGACGCAGAGCAGAGCATGGAAGAGCTCCGCCTAACCAGGTAACAGTGGGTACAGGAGTTGCAGTGGCCAAAAAACTATCTATCCTTCCTTCCCTTATCGCACGTATCAGCTAATTCTGTGAAATTCAGTCCAGTCCAAACTGTGGATCATCATCTTCTTTGCTTTAATAGCGGTTGGCAAAAAACTATAGGAAGTATGACCGCCACCTGGTAAGGAGTGTAGACCACATAGACCTTGTGCTAAACAGGTCAGGCTCAGTTAAATGACGTCATCATGTGACATCGCATTAATTTTTTTAATCTGTCAAAAAATCCACCGGCATTACTGTAAACAGACGATATGGCACACCCCTACTTTTGTAGTTTTATGTTATGTTTTATTTTAAAAAAATCAGTTGAGCCACAAAAAAATACCAGTTCTTCAGACACAACTTTATCTTATTAAAATCTAGGCAAGTTTTCAAGACTTTATAAATAACTAAAGATATTAGAAAGCACAAACACGACAAACTTAAATGGACAGACAGAGAGTTCCTAAAACAGACTGTTGCAAAGTTTGGAACTGAAGTTATACACAATACAAAGATCACACACACAAAGGAATGAATCATCACTCCAGCGGACACAACCCCTCTAGAGTCCCATCATAGCGTGATATGCAGTACTGCAGGGCTGCATCATGATGGAGACCGGAAATTCCCTGATCTCCAAAGACCAACCTGTTTTTCAGCAAATATTTGTAAAAGCAGTCTGCATGCCTAGCAGATACCTGTCGCCATGCAGGTGATTGGAACACCAGCGGTTTGCTTCTTTTTACACATCCTTGTAATTCTAAAAGTTGCAAGGAAGGACAACACTCAGGAGTAACAGATGAACATCAAAAAGTTCACAAGGGAAACCTAAGCGTGAGAAATCAGATAACCTCTGTGTGAGGGTTTCTTGAAAATTTAAGTGATTACAAAGAAGATCCATTTGATTATCAATAGCAAAAATCAATTCTGCGAGGCAGTGTTTTCAACAGAAGCAGCAGAATCTCTGCAGACGCAGGACCACTATTTGAACCTGGTCACTGGGTTGTCTTAGTTGCCTAGCAACACAGTTCCAACTAGGTGACAGTGTGCTTGATTGAATAAGGAAGAACATCCCTGAAACCCTTAAAAGTGATCTTCTGTCTGATATCAAACAGTCAAGCCAAGGTAGAATAAACACAGAACTGACAGAGCGAGCAGTGGAGTGAATTATGGCAAACTCAATAAAGACAAGGGAGCTCTTCATAAACATCTGCCTAAAAAGGATGCGGAGAGATGGATAAAAGATACCCCTGATGACAAAGACGATGGCAGAGAGTAGCTGCAAATCTTCTTTGTATGATATAGTTCCAAAACAGGGACCTAATTAAAAACTCATTTCCTCCAGATGACACCCTTTTCTGGTTAAGATGGAGAAACTGTAAAACAATGACACTATTTATGACACTACTTTTGAAATTATCTTTTTAAAGTCCTGTAAGGATTTAAACACATAAGTTATAATTCATTTAGAGCCTTCTCAGGTTTTTAGACTCCTCATTATGATAATTTACATATCCACAAGTGTATGGTCCCAGGCATGAATATTATATAAGTTTTTTTTTCCCTCTCAGCTCTGCTATTCTTCACATTACAAGCACACACTAATCTGTCAAAGTGATAGGTTTTCATCTTTTATTAGAAAAATCTCATTTACCTCCTCAGTCAGGTGTGAATGTAGACAACATATAGACAGTGATGAATGGTGATGGACAGACTGCTAAAAGCAGATCACCTACATACCTTTAGCTTTGAAAAGATGACAGGAGTAATTCAAGAACGCCTGAAGTCTTAAATCGGCCCTGGAATGTGACTAAATGTCGGAGGATTTAGGAGGGGGGACTGGGGGACAGAAAGAAAACGAGAGAAAGTAAAGAGAAAGTCAGCAGTGGCAACATGACATGTTTGGCCCTGAGGAAGTGAAGCAACGCAGGAGGGAGACAGAGAGTGGGAAAGAGAGGAAGGACTGAGAGAGACCAGCCATGTCCAGTCTCACAGTCCACTGGGCTGCACACGTCAGCACACTCCATCCATCATCGGGCTCTGACTCACGCACACACAGACACATGGGGAGCCTCCTAATGGCCTTTTACATTCACCATTTCCCCCACAATCCACGCCTCCCTGCCCGTGTGCCGCTAATGCATCTAAGCTACCTTTACTCAAGACGCTTAGACTGCTGCTACAACTCGGACTGAAAGAGAATGGTAAACAATATTTTTCTTGGAAAAAGTATTTTTGATAGTACTTGTGTGGGCCAGCAAATGTAGTCAGTTCAACCTTTTGACAGGCCTTTTTTAACCAATACGCTTTTAGCTAAACCTAAAGGAAGAAAGTACATCAGATAAAAATGTTTCAACAAAATGGAGTTTCTATAATGTACTGGATGCTTTGCTGCTAAAATAAATGTTTAAATCACTTGATGTGCAAGTGCTTGAAGATAGCATCTACTTAGAAAAGCCTACATTGTAATATGGTGCTAACCTGTAGGGTTGTTACATTTTGCTTAATGAAATTAAATGTAAAACAGGAAAACATCAAAACATATTTTTGATGCCACAAAAATTGATTTGTGTTCATTGTTTTTTGGGAGGTTTTTTTGTTTGTTTTTTCAAGAGGCACAACCTTAACAAAAGGTTAATATTAAGAAAAAAAACATGCTGGTCAAATTAAAAGATTAGTTTAAGCCTGCACTGGCTAAAAAAAAACAAAAAAACAAAAAAACAAAAACGATTCCACTTAAATTCATTCATTCCTTTGTTTTGTTCAACAGAAATAATATTAAAAAATCTTATGGCCAAAAGGTGCAATCTGACCAAGAAACAGAAAGGATTCCATATTTTCAGGTCTGTGAAAATCTGTTTATTGTTCTTCATTTAGCCTTTATTTTTTTTTTTTATTATTCAGTATTTGTGGGGCCCGATGGGAAACAAAATTAAAATTAACGACCTATTTATTTATTTGAAGCCCAACAAAACAATAACCAAAAAAAGTCACATGTGACCAAAAGCTACAATCTGGCCCGGAAAGAGAAGGGTTCTCAGAAAAAAAGGAAAGCATGGGTGGAACAAAAAAAAAAGTCTATTGACTCCGTCACAAGTGCTAACCCAAGCAAAGACTGCTATCACTAGCGAGATGCTATCTGTCTGCTTCACCTCTATTGCTTTCCAGTCATTATTGCCCTGTCTCTGGGATATTGGGCACATTTTTCATCTGACTCTAGAAGATTGGCACTGGGAGAGAAAGGGGGGCCTTAACATAGACAATGGTTGAGTCAGACGGAGAGAGCAAATACACTGTAGCTAAGCAGCAGAATGAACAAATATATCTTTTGAGGATAAATGGATGATTTTTTTGGGGGGGTGGGGACTGGCACTGAGAAGACAGAGGATAATCTTAGCTAATTAACAGTTGTTTTGATTGTTAACTGGACTGAGTCAACAAACAGCCAGTTGGTTAAACAGAATCTGTGAGATTTCATTAATTTGAAGAGGAGCAAATTCGGGTGAACTGTGTCTGACTTTTCAGAGAAGCAGCATACTTCTTTCTAGAAGTGTCCTTAAAAATAGAGTCCATAAGGGAAACATACCATAATAGATATCATGGACTCTGTTCATTAGCACAAATGTAGTAATACTGGGTTAATGCAAACTGAAATCGCCTAGAAATTACACAACCCTGCCACTTTCTTTGGGGACTTTTGACTTCAAAATGTCTCTGTTAACCATTCCTTATTTCAGTTCTCAAGTGCTAGGCTTTAGACAATTTTAACGCCTGTACCTTCCTCCTGGATTGTGTATGTGACAAATTATCTAATCATTCTTATGATTTTTTTATTTTATTTTTTTACCAGTGAGGCAGAAAAGCAACTCAGGTCTAGTTCTTACTAGCTCATCCAGTGCTGTACCTCACAGTTGAATAGGTACTGCTCATCATGATACAGGGTATTATAAAATAGAGTAGAATAAGGTGCTATGAATGCAAATTTACTTTAATCTGAACTACATAGGTTGTATAACTCATATTTGTTGCATTGTGAACATGGACCATCACAGTTCCATCTCTCTGTACACCTAAATGTAGCGAGATGATAATCCATGATCCATGATCAAAAGAGAAATGTATGTTTCCTCAAAAATACTTTTGTAAAGAAATTGACTGCTGAATCATTTTGGATGAAGTGACTATACATAAAGTCCAGCTTACTAAATTGTCTAATACTAGGAAATGTAGTCAAGGTCAAATTTTAGGATACAAAGTGCTACAAACTTAAAGATCAATACCTTTGCAAAGATTTCAAAACAGACACTTAAATCTATGGCGCTGTGAGCAATTCCTTCCTAATCAGTCACCACCTGTGTCTGTCTTCACCCATTTATACATGCTGTTCTCTATCTTTTACTAAAAAGTATTGCACAGTGCATTCTGCCAGACCAGCATAACAGTCCAGGCTCAACCCAGGTCCCTGGAAACAAAGCATTTAAGCACCCACTGCAATATTGATGTTAGGAATAATGTCGTAGAATGCTGTCTATGAATATTTGATGACTCATCTATTCTCCCTGACACACACATGAACACACTGCATCTGATTATACAACGGTGCAATAAAGTTACATTCTGAGTGAGACAATGGAAACAACCCTAGTCAACTGCATTCCACTGAACAATAAATCCCACTGTTTGGCTTATAGGTTTTTAACGTACACTGTACTAGGAATCCCTTTATTAATTAAATTATAGGGTATGGGTAGGCTAGCTTAACCATGAGAGATCAAGATGCAGGAGATAAATTGTTCATTTTGCTCTGAAATTAACCAAAATCATTTAACAGACAACTCAGTTTAAGAAACAGTGGACCCCCCGCATATTCGCGGTTCAGTTTTGTGGCTTCACCTATTTTCAGATTTTTCTGTGGAACCAAATAATTTGCAGAAAATCAACCTATTTGCTGATTTTTTTCATAGAGCATATATCAAATACTTGAAAGAAAATGCAGCTTGGCGAGCTGAAATACCTTGGCACACCGCTTCTTGGCATGCTGTTGGCTAGCGTTTGCAAAGCAGACAAACCAGTAGTGCTTTTTATTTTCCCTGGTGCTGACTGGCTATACCCCCAGAAATAAGGAAGTCTATAGATGTTAGCTTCTGCAGTAGTGCTAAGATAGTCTCCACTGTGTGTATTATGCATATTAAGATATATTTGGTGTTTGAACTATTCAAATAGGCAGTTCTAAGATTTTTAACATTTTTAAACATCTGTCCTCCATTCACATAGAGAATATTAGCTATTCAACTCAAGACTATCACAGTCATATTTCAAATACACAAGAAATACACACAAAAAAATACACAACAAAACATCAGCTTATTGAACGCCATATCGCTTTTAACATTAATAAAACCAAACACACCCTTTAACAGGAGAATAGGCACACCTGTTAGAACTGCAACCCGTGGTTTACTTTCTGCAAATCCTTGTTCAACCACAGCATAAACTAACAGGTGAACTTAAAAGCTGCCATAAACTCCTTTTATCGACACATCATGTCAGAAACATTAGGGAGAGACTATGCACACTGTGAGTAATGTCATCATGACATCCAGCAATTTGTAAACACTATAGTAATTCAAGTGGGAACAATAATAACCAAATCATCTACATTTAACAGCAGCAAATTACATGAGTGAAATTATTATTTATGAGACTGAAATATTTGAGTATGATTCGAGTCTCAGATCTTTAGAGACAAGTCTTTGCTTTTGGGAACTAAGTTCAACTCAGGCCAAAGCCACAGACTCTAGTCCCCAAAAAGCATGAGACTCTTGCACATGGGTGAAACATGCTTTATTAACACTGAATAATATATGCTGCCAATTAGTTTTTTAAATCACCAGTCTTGTAACACAATTCCCCAAACATTGTGCATGAAAATATGGTCAAGGCTGTGCACTGGTCCTTCCAAGACAGTTTAACGAAAGCTTAAAGTATTAAAGACAGAAAGATAAATTTAATTGGTGCAATGTTTCTGAATCAAAGAGATCTACAGAGTCATGGCTAATCAGGTTCAATTAAGCAACTTTGCTTATTCATAAGCTAATGGAGGATTTCTGTGTTGGGACATGGCAAACTGATATTAGACACAAAAAGCAGAAATTTGAAGTCTAAGCTTGCTCTGGCTGATCAAGAACTAGCAAAAAATTTAATAGGGGAGCTGGTTAAATGTGAAATGACTCAAAAACTCTTAGAGAAGGTCAGTGTTCTTACTCTGAAATCCAACATGAAATTTTGTCACACAAGCTGCTTGAATAAATGTTGGAAAAAAAATGGACTGAATTTAGACAAATACAACTAACCTTTTAGTATTTGTGCTGGACACTCAAACTCAACCAGTCACAGAGGGAATGAGTTTAATAAAAGGTTGGAATATTACAAAGATGAAGGAAATCAGAGAAATGGAGCAACACTGAATAACTGCAAAAAGAGAGAAACAGAAGAAAAAGACAAGACAATAAAAAGGGCAAAGAGGTCAAAAGTGTCTGAGAAAGTCAAAAAGAAGAAGAACTGGTACCAACAGTGATAAAGGATGCACTGAGTTGAGGAAGGAGAAACGGTTGAGTATGAGTTTTTTTTACCCTCATCCCACCTTCCCTATCATCCTTTTCTGTGGCGTTCTGCTCGGATGCCTCACAGAGAAGCGGCAGAAGCAAATCTGCTCTGTGCACCCGCTCCTTTCTGCAAATTAGTTTAGGCTGCACCTAAATAAACTCAGATCTCAGAGTTCCTACTTCCTCTCTACCAGAGCAAAATATGCAAAGCCAGATCTCTGGAGTTCATTTATGGTCTTACAGCCAAACAGATGGAATAGTGCCTAATCTAAACACCACAAATTCTCAAGAACTTTTTTCAACACTGCACTACTGAGAATGACAGAGTGAAGGAATTCAAAACTGCCACATTACGACATAAAACGTAGCACATAATTGTGTCATGAAAGGAACAAGATCATTTCAAGATTTCAAATTCTTTTTACTAATAAAAATGTTAAAAGCAAGGTGTGAATGTGTATTCCATCTTTATTCTGATATCCCTAAATAATATCCAGTTTGGCTGTGGGGATGCTTTTCTTTTAGAAGGGCAGGAAAACTGCTCAGAGTTGATACTAAAAAAAAAAAACTGTAAAGGCTGTAAAACACTTGGGAAGATGTCAACCTTCTATTAGCACAGCAACCTTAAACATAAAGCCATAGCAGCAATAGAATTGTTTAGATAAAAGCTGATTCAAGTGTGGCAAATGTCCCAGTCAAAGTCCGTACCTAAATCCAACTGTGAATTTATGGCAAGATTTGAAAACGCTCTCCATCCAATTGAACTAAGCTGGAGCTATTTTGCAAAAGAATGAGCAAATATGTCCTTCTCTCGATGTGCAAACTGGCCGAGATGCACTCAAAAATGACTTGCTGCTAATATTGCAGTAAAAGCAAATTAAATCATACATTTTATAAAGAATTTGGTAAACCATATACACTTGTCCTTCCACTCCATAATTGTAAACTACTTTTTGTTTATCATAAATTTTATGACATAAAGTTTCAATAAAATATACTGAAGATTGTGGTTGTTTTGTAACATAACGAGAAAAGTTCAAGAAGCACAAAGAATTTCCACAGCACTGTATATCCACTAAGGTGTCCATGTAACGTACCATTTTTCTGTGCTTACACAGTGTAGCCGTCTCACAGTTTCACTGCTCTGGCACCTAGTGGTTCTGTTAAATGAGCTGTATTACACTATAACTCACAGAAGGAAAGCGTTTTACCCCTTACTCCAATCTAGCTGAAAAAATATCTCATCACAGTGTCTTCTCTGCTATCGCTACAGGGACCATTATACTACAGTTAAATTATAGGCTCCGAGCACCAATGAGGAAAAAGATTTCAAGTTTTTTTTACCTCCATTTGGACGTAAAAAACATTTAATCTCCAAGAATAACGTTAAATAACCATTGAAAATAGAACAGCAGTTTATTTATAGTTTTGAGCAATGGCCTGTATTATCTCTAACAAAGGAGACCTATCTGCTTTCCTGGTACATCCTATTATTAACTCTAATGGTCCTGTGATAGGAAATTAAGGATAAAAATATATATTTATTGTGCAAGTTTAAGATTTGTTCCTTTTCATACTTTTGCTTCACACAACAATGCACATGTTGACTCACCAGCATTTCACCTTTTCACCAGTTTTTCTGGCCATTTCATCCGAAACGACTTCCGTTTTTAGCCAGTAATAAAGCATTTCCTATATATTGTAGTTTATTTCTGAAGGAAATGTAATGTTTTGATGAATTATGAAGATAAATTATCAGTAAAAGACTAAAATATCCTATTTTTTTTTGTATATTATTTTCAAAAGATTTTTGAAAATCTACTTATAGAAATGTGATTAAAACCCCTGATCAAATCAGAATAACTGAACAGTCTCCTGTGGGTAGAATGGAGTAAAATTCACAAATTTTTGTATCATTATAAAAATATTTGAGAGATTTACTATGATTCCAAGTTTGTTAAACAACTATAAAGCATCTCCAAGGTGGTTATGAATTAAGGGGACATGTCCTGGGGTAGATGTCTCTCTTTTGTGCCCAAAAAGACTAAAACTGCAAAAATATCAAATGCTTAAAGGGTAACGAGGCCAGCACCTGCAGCTGTCACATCAGTACAGTTCAAAACCCAAGAAATATGTCCACTTTATAGCAAACACACACTCTTTTTACACACACATTTTAGGAAAATATGAAAAAAAAAAAAAAAAAAAAAAAAAAAAAAAAAAAAAAAAAAAAAAAAAAAAAACAAGGTTAAAATGCGAATCAAACTACATAAGCTAATCTGGTTGATTTTCCTTTTGAATATAACCCCAATAATTCCCACAAGCTTAAGCTTAAATTAACTTCAAATAAATAAATTGCAACTAAAGATTATATCTCCATGTCAGTTTCTATTGTCCATCATCATAATGATCTGCGTAACCAACTGATAGGTGAAACTACACTATGATTTTCTTGCAAGAAAAATTTTCACTCAAATCTGTGAAAGATATTAGTTGCAGCAGGAATCAGATAAAAATAAAAAATAGCAAAGAAAAATGAACAAAAAAAATTGTGTATAAATTACCTAAAACTGCTTGTTGATTCCTATGATTTTTAACAAGACAAAACAAGCCCACCACCTTCCCCCACAAATTCAATAGTTGTATTTTTCACCATCAAGTACAAGAATGTATAAAGCTACACATTTAATATGGGATGCACAGGCCAAATATGTAAACACATAAGCAAATGGCAGAGGCTTATTCACAGAACAGAAAAAGAAAAGAATGGACATGAAGAATATGTTTCTTTATCAGGCAGTGCTAATGGATCACCCTCTACACCCAGGAAATTATCTCAGCATTCTGCCCCCTTTACTAAGACATGATTAATTGATTGCAAAGGAACAAGAGTAAAGAAGGACAGAAAATAGGGAGGGAGAGAAAAGTGCTGATGTACTTCGGAAGAGAGGTAAATTAGAAACAGTGGAGATCGGAAAGACTGGTGTTGACCTTTTGGAATATTAATGAAACTTGAAAATGGTCAAGTTTTAAAAAGAGGAAACATTTTTTGGATTCTTACAACTGAAACAAAGAACTGGCATTAATATTGTAAAACTGAGACAATAGTAAAGTGGTGCCTTGCAATTTCCCTTCACTTAAAATACCAAATTATCTTAGAATAAAATAAGAGAATACACAAACACAAATCATACAATTTCTTATCATAAGAAAAAACACAAGGTTTTCAATTTCAAAAAAAAAAAAAAAAGAAAAAAAAGAAAAGAAAAAAAAATCTCAAATTTGAAAGAAAAACTTTGTGAGAATGTGTGTGAAGGAACCTAACCATGCTTGCATCTCTTGCTCTGCTTTGGCCCGCTTTTCCTCAAAGTCTTTATACAGCTCATCAGTGATCTTCTTCCTCAGAGCCTCTTCATTCACTAGAGATATGAAAAATGAAGGAAAAGAGAGAAAGCAAGAAAATTAAAGAATGCCTTATATGTATGTATACAAACACAGTCATGTTTTATGTAGAGGCAACAGTTAGGAAGAAAAAGGCTGGTTGTTTCAAAAAGGTAAGAAAAATTGACAATCAATCAATCAATCAAACAATCAGCCAACCAATAAAATAAAATTCCAAGCAGTCTTTCTCAGTGCTCTCAGGCAAGAGTGAATAAAATTTCTTCATAGTGATTATAGTCTCAAAGCATAAAAATAGGTCTAGAATGCCAAAACTAAATTGATTTAAGAAATGTATTTAAAGTTTTGTTTTGCAGTCAACGCACCACTGAGATCTGTATGTCTATCTCCAAACAAAGAAAGTTACAAACACATTTTAAAATCCCATGCAAGCACTTCAAACTAAAAATGCTCACTGGCTTTTCACATAGATTTTTTTTTTTGTTATTGTTTTTAAATGGTCTGTTTGACTGTACATCTCCATAAAAAAAGAAAAAAAAAGAAACATAAATTAGATCTAAAGTTGCACTGTGCAAAACTTATTGAAGAAAAATGCAAAAAAACAACAAAAGACTCTACAGTCCACAGTCAGAACATCAATAATGACTGCAATGACAGTCAAAACCAGATAAGGAAAAACAGCCTAATTAAGATTTTTTTTATCTCCAACAAGTCCAAATCAGCATGTTTTAGGTTTGCAATTTAACATTTGTTCAAACCATAAAAACTCTTAATTTAATGTCCTTTGCATAGAAGAGATCAAAGAGACAAAAAAATAAAATAATAATAAAAAAAAAGAATAATGGCCATAATAATTTCCTTACGGCAAAGAACAAAACACATATCAGCACAAGCAACTCATATCATCTATCAAGCACAGCAGTAAAAGCTGATTTTTCATACTTTTGTGGGAACAGGAACTTGGCAGCTGCCTCCAATCGATAGCAAATCTCAACTCAGCTGCCTCATGCAAAAGGTTTATGATTTAAAGCACAGCAGCAAACCTACAACGGAATTCAAAGCATTTATAATGGACCAGACCAGTGTAAAGCTATTCGGTTTTGGTCAACCATCAAGGGACAGATATTAATCTTTTGAAAAACAAATCTAAATACTGTCAATATTCAAAAGATAGCACTCAGAAAATGATCCAAGCATGAGCTGCATAGAGAATAAGAGGATATGTACTTTCCCTGTTTCAGATTTAGTACAACAGATTAATCACAAACACATTATAGACCTCAACACCAATATTTACATTCACCACAAGTCCTACATAAATCATATCCTCGAGAAGAAAAAAAAAAAACAGTATTCAAATATTAATGCCAGTTCTTTGTTTCAGTTTGTTTCTTAATGTTTTAGAGCTAAAAACAACAACTTTTATTCTCTATATTTTCTAAACACAAATTTGTCCTCTATAACAAATCCTCATGTTAGGGAATCCTTCTTTATACATAGATTAATCCTCCAACAAGTGAAAAAAAACAACAAAAAAACAATACCAAAGGTAACATCGAGGTGAAAACTGCTGCTCGACTTGTCACTGAATTTCCAATATTTCTTTATACAAACGCAAAAAAAGACAGACATCTTTTTCCTAAAAAAAAAAAAAAAAACAAAAAAAAAAAACATAGTTCAATACCACCCTGTCAACACATATTCGTGTCATTGACGACAGACGTATATGACTCCATGTCCTCACCAGTCTATCTTGGCAGGTAATTAAGCATGAAAGTAAAGATGCCGGCCGGCGACTGGGCCAAAACGTGCTCTGAAGGCAGAAGTGGCATACGGTGTGCTGCAACACTGCGGTGATGAAGGGGGAAGTGTCTGAGCCTGTCAAGATTAGTCTGCCACTGTATTAGTTAGATGGGATAATCCCCATTGTCAGAGTCTATTATTACCTGGTAACATGTGGTAACAGCAGTCTGCAAAAACATCATTCCCAGAATATGATTAATACAAAGAGAAAACAATAAGGTTACAGACATGCAAAACAATTTGTTTAAGTCAACAGATTCCAAAGCATGGATGTAAATACAGTATTTAGTCACTAAATTGAAAAAGGTTTGGTGCTTATAGTTCATCAAAATCATATGAGACAGACTCCAGGATTTTATACAAATGCGGGGAATTTTACTGCTCATGATCTATCTGTATTTGGAAAACCCAGAGGCATGGCAATATAAAAAAAATGATTGATATACTCCCTTGAAATGTTAATATCAGTACTAGGTATACAAAAAAAATTCTTCTCTTACAGGAAGATTACAAAGTAAGTGGACTTTCTTAACTTTGACCAGGGTGACTTCTGTGTAATTTGCACTTTCCAAAGGCTGATACAATAAAAATGCCATATTTTAACAATGAGGATGCATAAAATTCAAAATAATGTTTTAGGTATGCTAGAAACAAAGAATCCTGAACTCCTATACACGCTAAAATGTAGAAAAAAATATGTTTTCTTTTACTTGATCTTTTATGTTTGGAAACACAACAACAGATGAGTGGAGGCGGACATATAATTCTCACCACAGAGAGCATCCTCAAAGACAGCCTACTATCCAGAGAACCCGGCAATATTATCCATCATGTTTCACTGCAATTCCAAGGACCATTCATCTCACAGCACAGGAGTCTGAAATTCTGCCCAAGGAGCTGCCATGATCACTGCTAATACAATCACATCAGGTTGATATAAAATCATAATGGAATCAATTCCAATTAAAAAATAATAACAATAATTCACTATTAGATCTTTTGAAATGAACATTTGATATTGCTACTGTTAATGATAGCAGTTATAATCCAATACTAATTAAATAAAAATCAATATATGTTACACAATATAAATATTGTTTAATTCATCATCTTTAATATTTTGATATTGTCAAAAGCAACTAAAACTTGTGGATATAATCAGAAAAAAAATTATAACTTTCTTTTGATTACTTTTAATTTTGGAGAGAAGGGGGCAGATACTGTGAAACAAGCACGGACTAGTTATAATGACCATTTGATGGTCCTTATGTATTAATCCTTATGCAGCAACGTCATTTTATGTTGTTATCCTGCTGGAAGGTGGAATTCTCCAGTCTCAAGTCTTTTGTAGCCTCTCACAGGTTTTTGTTCCACAATTGTCCTGTATTCAGCTCCATCTATCTTCTGATCAGTTCTCCTATCCCTGCTGAAGAAAAGCATCCCCAAGGGGTGATGCTGTCACAAGACTCTGGTCATGGCATTTGTGCGGTGTTAGTTTTCCACCACACAAAGCATATTTCATGCAGGTCAACCAGTTAAACTACAGTCTGACCAGAGCACCTTCTTACACGTGTGCTGTGTCCTACAGGACCTGTGAGAAACTGCTCCTTTTTCCAACTTTCTCCATAAAAGAAAAATATGTGGTGTATACGACTAACAGCTGGCATGTCAACAGATTTTCCCATCAGAGTTGCACATCTCTGCAGCTCCTCCAAAGTTGAGTGAGCCTTGTGGCCACTTCCTGGATTAATGCACTCTCAGTCAGTTTGTCAGATTAGGCGCCTTATCATTTAGATATTATTTTAGACCCTGCTAGAAAATTCTTAACAATTTTTTTTCCCTGCCTTATCTAGTGCGTTCTTTGGTTTTTATGATGCTGTTTGTTCACTAATGTTCTCTAAGAAACCACTAAGGCCTTTATAGTACAGCTATATTTACCCTCAGATCACGTTGTGCATGCAATTTTAATAAATAGGTAAACTCTGAAGGCAACGCTCCCAAATTGACAAAAAGTAGATGAACTAATGGATTACATTTTTTAAATCGTGTATTTGAGCACTTTACATACATTTCCACAACATTTTCAATAAACAAAGAAGTCACGAAACATACAATGATTTCCTGTGTATCTACACCATAATATGTCATGATGCTCTGTTGACATGTAATTGTGTTATTGCCCAAACGTGATTATATATAAGTATATGAGGGATCTTTTTTTTTTTTTTTTTAAACAAAAATTAAAAATCCATCCCCACTCACAAAGCGCTGTCTTAGGTATATTTTCAAGGTGCTCAAAATTCAGGAAATCTTAGACAACTCTTCATTTTCTCTCCAGCTTTCCAAAGAAAGGCTTCAGATTGCTAGCGGGCCCACAGGGTCAGCCACAGAACAGGTTCTGATATGATAAACACTGTCTGGGGTCCTTGAGGGAAGCTGTTTGGGTCAGAGACAATTCCAGATTGACAGAGACCTTGTCAATCTTGAGTAGGACATGTAAATGTTAAAAAGATTAAAAGCTCATCATCTTTTTAAATGCGTCTCCCTCTTTTTTCATTCCACCAATCACTAGGCTCCGTGGAAGAACCCACAGAGGAGGCGGCGAAGCAGCGGAGCTCAGGCTATTGGCAGTAGAGATAATAGACAAAGGCAAATTGCATTTCTCATCAGAAGTTTCATTAACCCCAGGACCCACATGGAGGGCATAATCTGTAACATTACCACTTCCTCACGTTTCTACCTTGCACTTTGGTTGAGTCACCACACACCTTCCACAATGCCCAAATAAGAATAAAAGGGATAGGAAAAAGTGCCAAGAGCAGATTTCCAATTTATGATAGCACAATTGCAATCATAGCATTTTCTTATTAATCAGACTTTCTTGGTGATTTAATCTCAAGCTACAGACTGAACACAGCTAATTTGTTATTTTCTTACAATAACAAGAAAGCTTTGAAAGGGACAAAGATATATTTCATCAATCTCCACTTTATGCATTCACACTTCCACCACAATTTTTCTTTGTCATCTCATCTTTCCATTCTCTTTTCTACCCCCAGAAGACATTTTTAAACAGACTATTAGTCCAGGACTGTGTGTGGGCCCTGGCATATGAATATTTATAGCATATTGGAGAAGGTGTAGGAGGTTCAACCTTGACTATGGTGTAATCAGCACACACACTTACTCAGGGCATGATTTAGAGACAGCCGACCTGCTGAGAGCCTCACTCGATACCCAACTCTCGTGGACACACATAATCAATGTCTGCCTCATTAAGGTCGCACCCTTTGAGAATTGGGCTGAACTTTGTAACATTTTTAACGAGATTCACATTCACATTCATCACACCTTCCTTTTTTTATTCCTTAAAAAGAGCATGATCAATCGTATAAGCTGACATTTTTTCACCACTTTTACAATAGTTGGAACATAGTACCTTTCTAACTCTTTGAGGTGACCTCTCAAGGCTAATACTGTGAATGTCAACACATAGTATAGTTGGATAATGCATGGAATGAGTCATGAGCTAAGTTAAAGGACAGTGGCAGTGCTATGAAAAAAGTATTTCCCTCCCTTACAGATTTCAAACTAAACTAGTACTATGTGAAAAAGTAATCGCCCCTTAAACCTTATTACTGGTTGTGCCACCCTCGTTGGTGCAACCACCCAGCCAAAAAATTTAGAAGCATAAACGAGGCTCAGAAGCCTTTTCTGACGAAAAGACTAAGAAGGTGAGATATATTATTTAAATTTCAAGCAACAACAAGATTGTTACATTGTGTTCAGTCCCTGGTATTGTTTTTTAAAAGAACGGTATTTAACATGCAGATTTTAAATGTAGCACTCATGACGATGCCTTATGACACCTCCTGTCATCCTGCCCTGCTGGCTCTTACTGTGGTTCACATAGCCTTATGAATAGCTTTTTAACCATGAAAGATGTCAAATACTTTATTTCTTATCCGTTATTAAATTTCTCAGGATGTGGTATAATCAGCCTACTTCATGTTGTCACACAGGCTCCATTAAAGTGATCCTGTGCATTATTTTTACACCAGATAAAACAGGCCAAAAAAGGGAATATATTTATTTTTAAATCTTTACATCTTTCTACATCTTTGATCAGTTCTTTGACAGTAAAAAGAAGACAAGTAAACACAGACATCATGTCTTCCAAAAGAGAGGACTAAAATATTGGCTAAAAATAAAATGTTTGGTATATCCTAATCCTTCATGAACAAAGGATACTTTCCAGAGATAAAAGAAAACTTGGCGACTGTTACATAATTAAGTGAGATAATGCTATATGTACCTCTTCATCTTTTACTCAAAACTAATTAACTCAAACAAAGAACTGATAACTTTATACGGCATGAAGAAAAATTAAAGTAGTTTGATAGTGGGGCCCAGTGGACATTCAGGATTTCCTAGTTGAAGATACATGAATACATTCTGATATCCCTCTTCCACAATAACCAGTTCAATCCCACAAAACCCAATTCTTTTGAAATATTTAAACTAGGACACAGTTGTTCGTTAGGCTATCAATGTCTATCTCTAATTGCACCTGGTCAGCTTTAAACATTGAGACTAAGACATATTTTTGCTTGGCCTGAACACTGCCACTTGTATCTGGAGTCTGAACTGACTTTTCAAAAGAAAAAAAAAAATCCATTGAGATGAGCACCGGAGGCCCTCACGGTTGTGTGCTCAGCCCATTGTTGTTCAAACTAATAAGATCTCATGTGTGCACCCACTGATCTGGGAAACCTGATAATTAAATTTGATGATGTCATATTAAATCAATATGAAAGGAGAAATACAAAACATTTGAACCCTGGTGCAAGAATAACACCTTGGTACTCAAGATAGTCAAAAGAGAAGTGATAATAACAAACTTTTAAAAGTTAAGCCAGCCCTCAACATCAGCAATCATGCAATAGAAAGAGCAGATAGCATTAAATTCCTTGGAGTACAGATCTCTGTTGATGTAAAACAGACCCAGCAGAGACTGCACATTCTAAGGAAATTGGGAAGCGAAGACTTCCAATCAGCATCCTCAGAACCTTCTACATAGCTGTGGTTGAGAATGTGTAGAAGCCCTGCATCTCAATTTTGTAAAAGAAGTGCAACATAACAGACAAGAATAGTTTGTGGAGGATAGTGAAGGGAGCTGAAAAGGTCACTGAAGTTTCCTCACTCTGTCGAGCATCAGTTTTAGAGCACCTGCAGTAACAAAGTTTTGAACATGGTCAGAAAACCCCTATATGTGAACTTTTTGAACTGCTACCATCAGGTCAACAGTACTGGACCAATAAGAACCAAACAAGTTCCTGCAATAAGCTGTTAACATACTGAACTACTGTTAAAATTTTGTGATTTATCTTATTGTACTTATTTTATGTTTTTGGTTATAATTTATTTATTTTTACATAAATCTGTTGAATGATCCTAGAGAAACTTTTTCACTTTACTGCCTACAATTTGCTATACAATATTGCTAATGGATCTGATTTTTCTCTTCAGGCCAAAACCCAAGTAGAATGACTTTTTCTCATAGTATTGACATAACATTGTTTTATAAGGTCATGGCAAATTATGACGCTATGCGATCAAGTGACAATAAAATATATGAAATCCAACACTTGCACACTTGTTTAAAAATCCACAGTAGTGTTTGCTTAAATAATTTCTTCAGATTTAAATGTCTTGCAAAGTGAAACATTTTCTTTTCTTAAAGATTTTTAATAAGCATTTGTCAGCTTGGTTTTACACAAATGCTCTAACATTTTCCAGCCAGAGCATTGTTGCCTACTGCAGGCATGACATAGACCGCTCTTAAAAACGTAAAGAAGAACAAAATGAAGTGAACATTTAATTAGGCCTGTAAGTTTGTTGTATTAAACTGTGGAGGTGTCGTTTTAATCACTGGAGTTAGTGTGGCGTGGCATAAGTTGGCCTTTTTTAATTACCTCACTGACTGAGCACAGTCAAGGATGGAGTGGTCTGCGCACATCATGGATGCCACCCTAAAAGGATTCTACTCCCACGGTTGCTTCTGTATAGTATAATGAGCAGGTAACATTCAAATGTCCTCTGCTAGATAACATGTAACAGCTCACACTAACAAGGCAATAACTGTAAAACTTTCCACATTGTGGCTTAAATATATATACAAACACTATAAAAAGACACAATCTTTCTCACTTTATGGTATTAAATCCAGCTAAACTTTTCTTATGTTCAGCCAGTTAGGATCTCTAAAATATCTGTTTGTGAAATGGTAGAATAATGAACAGGATAAATTTTTAGAGATTCTTTTTAAACTTCCTAAAAGTTCTTAAGTTCTACAACATTTTCTTGGTGTTTGGTCAAATGCATGACTTTGATCAAGCACTTTGTGTATACCTTCTCAAGCTTCTAGCAATAGTTTGCTGGAGTTTTGACCCATTCCTCCTGACAGAACTGGTGCAACAGAGTCAAGTTTGTAGACCACCGTGCTCTCGCACACCTTTTCAGCTCTGTCTACAAATTTTATATCAGATTCAGATCCCTCTTGCTTGATAGCCACTCGAAAACATTGACTTTGTTGCCCTTAAGTCATTTTGCAACTAAACTGGTGGAATGCTTAAGGTCTGTCCATTTGGAAGACCCATTAGTTCCCAAGCTTTAACTTCCACATCTATTAACTTCTGGTCCATCATGATGGAGTATGCTATACTCTGTCCAGGGGTTGTCTGTCTATACAAGTATAAAGGGGAATATTTCACAGTAAAACATGTGCAGCAGCTGAAGTCTGTAGTTTACATACAGGATTCATTTCATTCTTCATTATATGAGATAAAAACTGTTAATAAGACTCAAGATTCAGACCAAGAGTCCCAGGAGTCCAACTCAAGTCTCAAGTCTTAAGGGCACAAGGCTAAGTTTATTTTTGCAACCTCAGTGCAACTCGTGTCAGACTCTCAAGCACGAGTCACCTTCTCTGTCAGATCAATGATCAAAATGTCTGCATGGAAACTCCTTACCAGATTTGCACCTGTTCATTAGGCTTATAACATGTATTTATGTCTTTTGGATGTTGTTTCTGTCATGTTGCGAGATACAGAGAGCACTTAGTTTGTTTACTCATCTACAACAGCTGTCAGAGGAGACAAACCCTCAAAAGCAAAGCTGTGATCCAAAAAACTAAGGAAAAAAAAAAAGACTTGTGTTTGAATATGCTGATGGTCCACAATCATTATGCTGCACTTTCAGTAACCTTTTTCATTAAAAAAAGAATTCATCATGTCATTAACAGTTGCTGGATGGCAATAAATCACTATATGACAGTAGTTACTGCAAGGCCAATTTTTTAAATTAAGACTAATTATAATTGCTGTGAAAAGTTGGAGGAAAACAGCTTAAGGTGGCTTACAGTTAACACCCACACAATAGGCACAATCAAAATGAAATGCAAAACAAATCCATGGCATGTTCAGTCCTACATAACCTTTCCCTTCTAATTAAACATGTTACAGAAACCATGCCTAACACATTTCAAGACAAAAAATAAAATAAAAAAAACATTAAAATAAAAAATAAAAAAACATTATTTAGATTTAATAAATGAGCTTTTACTCTTTTTAACACAAAAGTTTATGAAGCTGCTTCTGAAGTAGATTTTTGGGTAAATCCAGTAAAATAAACTACCATCAATGATGTCTCAGAAGACAGAAGAAAAATGTCCTACTTTTTCCCCTTCAAGTTTCATCAAACCTTTACTCTCAATCAACTTCAGGGTATTGGAAAACATATCTCAAGATGTATGCTTCACCAACATGTTTTTTTGGAACCAGAACTGAAACTCACCTGCTTGTGGCACAGCAGGTGTTGAAACAAGACTTGACTGAGGCACTGCCGCTGGCTCGGGTACTGAAGCAGGTGATAATGGTTCCGCTGTGGACTGGGGAGGAGGTGCAACTGGTTCACAAGAAGCAGTAAACTCAGGTGAGGGAGCTGTAGCTAAAGGTTCAGCAGGCTGCTGAGGCAAAGAGTCACCTGAAGGAAGCATGGATGCTGGCAGGATGCTGACAGGCTTGAAAACAGGAGGGGAGGAGAGGGATTCCGAATCTGATTTAGGGACACATGGCGAAGCAAGAGGTTCAATAGCATGTGAAGGAGCAATGGGTTTGATTACTGAGGGAGAAGAAGCAATGGATTGAGTGAAGGGAGGAGAGGCTTCAGTTACAGCAGGAGGAGGTGCAAGAGGAGTTACAGTTTCCACCAAATCTGACGCATGGCAGGAAACAGGAGTGAATTGTTCAGTGTGAGCAGGAGGGGGGGGTGCAGGAAGGGTTGTTACAGGCTCAAGAACAGAAGCAGCAACAGCGTTAGCAGAAACTGAGGGAGATGAATGAGAAAGCACCAAGTCAACTTTGGTGTTTTCTGCTACCTGTTGTGTGGGAGGTTTAGGAGGAGGCGCTGCCACAGACTCCGTAGCAGATGGAGATGGAGGTGCTACAGGTTCTACAAAAGGAGGGGGAGGAGGCAAGGAGGTGGCGAGGTCAGCAAGAGTGATGGTTGGTGCCTTTGAAGTTGATGAAGTGGGAGTACTTTGCTGTTGTTTTGGAGGAGAGGTGGGTTCTTTCATACGCTTGATCACATTTTCAGAAAGCTGTAAATGAGAAAGAAAACTCTTATAAGAGCATAACCAAACAAGAATGTAAGTATGTGACATGATTTCCCACAAAAACAATCTTTGTTATTGCACAGAACAACCACAGCTCACTCAATATCTTGCATACATATTCATTCGAATTAAACCGTTGTACATTTGTCACCACAAACTTTAACGTATTTGATTGGAATTGATTGTGACAGACTTGAGTCGATACTTTGCAGAACCATCTTTTTTACAAAAAATTTAATGTAATTTGCAATTACATCTGCAAGTCTTTTGCACAGGTTTTCACATTTAGAGAAAAAAGAATTGCCCATACTTCTCAGTGAGATTGGATGGAGAGCATCTGTAAAGATTACTTTTCAAGTCCTGTCACAGACAGACTTTAGGGTATTCTAACTAAGGAATATATGGTAATCTAAAGCATTTCATTGTAGCTCTGGCTGTATATTTAATGTTTCTCTCCTATTGGAAGGTGAAATACCACAACCCAGTGTTTTATTTATTGCAAAACACTGGGTTGCAAGATGCAGGACATTAATCCTAAAATACACTGTTAAAATAATGTTTTTCTTGCTGCATCGATATTTACCAACAGATGTTTGTTAGCAAAAGCAAAATATTAAGGAGTGAGTAGAAAACAAGATAAAGTACAAAGAGAGCATGTTGCAGCATGTTTCAGCTGTACACATCCACTATTTTTCAGTGAGTGTTCAGGAAAAAAGCTGTAATCAGAAACTGTCTCCTCTGGTGGTCATCAAAACATTTTACAAGCAAAGCAAAAGATTTGCCAACAGGAATCCGAGGCTAATGCTGCGCAGCTTCTCCCTGCACACACCATCCCCTTGGGTCATCTCTTGAACATTTTAAGAGAGGCATACGTTTAAAAAGGCGCATCCTGTCTCCTTTCAAAAAACTGAATAGTAACTGATGAGAGGAACTACTGCTGCTAGTCTGAAAGCAAAATCATTTCCAATTCTTCATGAAACAGCATTTTGGCTATAGGATAAAAAGCGTTTCTTAGTTACAGCCAAGATTCTCTTGACATGATTAGACCACTTCTTAATGCAGTTCCACTAGAAAGTAGGGAAATCACAAACATTCTTTGCTGATTTTGGCCCCCGACAGAGAATTATTTATTTACTGAAGCTGCAAATGCTTTTCATACTGTACATGATGAAAATCAAAAATTGGCGAGTATTATTATTGAGGACATTTATCCATTCTCACCTGCAAGTTAAAATATTTTTAAAAAAAATAAGAGTCCTGTTAAACAAATCAGTACAGAGACATTTAAGTACGTTTCCAGTTTCTATAGGAAATCTGGGTTCAAACAAAGACATACAGTAACCCACTCCAATTAGTGAATGCCCAGCTTCACTTTAAACTGTGACTCTAATGGCCAGCTAAAAAGACAAATCCATCCTATTTACAGTTTACAAATGTTATAGGGCTATAACAAACAGGAGTAAACAAAAGCTTTCCCATGTTGCCCTAACAACTGAGTAATAATAGAGTCAAGCTCGCTGAAGTGTTATGTGATCAGCGAAAGCCTCTCAGGCTATATTTAACATCAACTGAGAGTGGCACAGGTGAATTTGTAATGGCAGCCTAATAGCAGAGGCTACTAATAAAACACATTATGCGTATTGTCGTCTGGACAATAAGACAATTAACGGATAACAAAACAAGAACTAGAATGGAGGCAACCTCTCTTTAACAACATTTTTTTTAACTGCACAGTCCTTGAACACATTTGCAATTTCAAGTGGTTTAAAGTTTAGTTTGAAAACAAACGGTCTTTTTTTTCCAGTTTGAATGAAACTTCTGGCATGGAAAGAGTCTGAGTACAATGCTTTCGCTCTAGTTTACCCTCCTTTATGTTTATTAGCATATCATGCTTACTGGCTAATTAGTGACAGCATCTCTGCCTTTGAATTAAAGCAGTAACACCTGTTTCTTTCAACAGGTCTACCCTGTAACTTACCCGTATGCCCTTCACCACTGTTATATTCTCATTCTCATCTGATTCAAATGACACTCGGCGGGTACTGTTGTTTGCTCCCATTGTCAGACCGCTGGCTGTCAGAAATGTCGCTTATCTGGGCTGCATATAACACACAATATCACCACACACTTCTGTTTTTGTCCCGTTAGTCGACAGCCAAGTATAAATGGTGCCGAAACTACACGACTTCAGAAAAGTGCTCACTTCCTTAGCATGACGTTTTTTTTTTTGTTTTTTTTTTTTTTAACAACGTGCAACATTATTGGAAGAAGAGGCGACCCGTTTGTATATCGAGGATGCTCATTGGTTGTTGCTTCGAAGTGGGCAGAACGGTAATGTGACAGGCAGCAGTTTCTGCCTCACGCGTGAAGAGTTTATATTCAGTTTGGTTGGTTCTGTTTCCATACGTATACGAAGCTCTTTGGAAGGCTTAAAAAAAAAAATAAACAAAACATTTACATTTAATTACATTTTCAATTTTAATGAGTAAAAGAAAATTCATTTCACACAAGTTTTAGAAGTATAGTGTGTTGCAAAAGAATATATACCCATTTAAAATTTTGTCTCATTACAACAACACAAAGTGAGTCAAATTTGTAAGGCTGAAGTAAAATTATACATGGATTTCAGGAACATTTATAGCTTTTTTCCTCTGATAAAAGTTTTGTAAATACACTATTGCGAAATGTTATGGGTTCCCCTCCATCTGATGAATTTGAATTTGATGGAATTCACCTGTGTAATAAGTACAGTCATGAAAATGTTTTTGCTTCTAAATATCCTACAGTAAACTGATAGTTGTGTTATTACAAAATGGGAGATTCAGCAGCTCACCTTGTTATGGCTATAAATTCATACATCGGGATCTTTGGAACCTGAGGTGCTTGGCATACAGAGTCACTTCTGTTTTAAGATTAGCTCAACATCAGTCATTGGAGAAGTTTGCTGGATCAGTTTCCAAAGCAAGTACCTGCATCCAAGCTTTACATTACTGAGTTAATTGCAAGGTGTTAGATGCAGTGGTGTAAAGCATGTTGCCATCAGACTCTAGAGTAGTGGAGAAAGTTCTCTGGAGTGACAAATCATGAGTCTGCCAGGCAGTCTAATGGAAAAGTCTGGGTTTGGCATTTGCCAGAAGAATGCCACTTGCTTGACTGCAATGTGGAAAGTGGAAAGTTTGGTGCATAGGGGATTACAGTGTGGAGCTGTTTTTTTTTTTAGGAATTGGGCTTACTCACGTCCCTCCAATGAAACAAACTCTTACTGCTTCAGCACAAGAAGACATTTTTGACAGTTTTAAGTTCCTTACTCTGTTGGTCTTGGAGGAACAGAAAGAGATAGCCCCTTCAGTTCCAACTTAGCTGTCCACCAATGCATAAATCATGGTCTATGAAGACAAGAATGTGTGTGTTTGGTGTGGAGGAACCTGGCTGCCCTTCACAGGCCCACTTACCTTAACTTGATAAAGTTTTATTATTCTTATTTATTGTTATCATATTACCTACTGTATTTCATGCAGTTTGTTTATTTTAAGTGTTTGATGGGTTTCAGTGATGCTATTTTGGCCTCACTATTCTTAATTTGTATTCTATGGGTCTGTTTTTAAATAAATGGCTTTGATGGAAAAGATTCAAGGAAAAACATTATGCTTTGCTTTATTGTTCACTGAAACAGATGTTTAACTGTCCCCTTTGCCAAAAAACATACCACCAGCTTCATTTTGTTTATGCTATTTCATAAGAATATAAATGAGTCTGAACATATAGTTTCAATTCCATTTTATGAATTATTTCACCAAATTAAAAACTGGATATTTAATAACTTCTTGGTGTTTTTAATATACAACTTTTTGGACGATTTGAAAAGACTGCATAGTAAAACTTTTCGTCAGTTTCTTATGAGTGTAGGTAAATTACCAATAAGGTTCTTCAACTTATAGTAATATGGGAGTACAATTGTTGTTTAAGAATATTTTTTCACTATAAACTCATATTGAGGTCAATAGACTACAAAGATTTTGAAATGGTCAACACCAGCTTCAAACTGATTCATTAATGTATGTTTTTTTATAGTACATTTTATCTTGACTTGAACAGTATTGTAATCATACTTTTTTACCATGACAAATAAATAATTATTTATACTGTAACATCTGAGGAGTAAGGAAAATTCAAATTCAACATCTAATGAAATTTACAACTGAAGTCAAACAAACAAACATTGTTTATTTTAAAATCTGGACATTACCTCCCCCCTCCCCCCACACACATGCACGCACGCACAAAGAACCAAGTTAAGCCATGTCAGGATGAACAGGCAGAATATTCGAGGACTTGTACCTAACATGCATATAGTCCAAATGATGTAGCAGAACTTTTAAATTACAAGGAAAGTAGCTGTAGTTTGTGGAGTAGAAAAATGCCATGAAGGAGAATTGCATTGATGTGACTGGACTGTCAAATTCTTTGAAGCATTGCTGTTGTGCAGTCTTCCACACAAGGTATAAATCTATTCAGCTTTCTCATTGCTTACATAAATAAGTTAGTACTGCTGGAATCAAACATGCCATCTTTTTTGTAGCTGTATGTTTTCGGTGCTAAAACTTCAATCTTGTCTTATTTCAAGATGAAGTGAACTTTGATTGTTGTGTCTTGGTGAAGTGTATTTTTATTTTGTCTCCATCTATAGAGACCAAAGAACAATGTCCCCCAACCATACTCCACAAGGCTTACTGTACTGCCTGACTGGTTGTGTCACTGCTAACTCAAATGACTGAAATACCTCAACAAGTCATCAAGCTTTGTATAAGTCTGGAAATAAACCACCCATTTGAACCAGTTGAGCTGAACCAGGGAAACATCAAAAACGTGTATGCAGGACAGTTGACCAAGATGACTGCCATTGGATAAAACTGTTTCACTTGTTTTCTTGTTGCCACACATCTGCTTTACACTGCTGTGAGTGTTTGCCCCTTTTAGATTTCTTCTGCTTTTGTAATGTTGTCAAACTGAAATATTTCAGAGCAATCAACAAAAAATAACAAACAACAAAATACAAAGGCCTGTTTTTGAATTATGATTTGCAAAATAAAACATATGAAAATATGAGAATAAACAGAAAATGGACATAAAATAAGACTAGTTCTATAGAGTTTGATGTATTTTAAACATTTAAGTATTCATTTATAGGGTCAAAAAAGGAAAAACGTAACCTATTTGCTCTAAAGTTATTTTAAAAAGTGCACATACAGATATACCACAACTCACAAGTTTAACAAGTGATACAACTTGAATATTTAATCAAGAAATCAATCATTTGCATTAAAAAACTGCATTGAAATGAAAGTTTTGATTTGGTTCGATTTTTGTGTAAAACTACATCCACAGAGTCTCATACAGTCTCGCCAAGCAGAAAACTGCAGGTGGAGGTTTGATGTGTCTCGAGGAGTGGGAACATGACAGCTCATAGTAATAAACATGATATATCATACACATAACCCAGTGCATGTTAAATAAAACTCTTTTATACCTATTCTTGCATTTTTTTGGAGGCTTTTTAAGCCATGAGTGTGTGTAAGACCACGCTGAACAATATGAAAAGGTGGAAACCCATTTAAAAATTTTATATGGATGTGTATTGTACAGTCAAGGATTTAATAAATCTTGTACACAATAAACACTGACTAACTGCATTTTTTATAATGGAAAGCTATTTATCATGTGGTTCTATTTTTATTTTTGATATAAGAAGCTTTGAATGACATTGGTTTTGTAGTAAAGAAAGTTCAAATGGCTTCAATGCTGTGTTGTAATTCCCCAAAGAAGACTCACCCATACTATATTCCTGCTATTGCAGTTCTGCCCTGAGGGCGCACTTTGAAACGCTTTAGGTCTTTTGAACACAGCAATGAGACTCAACGTTGTGGTGTAAAAAAAGGCCTTTTCTCTCTACATCAGGATTATCAGAGCAAGAAGGATTTCTCTTACTGTGGTGCTTGTTGATATTGTTAGTTTATTTAATTTCTTTCCATCTGTTCAGTGGAGTTAATTGTAACGTTCAACAGAAAGAAGCACAGTTTCTCCTGCATGCTATATGTGTTTAAGATTTCTCTTAGATTTTGCCTGGAGGTTAATTTAATCGGTATCATTGTCAGTCTTGCTTTAGATCATTGTTATACTCCTTCCGACGTTTTATCTAATTATGGGATTCAACCAGTGTTTTCCCCACAGGCAAAAAAGTGATTTGAAATATTGCCTTGAAGACCTTTTAAACTTATCTTAACTATTCGACGCACAGTCAAATCAAGTCAATTAAAGTCAAATTTAAACTTTGATTTTTTTTTTTTTACCTTAACCTCAACACTGACATGTTTAAACATTAAATTTGATGTGAAATGGGTTTCTGAAAAATTGAGAATGTGAATTTGAAGACCAAAAAAAAACAACCTCATGTTTAATTTATGCTGGATAAAACTTAGTATAACAAATTCAAAGGCCTTCAAACACGATTTCAATAGCAAGACCTGCTGCAGTATTATTAAAGGCTAAAAATTTAAATGAAAACAGTGTTGCTGCTCAATGGCATGTGTTTACGACCTCGTTCATCTTTCAACACATCACTTTTTCAGAGCAAGAAGTTGTTGTTTTACGTCAGCTGACCCTGGAGAAAGTTGCCCGGTGGATTACAGATTGATGGGACATCGTTTGTCAGTGTAAGGTGAGGTGATAGGAGCTTTGAAACCGAACTTGGACTTGGTAATGAGAGGCGTTTTTTTTTTTTTTTTTTTTTTTTTAAAGACAAACAATAGGTCCTGGATGACACAGCAATTGGTTTTTGGGGAGGCGGTTGAGAAACAAAGATCACCCGCAATGTTATCTCATCATTCCACCGGCACATCAATCAGGGCTCAGGCTGCGGGAGATCGACCTCCTTTGCTCCAGAATCAATGCTCTCTTCCATTCTCATTGGTACAGCAGATATGGTGAGAGATACAGGGCACAGGAGGCCTGAAGAACCCAGCACTCTATGTTCTAAATGGTGTTGGCTATTAACTCACTGACCTTCACTGCCTGTCTCCTTTCTCCTTTGCTCTTCCTTGTCAGTCTCAGGAGGACCGGAGAGAAAATTTAACAATAAAGGAATCATAGTCTGTTTTCAGATACGAGAATATATCAATAATAGCTCTAAAGAATGGTTAAAACTGTATATATTTTGTGATGCTTTTTCCCCTGTTTAAATAGAGAAAATACACAAGATAGAACAATTTCTTTATATATTTTTATTTTCTTTCATGGTTGCAGCATAAGAAGTCTAATATCTATTTACCAAGTCTTTAGACTTGAACGATTGGGACAGAATATCTGGATGTTTTTAAATAGGACCAGATGTTGCCATAAAAACAACAACAGCAACAGAAAAAAAAAGAAAATGAGAAAAAATTTCCATGGACATAGAAAAAAAATCTACACACTGCTGTCAAACTGTCAGATTTTTGCCACCTAAAAACAATGGGTCACATTCTATTTTCATAGTATGTGCCATAATCTGAACTACACACCAGGTTGAGTAAACAGCAGAAGCTGAGTTAATAGAGCAGAAACCATTGTAGAACACATTTAAGTACTTTTTTTTTTTTTTGTTTTGTTTTTTTTGTTGTTTTTTTTTGCGGGGGTAAAATCCCATCATAAATAAAATTAAATAAAAAATATTATGCTTTTTGTATCAAATCATCCAACCAATGCCATGTATGGCTGAAGAATGACGAATGGAGGAACATATTTTCTCAGAGTGAAAGAACAAGACAAGTGAGACCGAATTACTGGAAAATATTTCAGTGGTTTATAAACTTTTTTAAAAAACACACGTCTGGATTTTTGTGATCACTCTCATAACTCTCCTTTTTTGTAGTCTCCAACAAAATAAACGACAACCGTGGAACAACCAGGCCTGGATGTATACAGCAAATAATTAATTTCATAACTTCCTTAAAAATGATGCTGTTGTGTATGAAAAGATAATTCCTTGTGAGATGTTACGCCCTCGGTACTACAGGATATTTTCAACGACTCTGCTTCGGCCACATTCTAGTTTCCACTTTGAAAATACAACTCCCAGAACACCTTGCGCGACCTCACACTCCCGTCTTCCTGTTTGAGTGCTGCAGCTGGAAAAAAATGGCAGCTGAAACAGGCAAATACAGGGGTGCTGTTAGCAAAAACAAAGACCCTTCTGGTCTTCTCATCTCTGTCATAAGGTAAGATTATTTAACATTATATATGTGAGGCTAACAGTGCAGTTAGCATGTGAGAAAAGCTCTAGGCTGCTTATATTTACAGTCAGATACTGGATGACAGCTAGCTTTGAGCAGCTACATGGGAGGTAGCTGCATCCTTCCTGTGTTCCAAACTATCAAATAGAAAAAAACCCAGCTCGTTTACTCATGCTTTTTTCCCTCTCATTTCATTAACAGGATTACTCGAAATTTATCAGCGATCTTAGTTGATTTTTTTTAAAGGAAAGAAAAATAATAGCCGCGATGAGGTATTTTACGTAGCTAATGTATCATTGTCATCATAACCCTGAAGGAAACACAGAAGAAACATACGCACACACAAATAATAAAACCAAAGCAACTGTGTTGAAACCGTTGTTCGACCACACATTTCAATAGAACTTATCGAGTCTGTTTATGATAGACCTGTACAATACTGCATGATTAAGTGGAAGGAAATTTATGGTTTTGAAAAGTTTTCACAGACAAAAATCAGAAGTATGGCGTGCATTTGTTTTAAACTCTTCCTGGGTCAATACATTGTTTAACCCCATTTTTCTTCGCTTAGAGCTGCAAGTCTTCTACCAACTTTGCACATCTAGAAACTAAAATATTTTTGCAATCTTTAATAAAAGACCCATTCATCTTCCCATTAGCTTCCATGTCCCTGCTAAAAACAGCCAAAAAAGAAAAGAAAAGAAAAGAAAGGAAACCCTTACAGCATGATGCTGCCACCACAATGTTTCACCATTATTATGGTTTGTTCAGGTCTGGGTAATGTGCAGTGTTAGTTTCCTGACAATAGTAGCGTTTTTTGTGCTGGCCACAAGGTTCAGTATTGGCCTGTTCTGACTAGAACACCTTGGTGTGTCCTTTACTCACTAATGTTTCTATACAAGTGGACTTAATAATAATTCAGTAACATTAGAAGATATTTGGTTGAATTGGATTGAAAGGGGGGGAATTTGCAATCATACACCACTTTGTGTTGGTCTAGCACATCGAATTTATAAAAAAAAAAAAAAAAAAAAAAAAAAACAACAAAAAAAAAAACCCATGAAGTTTGTGGGTGTATTATGAAAAATATGAAAAAGTTGCAATGTTTTTGCAAGGTGCTGTATTTATTCACTCAGTAGTGATTTGGAGTATGTTTTTTATGCTATTAGATTAAAATGTGTACTCCGATGCATCAAGTTTTATTGTATATTATTCAATCCAGGTGCAATTTATGTCATATTGCCTCCCTTTGCATCTTATTCAGGACTCTGTCCAACAGCGATGATGTCCAGGACAGAGAGACAGAGAAGGGTCGCCTGGAAGAGGCCTTCGAAACATGCGACAGAGATTTAGATAAACTGATTGTTCAGCATTATGCAGAACTCACCACTGCCATCCGTACCTACCAGAGCATCACAGAGCGCATCACCAGCTCCCGCAATAAGATTAAACAGGTAAGAAGACACCTGGCACTGATGACATATCTATCCTGGGTGATCCAGTCACATCCAGAGACCCTTAATTACAGGTGTTAATGCACATTTTTTACATTTTTACCTGCATTAGTTTAGTTGTGTAACTACTGTAAAATGTCCCAGCTTAATCATAAAAGAATTTAAGCTCCTGGGCTGTGTGTTTCCTATTGCTTTTTAAGGAGTAAATGTGCATAATAAAGGGCCATAAAGCAGTTTTCAATGAGCCATCAGGTGTTTTGCTGAAGTGAAGCCTGTGTGGGTTGAAATCTTACTTGTATTTGTGTGTCAGATTTCTTTATTTCACCTATACCTCTGGCACACTGCATATGATAAGGCACATAATAGAATTCAAGAACCCAAATAACTCTACAAACATGCAACTGGTGCAAATTTCAACATTAATCTATTAGTGCTTTTGCTAGAACAGTTGATCTAATGTGTTGTTTCTGTTCCAAGGAGATCTGAACGTTCGCGAGTGAAGTTGTTGGGCTGTCTGCTCTTATGTGACTCAGCCTCAGTGCCTGGTACTGCCAGCTGTGAACAGCTCCAGATGTCCAAAAACAAGCCTGAGTCAATCAGAGGAGATAAAACAAATGCCTTACAAGCATCTAGACCTGTTAATTCAGGGATTCCAAGGCAACAACTAAAGACTTTGTGATCAAAACTCAAGAGTTTATTTTTACTTCTTTCAGTTGTCTTTGAGTTGTTCTAATGTTGAAGTGCTGTTTCCAAGCAGAACTTGATTATAATCTAGTTAAGATGCACTTTCTAAACTTTGGTCATATATGATGAATCTCTATTCAATCTGTGGTTATTTTACTACAGCAGATAGTCTGAAATTATAACTACAATTTGGATTTTTTTTTTTCCCAATGAAAACTTGACAATCAGTTGGTGTGAAAAGGTAGAATGAAACCTAAGTAGCAGAATTTTCTTTTTATTCAAAGCAATGACTTCCCTGAGATCTTTATGCCTACATTAAAAACGAATGTGGCTGTCCGTGCTGCAATTCTTTTCAGCTCTCTTGATGTTTGTGTTAAAGCACAAAATCAGCTGAAAATAGCTTGAAGCTTGATATACTGTGGAACATTGTCACCTATTGCTTTTCTTCTTCTGTTGTGCAGGTGAAAGAGAATCTCTTGTCTTGCAAAATGCTTCTCCACTGTAAGAGGGACGAGCTGAGGAAGCTGTGGATAGAAGGCATTGAACACAAGCATGTCCTCCAGCTGTTGGATGAAATTGAAAGCATCAAACAGGTTCCTCAGCGCCTGGAGACCTATATGGCGAGCAAGCACTACCTTCATGCCACTGACATGTTGGTGAGTAAAATGTTGAGGAAGGGGAACTTTATACATTTTGAATGTGTTTTATCTTTACCTATTGACACACGAGGCAGTGCTGATGGGGTTGCCTTTTGGAATCATCGAATGTGTGCATAAACACAAGTGTTTACAAACTGCTGCTACCAAAGATTGATTTCCTTGCTCCTTTCACTGCTTTAAAGAAACCGTTTCTAGCCTTGAATGGTCCAGTGGGTGCAACTCGCATCGTCTAAGTGCTGTGAGGCCACTGCAGACGCGCGTACGTGTGCACTAAAGTACATTTGATGTGTTTTGCAGTATCCTCAGCAGGGTGGGTGAAGGTTGGCATTGACAACTAAACGACCAGGCTCTGTGATCTGTCTGTCGTTTTCCCTTTCCTCTTTCCCGTCCAATGTCACTCCCACACTTCTTTCTCCTCTGGAACCTGCTAATAATTAGTTTGCTAGAATGGGGGTTATCTGAGGAGGAGGAAAAAAGAGAAACGGTGGCGCAATCACAAGACCGTGAAAAATCCTCTTTTGTGTGGGTGGAAGGAAATGGAACTCCATTCAACCTGTGCTCAGTCAGTACAGTGCGTTTTAAAAGGTTGTAAAAAGTTCAAAGTCAGTTGGATGCATTACCTTTGTCATGCAAACTTTAAATATGCTTCACCTGATGAGCATGCAGCCATTTTACTGGCATATAGAAAGTGCTCTTAAGCTCTTTAAACAAAATTTTGTTAGATTTTTGCTAACATCCTCTTAGTGGTAGTTCTGTTGCTTGTTTTCCTCTGTTGGCATTTTTATCTGGTATATTTCATCCAGATTAAATTTAAATCAGTTCATTTCAATTTAGCCCAATTATGGATTGAGAGTCAGTTCAATTTGCACGCAGTCCAGTTCAATCTGAATTATAGCACAATACAATATGATTCAGTTTGTCACTGAATGTCAGTTGGTTTAAAAGTTATCAGTCTATCTCGGAGACATTTTTTGAGAGAACATGGACATTGCAAATGTTGTGTTTTCAGACCTCAGATATTACAAAGAAATGATTTTTTAAAAATAACTCAAAGCTCATGTTTTAACTTGGGAAGAATGCAGAAACCAACCTTTGGTGGACTAACCTGGTTTTCAATCATGGTTTTCATACCTCTGGTTGCCATGCTCTCCAGCAGTCTTTCATAAAGCTTTCAGATCGATCTAATCAGTATCTCATTAAGCAGAGTGATGTGTGCTTGTATTGCAATTCAGTGGGCTTTGTAATGAAATGGTTTTTACAAATGTCCCTTCAGCTGACATTTCCTAACACAAAATATACTGCAGAACACTTGTAACATTTCTTTTTTGGGTCCTTTCAGCCTTTGTGTGCAAAATAATTTGGTAGAACTGTGAAAAGCCAGTTGTCAGGAAAAGGTTTCTGCACTAATGGTGTTTAAAGTATTTAAGGATTTAAAGTTTTAAATACATAAAAACTTACTCCTAAGTTAATAATAATCCAATAATCTTATCCTACATTTTTCAAACTGGTTAATTTTAACAAACTGTTGCAGGAATAAAATCAAACTTCTTCAAATCTGTCTTGTTTGTACATGCATATACACTTGTTACTATACTGTAACAGACGTTTAATGGCCAGGTACAAACATCCCAGCCTTCTCTTTGGCTTAGCCTCACTAACACTGTGTGCTTACATTTTTTTTTCTTCTTTTTACTGGGCTTATCTCTCCAATTAAAATTCAAACTGAGCACTCTTTGTACTCTGGAATGGCAGCATTACATCCCATGGGTTTGGTTTATAAAAACCAACCTTCTCGTTGCGTGCCCTTGTTTCTGTTGTATCGCTAAAATCCAGGTGTGCTCAGGTGAAACCCCACATGGAGTGGAGAAGCCAGTGATAAACCTTCTTTTCTCTTTGCAAATTCACTCGAGGGTTCACATTTCTCATTAAGCTGACGGGCCTGTTCCCTTATGATGTTAACCAGTCTTTCCTCATCTTCCCCTCTACACACACACACACACACACACACACACACACACACACACACACACACACACACACACACACTTTGCGATTTACTGGCACACAATCGCACACATATAATTAGACGGAGACACATCTGAGAAGTGTGTACTGAACACACATACAGAGATCACATGTAAAGCCTTGCTGGCATAGGGAGTTATTATAGTTTGCTAAAAGAGGCTAATCATGAAGCATATTAACTCATCCACTTGCTAGTCTGAGTCTCATTTGCATCAGCGCACACTTGACCCATGCCCCCTGCCCACCATATTCTCCCCTCACTCCCTCCGTCTCTCTCTCTGCTGACTGTTCCCTCCTGGCCTGTTCTGACCTTGCAGATATGCTTTTTGTTGCAATATCATCTAGCTCTTTTTTTATATTTGATGCACACAGATCCTCATTTCCACACAGTTAGAAATGGGGAGATTTTATTTATTGCCCTGAAAATTGAGAAACTCAAACGTCATAACAGCATTATTGTGAAGTGAAAGAGAATTAGTTTTTGATGCTTTTTGGCAAATGAAAAGCTGGAAGCGGTGCTCTGTAGACAGAAAAAAATAAATAGAAGCAAACAAAACAGTGTCATATTTTTCAGCTCATTCAGTCATTCTTTTTTTTTTTTTTTTTTTTTTTTTTTTTTTTTTTTTTTTTTTTTTTTTGTTTGTTTTGTTTTGTTTTTTGCAAACAATTTATGAAGGACGGCAAAGGACAACACACTCTTGGCTTGTTGTTTGCAGGTGACAGCAGTGGAGTCCCTGGAAGGCCCCTTGTTTCAGGTTGAAGGGCTAGGAGATCTTCGCCTGGAGCTCAAAAACAAGAAGCTTAACATCCACTTAGTGCTCATCGACGAGCTGCACCGGCACCTCTACATCAAGTCCACAGGTCGCCTTGGACACAAGAACAAGGACAAAAATGCCACTCGAGTTCCAGGGTAAAAGGGGACTTCAGCTACTTTTAGGAAATCATTTTTAATTTGAAAACTTGTTTTTTTCTTTTTTTTTTTTTTTTTGGAAACTAATTTGCAGTCCAAGGCTATGGGGGATTTTGATCCTATAATATTACCTTCCTATGATAGAAATGTATGTCGGCTTCAAAAACACTGAACTTATTCTTCTGAGGCTTAGCAGAGTAATATAAAAAAGTTTTATCATTAATACTGTAAGAAAAAAAAACTTCGTTTTACTGAACCTTTGTGAACAGTGTGTGTTCATTATAAGCTAATTCATTGTCATGACAACTGACTAAAAGTTTCCAATTATTTTCTGAATGAACCAAAAACATTACAGCCTTCAACAGTTAAACCTTTTCTTACATGTTGGTGCTCAGTGTGCTGTGATGCATCAAAAGAATCAGATGAAAAGAATAAGGTTTGTTTATTGTTTGCAGGAAACACCAGTTTAATTTAAAACTAATTATGTGACTTGTAGTTTCTGCCAGAATTGGTATTGTTTAAGAACATTTAAGTAGCATACTGTGCATATATTATTTCATGTTTTATCGGCGCTGTATTCCTTAATACTGACAGCAAGAACAGGCATCCTCCTTGTGTTTCTGACAGTGATTGTCTAAATGACAGAATAGGTTTGACTGCCACTATGAGGTTAACTGTGACCTGACGGCCAGTTTCTAACTTTCGTTATGCCACTGTCTAACCTATTAGCAATAATGCAACCCCACAGGCTTTGAACACACATTTGTTGCTTCCGTGTGCCGTGGAAAGCATTCATTTAAAGTGCTCTTTGCACTTTTACATGTGTGTATCTGTGGGGGTGCTATAATTACAGTGGCAGTGGGTTGGTGAAGGACAATGATTTATTAATAAGGGTCAGCTAGTGACAGGTCCTGGCCCTTCTGTATTGGGTTGCCTCTAACAACACACCAGCCTCCATGCAGCCCACTCACTTAACAGGCACACGGTGTTTATGCCGCCTAACTTAACGGACCTGGATTTGCTTCCCACCTCGAGCTTGATAAATGGCTCATTGGAAAGCAGCACCATCCTTACCAAGCAGAGATGCAAGGTGTTTTATTCTAACCGGAGATTGTTTTTGTTTACACAAGTGCAGGTACCGTTAAATTTTTGGGGGTTTTTTTAGATGGTGCCATTTCACAACAAATGTCATCTCAATGTTCTTTAAAGGACAACAGATCCAGTTGATATTCAGATAAAAATTAAATCAATCTCAAATCAGTGCCATTCCATCATAAATCAGATGACAGTCAAATTCAATTGATAACTTGGTACCAACTGGCATTATATTATCAGTCAATAAAGGGGTCAATATAGTTATATCTAGTTGTTGACATTGCAGCAATTCCTTATTCTGAGCAGGCGTGTTGTGACACTAAAAAGGAAACATTCTTATTTAGCAGGAAGAAACTGCCAGCAAAACCAGTCCCGGTATTAATTGGTCATCTGCTGTGATTGGCTGGGGGTTGAGAGAACAAAAAGGCAACATAGAAAAGGAAAACACAAAAGCACTTGACCTGGAGTACTTCATTCAGGAAAGAAAAACAAAAAGAGTACCTGAAGTTATTGGCAGTATTAATGTTGTCAATGACTCTGTTGGACAGAGACACTACCAAACACAGCAAGACTGGGTCAGGAGTACATTTTAGGGAATAAAAAACAAAGAGAGCAGACAAAGTCATCATGGCAGCAATAGTTTTGTCAGTAGTTCTGTTCATTAAAGAAACACAGCTTAACATCGCATCAGTAAACCAGGAGTATGTTCTGCAGAAAAGAAAAACAAATAACACTGATTGGATGGTAGTAATTGTTGTGTCAGGGACTCTGTCTGGGACAGAGACATGGTTAAACCCAGAAGAGCTGAGGTAGGAGTACTTTCTATGGAATAAAAAGCAAAGATTGCACAAAAATATTCTTGGCAGCAATAGTTCTGTTCTTGGGCTTGTTCATTAAGGAGACATAGATGAACGTAGAAGCAGGAGTAATTCTGAATGGAAATAACAACTCAAGAAAGTACCCAAAACAGACAAAAGTTACTGGCAGAAATTGTTCCAAATAATACATAAACAGAGTAGCTGAAGAAAATTGACTTGGCAACAGCAATCAGTATGGTCTCCAACAGTCTTTGTCTGCAGCAATACTCAGAATAGCCCAAGTCATTCTAACTGTAAATATGATCAACATGTAAAGTTTTTGCTTCAGAAACTAGGGGCTGGTTTCAAAAGATGGGAGCCTAAAAGCATAAGAGTTTGCGTCTTTCATGCACTTGCACTAACAGATTAAAATATGCAATGAAAAGTAGAATATTTAATAACTGATGATTCACTTTACTGTTTTTGTCTCCTCTCAGGTCTTTGACTAAAGATTCATCTCCGATGCCTGTTTTGGAAGTGAGCGGCCTGTCAACTCCACGCAAGCTTCTGGATTCTTCACAGTTCAGCACACCTGGATCCAGCAGTGGTATATATATATATGTATATATGCGCATACTAGACTGATATAAGAAATGAGACGAATAAAAATGTTGAGAGTATTTGAGGTAGAGCTTTAAATCAAATATGTCTATGTTCAGTCTGCACACAACAGGGGAAAAACTATGAAGATGTAAATTAACAATTAATGTAATTCAAAAAACAATGTAGATCTTGAAGTTATATCTTCAATATATTTCATGTTCCACTTAATATGAGAATATTAACATCACTCTGGCTTACATTAATTTGCATGTTATTAAGGTTATGCTTTCTTATCAGTCCTTCTTGCACATATGGATAAAGAGTAAATGCACAATTTCTTTTGTACGAAGGACAAAACCCGTCTTAGATGTCAGGAAATAGACACACAAAGTTTGCACACAGGCAAACACCCACGTTTCCCTTGCAGTTCATGTCATAACATCTTCAGCTATGATCATAATATACATCTCTTTACTAACAATATAATCATCACCCGTCCCCCCCACGTATACCATTAGTCACCCAGTGTCTCTGCTTTCACAGCAGGGGAGCTCCATCTATTAAGCTCAAACTGGTAGAAGCTGAGAATACAGAACCCTAACTGTGTTCAGAAATGTATGAGGTCTCTCTCAGTGTTAGGGGCATAGAGTCAGCACTACATTTCTTCCAGGCAGAGCAAGGAGGAACACAAACACGAAGATAATGAAAAAAGTTAATCCAGCAATAACTTGGCATTCCCTGGGTGTCTCTGAGTTTTTATATTAAGGCTGGTACTTTTTTCCACCACCCACTCTTGGCATTCGAAGTTAACGACTCATCGGTTTTAGCTCAGTGGATACCAAGCAGGTTTCTGTGCAGGATTAAACATTCCTATTCACTTATATTGTTTTTTTTTTATAGAAAGTTTTGCAGTTTTCTCTTTCTGTGTTTTTCTTGAAACTTCTTGCTTTCCATGGTTCCATCTTTAACTCCACCCCCTATGATGTCCTCTCTACTCATTCGTATGCTCGCCCATGTCATGACCTCAAATGAATAAACACACAAATGCATGAATTGCTTCTAATGCTTGATAAATATCTGTTCACTTCTCCCACACTGTGGACCAAAAAGTAAAAGCTCGACCACAGTTTTTCTCTCAAATTACGCAAGCTGAACTCTAACAATTAGTCTCCACCGGGTGGTAAGTGCCTATATACCGCCATGGTAACAACCGCGGTCACGACACAGCAACCAGCTTCCATCAGAGGCCTGGCTTTCCATTTTGTCTAATAGCATTAGAGCACCTCATTTGTAGCTAGTAATTGTCATAATTATTACACAAGCTGCAGTTGGAATGGGTGAAAAGAGGAAATACACCCAAAGTCCATTAACTTGCTATAAACATTAACTCTCCTAACATACTTTGATGGGGAATTGGGAGGCCCCATCTAATGGAAATTAGAGCATCACTCGATACTGCCATTCTCAATTTAGCTGCTAATGTGGCTAACTCAGCTGCTGAGAGTGTGGGGGTGGGGTTTGGGGGCAGGTGCAGGTGTGTCTGCTTAAAGGATAAAGCTGTAAGATCTAAATATACTAAAAGCAATATATGCATGTTAGTGTATGTTACAATATTAAGAGGAAACAAGAAGATTATACTGGTGAAAGTACATCATAGGGACTATTTATTTGTGTGATTGCACTCATTTTTTAAAAATTTTAGTGCGTGAGCTGCAGCAGGATATGCGGGATCTGAGTCAAGCCGATCTTTCTGAGGTGGATCCAGAGGAAAACAGTGCTGAGTTTATGGGGATACTTATCAAGGTATATGCCAGATTTTTTGTATTTTTTTTTTATTTTTATATAAAATCAATATTAGATCAATCATATTAAACTTAGACTTATGACTTATGTCATTAAAATAAGACATAAGTTTCTACATAGTAGGTGGCTTCTGATTGGAATTTATTTAGGGGTATCATACAGTAAAGGGAACAGAATACAAGCTTACACCATAGTTTTCAGATTTTTTTGTGAAATATTTTGAAAACTATGTTAAATTTTCTTCCACTTTACAATTATGTTTCAGTATAACATTCAATCCCGATGAAATGAGGATTATTTTAGTTACATTATGTTTTGTTAGTATTTATTTCTGAGACGACTTCGCTGTAAGAAACGTCTTGGCTGTTTTCCGTAGGCTCTTGCCAAACTGAAGAAACTTCCCGATACCACTAAAGCCATAATGGAGCGGCTGGAGCCTGAGCTGAAACAGATTGTCAAGAGGTCCACCACTCAGATAGCAGATCATGCTTACCAGAGAGGAGAAAACCTGGCCCAGGAGAGCCAGCCAAGGTACAGTAAAGTCAAAAACACCCCATGTTTAAATATAATAAGGTTCATTTAAAAAAAGGAAAAATGTAAAGAAAGAAGATGCAAGCAGTTTTGTCGAAGGAAACACTTTAAAACAGTACTAATTTCTTCATTAGAACTTAAAATTGGATTTGAATAAATCAATGCTCAACAGCAGCATGCTGCAGTTGGTATTATCTCTGAAAAATATCTTAATAAAGCTGCCACTTGTATCCCCAGCAGTATTGTATCTGTATAAGAGTTTTATTAAGCTGCCTGTTTGCTTATTCTTTTGAAACCATAGTATTCCCATTAGAATCTGTTTCCCAGTGTTATTAAATAAAAGACGGCCATTCTGTCCATTGATTGGAGGAGTCGAGGGTTGTCTTTCTCCCTCCAGGTTCTTAGTTAAACACTGGAGTTGATTATTGCATCAATATCAATATGCTGGCTGCCATGGGTCTTTTAGATATATTTACAGCTGACTGTAAAGGAGACGCAAACATTTTTTGATTTCAGTCTCACTGCGTTTATAGTCAGACAGTCAACCAGGTGTGAAACAGAGCGAAATCAAATGCTGGAGACACAGCTGGCCCCAGACCATGAAAACTAACTCTGTGCTGCTTTAAACAAAGACATGTCATGGTTAAACACACCCATACACACAAACCAGCAGTTGTTCACCTGCCTTATAGGACTGCCACATTTTCAAAGCAGTCACGTTAGTTGCTGCAGCCATACACATGCAGTATGCAGTCCTAAGAAGCACAGGTCTCAGTCCACTGATCCCGAATCATTTAAGAGGAACGTCTTGTTTTCTGTCAGGGATGTTCTCTCCAGCCCTGTTTGCTTTGTTTCTCCTGCTGCTGGTCGAATCTCATCTGACCTCGGTGTAATAGGCCGCCGTGTAGCTCGTTTTCAGTCCTACGCCCTGCAGATTGTTTCTGAATTTGCCTGCATGTGTACATCTGTGAGCACTTAGCACTTTGGAGTTTGTGTGTGTTTGTATTTGGATGCATATCCTGCTAGTTCTCTCTATGTTCAATTTAAAGTCAATGCTTGTTGCTATGGAAACTCCACCTGATGTAGCACTTGTCGGGAACAATGGTCTTGAATATTACACACTATATTTTATAGCACTGCAGACCAGCAGGCAACACTTAAGCTCTTTATAGCTTAAACAGCAGTGTATAACTTCCTTTTGGTTATTCTTATTCAACTTCTTAGAAGCCGACTCCTGTCTCTACATCTTATTTTCACAAAGATAGTCCCTACAATTTCCCAGCATGCATCATTACAAAACAGTACCTTACACAGTTCAATATTACAGCCTCAAATCAATGTATTTTATTTGGGATTTTAGATGCGAGAACAACACAAAGTAGAGCATAAAAGTCACAAAAATTGATTTCATGAAAATATGTTTTTAAATTTTTGTGCTATGTATTTAGCTGACATTTCACTGCAGTTACAGCTCCATGTATTTTGGAGTCTACTGGTTTTGCACATCCACCAACTAGAACGTTAGTTTTGAACCCCCTCTCCAGTCTCAATGGGGCAGTGATTAGTGAACAAGAAACAGGTTGTTGAGTCTCAACAGGCTGCAGCTTTGGAGGAAGATGAGTAAAACTGAGGAGATTAGGCTGGGAAATGACATCAACTGAGTTCACAGGAACCAGGGAAACCAAACTGCACAAAAGCTCCTATTAAAAAAATGAAGACTGAACACCAAGCAAATGAGTGACTAGAAATGGAACTCCAAAAGTGACAAAAAAAAAGATCTGAAACAGGTGTTACGAAAAAGGTGGATTAAATAATACCAATTTAAAAAGAGCTACATATTTAAAGCTAAAGAATACATCAAAGACGTAAGTGCTTAACAAAATAAACAGGAAGGTTACACAGCAGGAATGATGTGCTTAGGGGAACAAGCAGACTTGGTTTACGCCACATGTGGGGTTTTACATCCAAAAAGTTACATGTTCTCTCTTCTGACCAAAGCACCTTGTTCCACATGTTTGCTTTGTCCTGTACATGGCTTGTGGCAAACTGCAAACAGGATGTCTTATGGCTCTACGTGGATGACTATATCTTGGTAGGTTTGTAGTTGTGTCATAGTAGCTTAGGCAGTTCTCCGTTAATGTTTGAAGCTTTGAACATTCATTTTGCTGCTGTTTGGTTAATTACCACATTAACAACAAAGCTACTTTGTGTTGGTTTGAAACCTAAAACGTTTGGTTATAACATGACAAAATGTATTAAAAGGGGTGTCAATATTTTTGTAAGTGATTGTATTATTTTAATAAGTTGAAAGTCTTTGTTTTTGCTTTGGGAACCATTATACTTAACCCAAAACCCTTTGAAGGATTGATTATACGAAGAAATGCTTTATTAAGGAAAGAAGAAACCTACTTTGAATGGAACGTATGTGTATATTTTTCTGTCTACTCTATGAGGATCTATTGAATGTTCACAGTAGGTTGAAATAAAAGTCAAAGTAATTTTAAAGCCAGTTTAAAACCTGGACAAGCACATTGCACAGGAGATGGATTAGTCGTCATTTTCGTTCTTTTCCACCTGTTCAGCAGAGAAGTCAGTGGAAATATCCTCGTGATAAATCTCTGCGAATGACATCCATTTTTGCCTGACAGCATCATGACCCAGCACACTTAATATTTCACAAGCATTCACTCAGCACATCGGAACCCTATTTACAGTAATTTAATGATCTTTGACTGACGCTCAGTCTAATGATAATCAAATTTTTATGCTGCTGCTGTTCTTCTGAAATGAGTCACACACTTTCCTGCTGCTGGCCAGTTAGTCAGAGACTCTCTGCTATTTCTCTCGACTGTTCATGAGCGACTGGTGTCAGCTTCGATCCTGAGAGGAAATGAGACGAGGGGTCTCAAGGAACAGACGATATGGATTAGAATGGCCTCCGCTGGGAGATAATGAGGAAGACTCGGTTGTCTACACTCAGTGTCTGTCTATAGATGAGTGAGTGAGCTGAATGTTGAAAGCATGGCAAGGTATTGGAAAAAGGTTACAAGTTCAAAGTCGAAAGCTATGCATCTGTGTCTTCACTTCTCATGTGCAGAGTCACAAATTGTTTCACTTTTTAAGAGTTAACCTTTTATGCTTTCCTGCAAGTACTTTATATTGATACTTTCTTAGAGAAGTACTCATACTCCTTGAAGTTTTAAACTTTTTGCAACATTATTATCACAAATTTTATGCATTTTTTTTTTCTTTGGATTTTATGTGACAAGCCAAGACAATGTAATGCATATTAGTGAAGTGTCAGAAATAACATTCCGTATTTTCCGGACTATAAGCCGCGACTTTGTATATTAGCTGTATGCAGCTAAAATACGGCTTTTTACCAACGGGTTTCAAAAGGCTGGACTGCTGCGTGATGGAGAGGACAGCTCAAGAGCGACAACGAAAGGGAGACTGAGGAAGTGTGTGTGAGGTCAGGGACGCCTGCAGGAGATTATTGGAGGGCACGCTCGAAAACCATCACTGCACCTGACCCACACAAACAACCACATCCCCAATGTGCGTCATCACACTCACATTTGGCTTATGGAAAAAGAACCAGCCACCAAATAAACAAAACTCAACTGACCAATTACACCAATTTGTTTATGATGTTCGTGTGCCCACCCTCAGATACACACAGATGGACGTGCAGGACGTTTTGACACAAAAGCCATTACTTTTTCTTGGCTAAGTAATGACTAATAGACATGGCAACTATTAGCTGTGCACTCCACAAGTCTAGCCTCTTTAGAATTAAAAAAGGTAGTGTCAAGAAGAAAGCCACTGTTGAATGAAAGCCTAAAAACGCAGCAATCACATGTGGAAGAAGGTTTTCTCAGTCAGGTTAAACCAAAAGCATTTGACCAACATGTTAAAAGGTATGTGTTGTGAAAAACTAATACTGAACGTCACCCGGAGCACACAGTAACCAGGGGGAAACATGGTGGTTTCAACATCATACTGTGTTGATTTTCTTCAGCAGGTAGAGGGAAGCTAGTCAGAGTTGAAGGAAAGAAGCATGGAACTAAATACAGGGAAGTCCTGGAAGAAAATGAATGGCTTAATCGAAGTCCAGACCTAAATCAAATTAAGAATTTATGGCAAGACTTTGACGTTTGTGTTTGTCTATCACATGAAATCACAATAAAATTCTGTGAAGTTTGGAGTTATAATCTGATAAACCTTGAAAAGGGGTATACATACTTTTGCAAGGCACTGTATAGATGCATGTATGACATACAAATAAGTTGCTCAGTCTCCACTTTGTTTCATAAGGCTTTAGGCATAGATTTACTGTCTGAGAGATCAGTTTGCTCTGTTATCTCCTAAGCCACAGCATCTTCTTTCTTCTCCTTAGCTGTACTTGTGAGTAATGATGCTGGTCTTTGTTTTTGCATTATTGATATATTTTAGTGGCTTTGTCCTTAGAAAAAGGTGGCCTGGTAACAAAGTTCTGATCATGGTAGAATACGGTCTGTTAATGTGGGGAACTACTTCTGAAGGCAGAATCCAAAGTTTTCGTTATGAAAACATGTCCATGAGACAGTCCAGCAGATAGCAGCACGGTGTCAGATGCAAGCGGGGGCACGGCACGCTCTGAGCAAAAGCCAAGTGGCAGGGAAAGTGTAAAGAAATAACTTTGCTAAGTGTGGTTTACCAGACTGCATTTCCCAAAGGATTACTTTGCTGAAAGGTGCCAGAGAACAACAGAACTACAATCCCATGAGACCTCAGGTTCCAGCAGCTACTTTGTAACTCACCTAAGATGTTGGCAGGGGGAAAGGAGCAATAAAGGGCTGTCGTTGGAGACATAGGATTATATCACTGCACTAAATTCACATTGAAAACCCAGGCTAGTTTAGACACACCAGATTTACTGGTGCTGAGTTTTTATTGTTGCAGTCAACAAACCGACAGAAATTTTGTACCAAACATTTGATATCCATTCTGCCAGTTGGAGGGGAAAAAACAGATTTAAAATGCTAAATACCTCAACAAAAAGAGTGATGTAGAAAAAGTGTCATTATTTTATTATTAACCATAACTCTCCCCCCCTCTAAAATAAAGTAGTTACTCTCCATCATCTGCCTCATCTAATATAACCTCTGTTCCCTCTTTACTTCAAAAGCTCCATCCTTGTGCCAAAAGTAGGTACAGCAGAGTCTGTATGAAAGCATTAGGGCAGATGAAGCAACTGTGAGCTTTCAGGGCTAAGTAGAGCACTCAGATCTAGTAGAAGGTCAGTTTGGTTTTGGATGTGCTCTCTCTTCTTCAACCAGAGCCATTTAGAGCTAATGAGAGCGGCTTTTCATTTGGATCCATGTAGGGGCATCCAGGTGCTGCGTTATTAACGCAGGAGAAATGCTGAAGTCTCTGCTCAAGAGAAGTTTGTAATTAAAATTGAGCCATAAAACACTTTTATCTCAGTTTACACAACCTGTATTTTCATCATTTCTAAATTCATAGATGAATTACTGTTTGCGGAGTGTGTTTATGCATTTTTGTTTACTATAATGTAATTTTGTTTCCTAATATTCCTTTAAGTGCTCTCCATCCCTTCATTTCCCTTCACTACCTGCCCCTCTGCACATGCCCCTCTCACCTTCCTGTTCTTCTCTCTCTGGCTCCCTCTACAGGCTGCTGTTGGAACTGCTAGAGCTTTTGTTTGACAAGTTCAAGGCAGTTGCCCAGGCTCACAGTGTGGTGCTGGCCCACATGCAGCAGATCGCTGCACACGCTCCAAGTATGACCCATGAGGAGGAGATCAAGCTTTACGAGCAGGCTGATGTATCTGCCAAGATCCAGGCTGTGCTGCAGGTTAGTTTTATACATCAATAAAAGACAAAATATAAAAGATATAGTTAATGTTTTTGGTACAAAACATTTAGCGTATTAAAAGATTGAAGATAGTCTATGGTCATTGATACTTAGGTTAATAAAAAATATGGAGCTGAGAATTTGCCATCTACTTCATCTCAGTAGTTCTCTAAGGTACTGGAGAGAATACCTGTTACCTTAGTTCTCCTCCAGTTGCCACGGTATTCACCTTGTCGAAAAGCAAATCGTCAAAAAGAAGATCTTTTTTTAAAATTTAAGTTTATTAGGTAGCAGAACATAATTTTATTCCTAAATTTTAGTCATTATCGGTCATGAACCTTAAAATTAGGTTAGTATTGCCTGATCTGTTGATGTGTTAAACAATGTTGATATCATTTAATTCAAGCTAAAAGGTCTATTACAAAGTGGTCCCTATGGAATATGGAGCATTTTGAGCTTACATTGTTTCGCAGAGGTATATCTTGTCACATCGCCACAGCATGATGCTGCCACCACCATTCGTCACCATGATGATGGTGTGTTCAGGGTGATGTTTAGTTTTGGTTTTTTGCTCATGTACAGTATTTTGCATGAAGGCCAAAAATTGTCAAGAGCGCCTTCAATCACACATTTGCTTGGTCCTGCAAGGCTTGTGGCAAACTTTAAATGGAACTTGTTATGGCTTTCTTTCAATATTGGCTTTTTATTGTGCCAGACTTCCAGAGTGCACAATGAATAGTTGCCCTGTCTGAAGATTCCCCCACCTGAGCTGTATATCTCTAGAGTTCTCCCAGAGTTAATATGGACCTCTTGGCTGCTTCTCTGATTAGTCTATCTGGGCAGTCAGCTTATGTGGACCCTTGTCTGGGTCATTTTCGATTATATTTTAAGATGATGGGTAGAACCATGCTCCATGAGATGTTTAAAGCCTGGGATGTTTTATAGGATTCTTTGTCCATGCTTGGTAAGATAATAGTTTGGGTATATGACCCAATTTCTGTCAGAAATGAAATAACTTCAGACTTGTATAGCACTTTTCGGTACCTTCAAAGATGCTTTACAATGAAATCAGTCTTTCCAATTTGCGCACACATTCACACGCTGATTATGGCAAGCTACTGGATTGTAGCCACAGCTGCCCTGGGGCAGTTTGACAGAACCGAGGCTGCCATCGGCCCTTCTGACCACCACCGGCAGGCAAAGTGGATGAAGTGTCTTGCCCAAGGACATAACGACAGACATGGACGGGGGGATCAAACGGGCGACCCACCGATTACAGGGCGAACTCCTATCACCGTCGCCACCATCGCGACGGTGATATTTGCCTCTGGAATACTTTGATGTACAGAGGAATGATTTTTGACATTACGACTGCATGACGCAGAATTCTTGTTGCAGAGTGAAGCAAGCAGTGAAGTTTAAATCCCCCCCCATAACCCTTTACAGTTCTGTAGGAGGTTGCTTATTTGATATTGGCTTTATGTTAGCACACAACTTAATGATCCCGGCCAGCAGTCTTCCAAAATATAAGCGTTTAAAGAGGAGCCCACACCTGCTGATGATTAGTTAATCAAGTGAATTAGATCAGCAACACCTGGCTTCTGCTTAGCCACTAATGTCTATGGAAGCTGTGGAGGTGTAATTACTTTTTCGCCCACTGCTTCTGCTTTTTGGCGTAGTTCTTGCTCTAATTGTCACATGATGTGTTTTTCCCCTATACAGAGTTTCGCTTACCTGTTTTTAAGAAATAAGTAAGAATTGGCTAATTTAAAAAATGATTTCTCATGTAAAACCTGGCAACTTAAAGAACTGGTTATTTTTTTTTTATCTAACTTGGAAAATAAAGAAGGCTTGATTGTTTGGATTAATTTTAGGCTCTTTAATTGGGTTGTATTTATGCTTGGTTGTTGATCCCCCTACTCCTGTTTGATTGGCTGAGGGAGATGAACAGCTGTTGAAATGACCCTGTGGTGACTCTCAGTGGAAAATCAGCGACAGTTGTTGCTCTCAGACTGATTGGTGTGTGAGTGTGTGTGTTTGTTCCTTTTGTGTGTAAAGTGCTCCATGTGTGGCTTCTTCACGGAGAGTCAAGAAATTGTAATTTACAACAATTATGAGGGAACTTTTAAGAAATCTTATCGAAAAATGCTGAACTTGGACACTATTTTATGGATTTATTCACATATACATCACATCAGCATACAGCATAGAAAATGCTTTGGTTTATTTATGCTAGGTGAGTAAGATGGTGGAGAAAATTAGCTTTTCTGTTGTTCTGTATGTTTTGGCTTCTGCCATGGTAATTGATAGCTCAGTGTTTCTTTCTATCGATCATGTAAAAGCAAAAATAAATAAAACGGTGGAATGCTTTTTGCCGAGTAAAATTGAAAGCCCTTTCATGTCTAACTCCCACAATGAGACTGTGCCTCCAATAGGTTGAGCTTTTTCCAGCTGGCATGCATAAGCACACAAATTGAGTGTTTCGTGGTATTTGTGTGTGTATTTTGAGGGTTTTTGTGGGGCATAGGCATGCAGTGTAATTGCTCTGCTGTATGAGTACAGTTTTAGATGGCATGAAGCCATTCCTCAGTATTTGACCACAGCCAACACACAGTTGCCAGTGGCTCCAATCTCTCCTGGCTCTCTCATGTGAGATAATAGAATCTCTTGATTAGAATACTCATTATGTGAAATGAGGTTTTCTTACTCAGTCACTTGTGTTATTATTTTCTGACTGATAATATCAATAAGAAGGACCCACATCTATCCGTCCATTTGTTTTTCTTTTTTTCTCTCACTCTGCATTTCCCTTGCTCTTTGCTTCCTCAGCCTTATTCCTGCTGCTTATGTTTCACAATCTCTATTTCCCAATACCTTCTGCATATCCCTCTTGGTCCTTGTAATTTCCTCCTTAATCTTATTATCTGCCTTTTTTTTTTTCTTTTTTCTTCGAACTCCCATAGTTCCCTTTATTTAGCCCTTTCAGTTTTCCAGTGTCACATGTCGGGAATGACAGAAATTAAATTCCTACTGCTCCCACACCAGCTCTGTTAGGTTTTATTAGATACTGATCCAACTGATATCTCAGATCTTAAGACCAACACAGGTCTGACTTTTCTTGTGATAGTTAGGGTTTCCTCATATTGGTCCTATCTGGACGTGGGGTCTCTGTTGTGTTGTATATTTTCTGGAAAAATATTTTTACACTTTCTATCTTCCATCCATTTACCCACCCTTCCACCTGTCCCTTTATTTATGTGTCCATTTACCATTTCTTCTGTCTGTCATTCATCTATTTATCTGTTTGTCCACCTGCCCATTAATTTGTTTTTCCAGCTATCTGTCCATGTTCTATTGTCAGTCCATTTATGCATTAAATCTGGAAAAATCTGAAATTTTGACATTTGCAAATCTGCATTAAACCCTTATAGATGTTTTATTTTTACTTGAAATACAAATTTGAACAAAAGAGCAATAACACGCTAAGAGAGATCAGAAGAGATAAAAAAATTGTTGTCAAAATTGGATTCAGCTATAAAATGACACATTCGAGGTGTGTTGTGGAAATAGTGTGGTACTATTTTTAATTCTCACAAAACACACATTTGACACATTTTATGCTCTAAATCTTTTTACTGGCTGACCCCCCCCTCCCCACCTCCATTTACAAAGCATTGTTTGTATCCCCACATGACTCTTGCTTCTCATTGCATTTCTTGTATTTGACATCCGCAGAAACCTTTTGATAGGTGTTATTTTCTCTCCCCCCTTCACATGGAGAGGTGCAGAAACCAGCTTGACCTTTACACATGACATACTAGCAGACGATTGCAGGAGCTGACAGAAACATAGGGTGCCCCCAGTTACAAGGCCTTGGCAGAGAAGCGGCTTTCATCAGTGTGCGACTGCGGCCCGGTAGGTTTTATAGAGCGGAGTGGGTAAACAAACTTTTGAAAGTCAGAATTCATGTAGCAGTTTTAATCCTTGTTCAGAAAGGCCTGAGATACTTCTGCAGGTTGTTTTGTTTAAGTGTGGAAGTATTGATTCAAAGCATAAAAACTGCAGGGTAATCAGTGATATTGACGTGGGAAGGTGTGCTTTAAAGCCACTGCGCAATTTTTCAAATCGCTCTCTTTTGAATTTGTGAGTATCTCTATTGATTATCTACGGGATCGGTGAATTTACATCTCTAAGCATGCAGCTCCATACTTCTGTAAAAGCGTGCTTGCATATCCTTCTTTTCAGTTGTAGGTATACTGTTTACTTGCTAAACCAGTCTTCTAATAAGATGATCTTTCAGTAAACTAATTTGCAAAAAAATGTGTGCATTCTTTCGCAATTATGTTAGAAGTTACAAGTTATTAGATAATTGGCTAACAGCTCATAAAAGATCACAGTTCACAAACCTCAACATGGATTCATAATTAAGAAGGCCCAATCTATATCTAGAGGAAGGTGTCTGTGAGTGCTCTTGTCCATCACCCTTTCACCTTGTCTGCAGTTTGGTCTGATGCCTGGAAGTTTGTTAATTAGGTTGCCATTTGCGGACGCTGCAAGGATTTGTGGCTATTTGCCTGCATGCCACGTTCATTGTCTTCTCCTTGGATGTGACCAGAGTGCAAATCTCACTTTTAATGAGGTGCTTCTTATGCACGCAGAGGGACTTTGAAACTGCATTCGAAAATATGGGTAGATTCCGATGATCTAGCTTTTGAAAGAGATTCTTGTATTATCAAGTTCAGAGTAGAACTTGAAATGCCTATTAACATTTACTGACATGAGTGCAAAGATGGATGCGTTTTGGATGCTGTCTGTGAATCTTGTTTCATGTTGAGGCATTGCCTCTTTAAATTTACAGTAGATATTTATTTGTGTTTTCTCTTGTATTTCTGTCAATGCTCCTCTGTTTACATGCTGTGTGGATGAGAGGAGATCCTTTGGTTTAATCTAAATCTGCTTCATAAATTAATCCCTTTGTCGACACAGATTACCCAACACAAAAGGCTGTGTCATGTTTGTGTCAACATTGTATGCATATACAAGAGTGTTTTTCTTTTCTTATATTCTGCCTCATCAACGGATAGAAAATTAGGCAAATTGAATTGGCACGGAGAAGCAAGAAGACAGTAAGCTTCTATTAATTAGATATGAAGTACAAACATTGCTACCATGTTCTTGGCCGACATTTTAATCAAAGTGTCACATTCATTTTATCCTCAAGAGTATTATCATGTTTATATGTTGCTGGAGTGCAGTGAAGTATACCATGATGCTGTTGTAAGGTCTCGTCCTTCTCATCTCTCCCCCACCACCTTTCATCTACAAAACAAAAGTTACTGCAGACGTCATCAGATGCTTGTAGAAGAATCAAGAATCATTTCAGTAAGGAGTGTGGTGATTGTAACTTATAATGTATATTATGTCGAATAAATACCAAAAACACATTTACATTATTATTCCTTTAAAATCTTCTAGACAGTACATTCAGGACTTTCTGGTTCCAATTACTGCTGTAGGCAGTAAGGATATCCTTTAGCAGTCAGTCTTGCAACAAAGCTGCCTCTGGCTGAAAACTGTTACTGTATGACAGTTTCATGACTGTCATGACAAGCTAACAGCTAATTTCCAGGCAGCAGAGATGATTTCCAACAGTAACATGTCCTGGATGACACCATCAGTTGTTAGAAAGCACTGCTAATCCAACTCATTTGGTTTTGCTGCTCCTCTTTAAATCTCTGTCTGGCCATATGGTTAGAAAGCTGAGCAGAGAGATGTTGGAGTAGGGGATATAATCCTTGCCCCTTATGATTAATGAAAAAGATGCTTTCAACCTCCTCCTTCGCTATGCATCCATGAAGCCTCCCGTATGACTCCTCTGGGACCTGGGGTTGTAGTTCAGGTATTATTTTAACAGATGCTGATCAGCTGCTTCCAGTTGTAAAAACAATATCTTGTTGCCACGGTTACAAATCATACAACTGTCTGAAAGTAAAAAAAGTTGGAGGCAAAATTATTTCAGCTGCGTAGCATTCAAAACGAGAGGGAATAAATGTTCAAATATACAATGCTTCAGCTAAAACAATCATGAACAAAAGTCTTGAAAAATAACAAATCGGAACTAATATAACAGAGCTGCTCCAACACACTGCCACCATGAGCTGCACAGTTCTAAAATCAGTCTTATCATCAAAAACAGGCAGAATTTGTTTGAATTACTGGTAGTTGATTTCCAGATTTAGAAGTCATTCAGCTTAGTATTAGCTTCCTTTATCCCTTCCAAAATCAGTGTTAGTCCAACCGTCTAGCGATAATCTTGCATTTTTATAATTTGATGCAGTGCACCATTACCACTGAAAGTGAAACAGGTGCTAAAGTGGTATCTCTGAGAATATAATGCTGCCTCACTGTTGACAGTGACAATGGTGTTCCAGCAATTTTCAGTTCTTTCAGCCTTGATGGTTATTTGTTGTTATTCCAACCAATTTTCTTTTGGCTAAGCTTCACACCAAAAGCTTGTATGTGTACCATCTGTACCTGTAATTATAATTTTGACAGTGGTGCAGAGAATTTAGAGGAATCTGTAGAGGAAAACGCTGTCACTAATAAACTTGGTATATAACAACAAGCCATTCGTCGTCTTTGTTTTACACAATAATCACACATGACCATAACTTGTTGGGGTCACATCAAGGACAGAAGTTTCCAGCTTCCACATCTTCCTCTCCCCTCCCTCTGGTCAACAAGGTAGCCTTCAAAAGATCGACTGCAGGCAGCTGCCTCCAGGTGGGAACCCCCGCTGTTTTAGCAGGAGTTCAGTGCTGAGAGAGCATTGCGGCTTGAGCTCCGTCAGAACTCGTGAAGGTTATTGAAGTTTCTGAAGCACAATCAATACAGGATGTATACAGGGCCCCTCTTTGACGGCCAAGGGCACTTGGAGCTTTAAACTTCAAGCTAGCAGCCAGGGATATCAGTCAATATGTTTAGTGACAAGACGCTTGCCAAGGGATTTAGTGAGAAAACAGCCGATTTCTGTTAAGCCTTGAGAAAGGAACAAAGTGGATATTGTTCTCGGCTGCTTTTAAGACTTATTGAAAACAGAGGTGGATGGAAACAGGAAATTTTGAAAAAAAAAAAAAAAAAGATATTTCTACCTTCGATTTCAGCCAACTAACTGCTGGGTTTACCCTATGTCAAGTGCTCACCTGCAAAGCTTTGAGCTATGTTCTCCTAATTGCACTAATTCTTTAGCTACTGGGGCCTAATAAAAGGTGAGTACACGTTTGCTTCACGAATGAAAGCATCAGGACATTTTAGCGATGAACGAATAGATGGGGGTGCTGCTAATGATTTACAACGGCAGACTTCCATTAAGCTTCTCTCCATTTTAAATTAACTTTGCACTCAGGCAGCGGACTGATTTGAGCTTGGGACGCGACCCAAGCAATTCGTGTGCACAACAAGTTTGAATAGTTTTGGTGGAAATGATTGTAAAGGGAGCCCTGCAGAGAGATGTGTTATTTTTATTTGTGCCCCGTCTCTCACACACACACACTTTTGATCTCTTGCTCTTAGTTGTCTAATTTGCCAGGATAACTTTGCACTTGTTCCACATGATTATGTGCTGGTTTTTTATTTGCTGCTTTATGACTTTTAGGCTTTAGTGAATTGAGCTGGTTTGTTTCTTCCTCTGCTGTTTTATTAATCAACTCTCTCTGACCTTTTAATGAAAGTCGTCAGATCTAATTAATAGAAGTGAGGATACTTATTAGGATAGAGCTAAATTAGAAGCATTGCAGATGTTTTACTATGATTTTCTCCACTGATTCTCATCTTTAGCTTTTTTAACAAGACAGAAATATGAAAAGCTTGTTAAATTCTGGGTGGAAGGAAGGGAAGAGAGTTCAAAGATTACAGCTCCGTAATGTCTGTGAATCCTCATTTCAAGGTCTTCAGTGCTTGTGCTGCTTGCATGAGACCTTATCAAAGCTCCAAGGGTTTAACTAAATTAGAACAGGCACCCATTTGGAACTGGGCTCTGGGACCAATTACTAATTATCATTGGGACAATTGAATTTGTTTACTTGTGTGTCTGTGGAGTTGTGTGTTTGTATTGTGTTCAGGTTACAGCCACTGAAGCATCTCTTTGTTTTCGTAACCACAATCACATGGCTGATCTTGTCTTTATCTTTTGTTTACACTGTCTCTGAATTTTTCTTTTTTATGGATTCTCATTTAAGCTTGACTTTGGGTTATATTAGCATTGTTTTCCAGCTTTAAGTTATGTACCTCCTGATTTTTACTTTTTCCTTATTAATATTAACTTTGGAGTTTTTAAAGCTGTTAGAATGAGTGATAGAAACATCCACATCCAATGTATTTGTTTAATATATTATTAAGTAAGCTAAAATAAGTATCTAAAAAAAATACATCTATATTAACTGTTTCAGGCTCAGTAATTTTGTAAACTCTGAACTATGAATCAGGTTGCAAGATTTTTCTAAATAATACAACTATCCAGGCTTTAATCTCATCATGTGTTATGGTCTAATGATAGCAACCCTAAGCTATTGTTATATTTTGTATTTGGTACAAAAACATCACTGAATGTCACCAAAAGAAAAAAAAACACTACATCCACATTAAAACATGATGGTGGCAGCACCATTGTCTGGGTTTTTTTTTTTTTTTTTTTTTTTTTTTTTTTTTTTACATCATATACACTGGTTTTTTTTTTTTTTGTTTGTTTGTTTGTTTGTTTGTTTGTTTGTTTTTTTTTTTTTTTTTTTTCCTTTTAGGAGTGTGTACGCTTTTTAGATCCACTCTTTATAAAACATCAAGACAGCATGTTTTAATTTATTCATTACAACATATTGAAATGGGTTAAACCCACATCTTTCTTTTAGGCTTGGAGCACAACATCAGTTGAACCTTTGTGATCAGATCAATTAGTAACTGAAGAGTTTTTTTTTTTTTGTTTTTTTGTTTTTTTTTTATGCTAAAGAATATAATTGTGGCATGGTTTGATTATTAAAGAGAAATGATAGTCTCTAATAGAATAGGTTAGTCCCTTTAGACCTTGGTGATTGCTATAGGGATTGTGGATTAAAACAATTTTTCCATAAAACATTTCTTTTGTCATCATTATCTCTCTTTCTCTAATTCCCTCCATCATTTTTATCATCTGCCTCCCATCACTCTCTGTGTCCTAACGGTCCAGTTAATTGCTTGCAAAGTTCACTCTGACTCTGGGCTAATGCAATTTAAGAGGGGTCGGAGCCCCTTTATCAGCCCAGCGATGGCATTTCATTAAGTCCGCTTGGGTGTTAGCTTGCAAGCAAGTAGGGAGGGGATTCGTTCCATCAGCTCATCATTAGTAATTAATACACTGATGGGATTAGCTGCAGCAAGAGGCCGGTGGCAAGTGGTCACCACGCTGTTCCAAGTTTTGGGACGTCTTGTGTGATTGTTGAGTTTGGGGGGAGTAATTAATTGGTGGAAGATTGTGGATTAACACGTGTTATTACATTTGCAAACACTTGCAATGAGCCCAGACTGATTTAGCTTAATATAAGATCCCTTTAAAGTTTTTAAAGTTCACTTTATAGTTTTAACCCCTCCTTTAAAAAAACTTTTTTTTTTTTTTTTTTTTTTACTTTTCAGAAGCTCTGAAAAACTGCTTGAATAGCATTGTTCACTTTATATGGTTGCTTCTTTGTGTTGGATCAGATATCAACCCGAGCATGGAAGGCTTTCCCATGCATGACAGGGAATGCTCTGCACAGCGTTAATTACATCATTATGGTCGGGATGGATCTCCATCTGCTCAGCCATTACTCCTGTCCCATTCTGGGCTGACCCACACTGCGCTTTCAGAATTAGACACACACAGGCTAAATGGCCCTGATAAATTATGAAGCTATTAGATATGGGAGGCTATTTTGGAACATATGCATTCACAGAGAGAGGAATGAGGGGTGGGCGAGCAAGAGGCAAATACGAACCGAGGGAAGACGGAGCAAGAAAGGGAAAAAATAGAAATGTGAGAAATGAGAGTCGAAGCTTAAAGAGACTTTGAAAAATGAGAGCAAATGAAAGTAACGGAGAGAATGTACGGATAGAATGATAGAGGAAGTGAACTTTTTCTGTCTGGACAGAGTTTCGATGTGCTTATATCAGACTATTGTTAGAAGTTGATAAGATTTTTATGAAGCATGATCAGACATTGATGGATTTTAGCATTGATCATGCAGACAGATCAGGGAACTGGAATGGAAAAAAAAAAATGATAGTGTTCATGTCATGTCTGGAGACTCTATCTTAGTGTCGGGATCTTTTTTAGGGTATGTAATAGGATTGAGACATAGTATGTCAGGAGATTATTATTACACGGTTTCTGTGAAGAATGGCATTTAGTCTGCAATTTTTTCTGAAACACAAGAGCTTGTGTCACCTCACTGAGAGACAGTTCCTGTTCCCCACAAATATAACCGTAAAACAGAAAACATCCTCCGTTTAGCTGCCTTTAACAGAACCCTCTCTGTGCATTTAAGGTTCTGCTGATGGAGTATCTGGACGTAAAGAACAGCCGCAGTTCCACTGAGCAGTCGGCTCAGCTCTCCTACGCCAGCACTGGCAGTGAGTTTGCTGCCTTCTTTGCCAAGAAAAAACCTCAACGTGCCAAACAGTCACTGTTCAAGTAAGAATCACTTTCTTGGCTTGATAGATCATGTAGGTTTTCATATGTAAACATATCGTCAAAGGTTTACAGTCATCCTGGGCATGACTGTCAAATCTCATTGTGTGCACACGGTCAAATTTATTGTGGTTTTTCTTTTCTGTTTAATTGAAAACACAGGAATTATACCAAAGTAAAAAAGTATCATATGTTTACAGCAACGATAAACTCTAAGGATAGCACACAGTATAATAGTAATTACTCATCTGCACAACACTTTCAGATTGACCTTTTACATACCATTAATTAGAAAGCTATTGATTAACAAAAAATAAGCAAAAGTACCTTTGTAAAAAATATACTGGTTTTATATTTTCCTGTGTCTATGACCTTTGATAAACCAGGAGGTCCCTTGAGATTAACAGCTTTTTTTAGACCTGGCTCAGAAGGCACACTGTTACAAACTAAAAGTTTAATGTTAGGATCAATACACATAAACGACATAAAACAAGTTAGAGTCAACATATTTTTGATGCATGGTCCAGTTTAAAAGTATCAGTTACACTCTTCTGTCACAGAAATCCATAATTTCCAAAATTTACCCAGAGAGACAAAACCATTAGGCTTTAGTATACTCTGAAGATTGAGCAGTTACCAAGGTGCACAATGTGAAAGCATAGCTTTACCTAGTTCAGAAAAGTTTTGAGTACTCTAAAAATGTCAGCTCGACAACTGCATATCATAGCAAGTATTTGAATACTTGAGACCTGCCCTAAAAACTCTAAAACCTCTTATACCTGCCTATTTTAATAGTTCAAACACCAAATATACCATAATATGCATTAATACACACTGTGAAAACCTTATTAGCACACTGCAGAAGAATATAAATTCGACATATAGGTAAGTTCTAACTAGTATTATTAAGTGCTTTAATATTAAAGAAATATTTCCAGTTTAATGTGATGTGGCATATCTATTTTTTTAAGATCAGCTTCTTGTAAACAAATTGATGTATATCAGTCCTGAATTTATTTGTGATTTTACACTCAATCTTGTGTTGTGTTCTTGACTATTTTTGAATCATTTGTTTTATTTGTAGGTTTGAATCATCGTCGCATGCAATCAGCATGAGTGCTTACCTGAGAGAACAAAGACGAGAACTTTACAGCAAAAGCGGAGAATTACAAGGTGAGAAGGGAGTTTGGTGGATGATAAAGTTACAGAGTGGAACACATGATACCAAGATGATGTGTGGAAGAAATTAGGCAATTTTTACTGTAAAAATGTTGATTTAAAGAGTGAAGATAAAAGAACAGCAGAGGTGAATCTCAGATTGTAAAGTGGTAAAATTTCTGTGTATATTGCATTGATAGAATTGAGTAGTTAAAAGTGGTGAGGTTTGGTCACAGTTTGTAAAGGTGGAGGGATTCACTCAGATGCTGATTGAGGTGAAGAGTTGGAATTGGAAGTATGAAAGAGGAGGGAGTAATGGTGCTCAGAGAGAGAAAGGGCATGTCACAGTTCGAGGAGTTGCACTTAGGAACAAAAAAAGGCAGACAACAGGAGTGTGGAGCTCCAAGCAGCGATGGAGAAAGAGATTGACGAGATGCAGAGAACAGGGTGACTTTGCAGAATCCGCCTACAGGGAGAAGCCCTTAAAAAGCTCTCGCTCACACATTCACACGCACAAAATAGCTCAGTAAGTGAGCTACACAGCTGGACCCTGGAGAGCCTGAACGATGCTGCTGCCCCTACCTTTTCTGTTTTTCCCTTTCTCTGGCTCTCTGTTCGTCTGCCTATGACCTTGAGGTTTCAATCAGCAATGCCTGATGGCGATGTTTGCTACTGCTGCCATACCGTTTTTGCTTATCCAATTCCTTCTTGATGGGTAAAAAAGATCTGCACAAAATATCCTGATTGCAGTACATAATATTTAGTAGAGTGCAATGAAAAAGTATTTACCCCCTACTGATTAAACCACATTATAGAGTTTTCAAGCATGAACAACCTATTTAAGATAAACTGAATTAGATTTAAGTCTATACTTTGACTAAGCCACTCTAAAACCTTCATTGTATTGATTTTTATATGAACCATTCAGAGGTGGACTTGCTGGTTTGCCAGATAACCACAGTCCACTTCAGTTTACCATCACAAACTAATTGTCAGACATTCTTGTTCAGGATGTTCTTTGAGAGAACAGAATTCATGTTTTGGACAAATACGACAAGTGGTCCAGTCTGAATTACCAAAGCAACCCAAATGATTACACTGCCACCGCTTCTGTTAGGCCAGATTTATCTGGACTGACGCCTTTGAAAAAGTTCTACTTTTGTCTCATCGGATCATAAAATATTTTCCCAGAACTACATAAGATATGTATGACGTAGACTTGGGTGGGAATGAATAATTGTTTTTTTTTTTTTTTTTCGCTTTAGTCAATGAAATTATTGTAAACTTCTGTTTTGTGTTCAGTCAGGTTATCTGCATCCAGTATTATGCATTGTTTAATGTTTTAAAACTTTTAAGAATGACAAAAAAGCAAATCAAAACAGAGCTGTAATGGAGCAAATACTTTTTCACCACAATGTAAGCTGCATTATTTGCTGACTGGACATACAGTCATGACAGACATTACAATGCATCCTTTATTTCCTTCTATAGCAGGAAAAGTCCCATAAGCACAAGGCTGTAAATATAAACTAGAAGAACTTCATTGATTAACTGTGGATAAAAGAAAACTCTAAACAGTTTCCACATAAAGCCTCATTTTTTTTTCTTCTTCCATCTGTCAGCGCCTAAGAAAGAAGGTAGAAAACTACAATTTTTTTTTTTTGACTGACTGAATGCCTCGGAGCGCTTATAAGAAGATGAGATTCCTCTTGGCTTTCATTTCACCTGTCGCAATGTGTAGCACCGTCTGTGAGCCCGAGCCTCAGCCTGAATGGCTGAAAAGAGATTGAAAGAGTAAGAAATCATTTAGAAAGTGAAATAAGTCGACTGTGATAGAGGGAGTGGAGAGATGGATGGGGGGAGGGAGGGAGCAGGAGGAAGGTTAAAAGTCATTGTTTTCATCAGGGTCCAGTGAAGAAGCCATTAACAGACTTCAGAGGGAAGAAATTAAAAAAATATGTATTGAGACTTTGTGGAAAGGGACTTTTTCCTCTTTTTAAATTAAACTTAGTGGGCAGGGAGGGATAGGAAAAGAGTTAGAAAATAGAGATTGAGTGGATGAATACTTTCGGCTTTTGGGATTACTCTACACTTAAAGATTAGTCATGTGTGTCTCCTGCTTGGTGTTTCCTAAAGTCTTTTCTTTTTCCTCCAGTGGTCCACTTCAATTCAGTGCAATTATTAACTCCAACACGAAAGAACGTAGCCTTGAAAGCTTTTTGTTACTGTTCTTGTGCTTTTTTTCCCCCCTCTTGCATCCACTTAAGCCCTATTATGAAATGCATAAAAACAGTGACGAGCATGGTAGATCACTAAGATATTTAGAATGAGCACTAATTACTTTTATTTTTGATAAAAAATGTTAAATTATTCAATAGGACAACATGCCACCTTAATTTCCTAACCTTCTTAAATGGTTTTGTAACCGCAAGTGTTGCGAGTGAGGTCCATGTGCAGCCTGATGAGAACTATTGCAGCCACAAGATCTTGTTACACCACTACTAGTCCATCAAAGCACTTAACTAACTTCTTACTTGAAGCAATGGTTCAAACTGTTTGGAAAACCCTCTCTGAAAAGGCCAGTTTTATAATACAAACGTAATAAACTGTGCCTGTAGCTGTTCTGTATAGATGTGAACCCCTTTTACCACATAATTACTTCAATACGTGGATGGTTTTATCCATGTCCTATCTCAGTGCGGATTATAATATTGAATTGTAATCTTCTTTGCAATATCAGGGGTTTGTGATGCCAGAGGTTTGCAATATCGCAATTGCAAAAGACTGCTTGAAGGCAAAGTTTAGCTGGATATAATATTTCAAGTATCATCCATGAAAATTGTGCATGCCAAAGATATGTTTCGCCTATAGGATTGATTTTTACTGTCCTCGATGGCCACACTGGATGTATATTTTCAGTGGCTGACATGCTAAAGCCCACAGAGATGTTGTGATGAAGGAAAAAAAAAAGAACAGAGCCAGGAAAATGAGGGCTAATTGTAATCTGTCATCATTGAAATATTCAGCAATAGTATCGCAATTAAAAGTTTTTCTGAAGTGATTGCATTTGATATACAAAAACAAATAGTTTCGGCTATCAAATGTTTTCGATGACTGCATGAAATAAAAAGGTGAACAAGAAGAGATGGATACAACTAAAAAAACATGTGTGTGGGTGCTGCTAAAATTGTTCACCAGTGATGAACTTTCTTTTATTTACCTCGTTTGCCTTTCCCCTTGCAGAAGTTTCCACAGTTCCTGTAACTAAGAAACAGAGCAGTCGTATTAATACAGTCATGTGTTATGTTTTTGCATTCTCAGAACTCTAATGGGTTTGAAATTAATCTGTAATGTATGTAATTCATTTCTCCTGAGTGTTGTAGGGACCTCCCATCTATCATTTTTACACACACATAAAGCTGCACAAGCGCTCATTCACATGCTCCACATACACATGCAAACGCACAGGGAGATTTAATTGCACTCCTTCTCATTGTGCATGCTTCAATTAGTCCAGTGCTTCATTGAAAGACTTCATTACAGCTCCATATGTGGCCACATCTGGAATTTGTGATCTGAATGTATGTATTGAAGCTGCAAGGCGGAGAGTGTGTATGTGTGTGTTGGTTTTAAATACACCCGCTCCTCTGGCTGTCTGTGTGTCAGTGAATGTGTATATACTGTGTTGAATGTGCATCCATGTCCTTTGCAGAGTACAGATCCAGATTCAATCACAATCTCCATGAATAAATAATGAAAATAAAACATTTTCTCACCTATAGATGTGTTACCATTCCCCTATCTTCCTCTGCATGTCCCTGCTGCCTGTATACTTTTAGATCTTTGGCCTCTCCTTTTTATTGCCTTTCTACCGTGTGTAGGCCTCAGCGGTCATCTGGGAGGTGAAGTGTGAATATATCCTAATAACTGCTGCAGTCTTACAGTGCCCCATAATGCATTTATTGCCTTTTTTTATATATTTTATTCCTCTTTGTGTCCTGAACCTTCATTGTGTTTTGTACAATATTGCCTTGCCCCAGGGCACGTTTGAAGTGACAACCCCTCCCCTTTTGATAGGAGTCTACAGTCCGCCTGTCAATGCACTTTTGCACATAAACAAACATGCACATATTGGACTTAGAAATTTTTTCTACAGGCGTGTGCACAAAATTCCTATTCCCAACGCTCCCAGCTTTGATTCTCTCTTCACTTCCAAGATGTATTCATAATCATTTTGGTTCAAAATCTATTTCACACATTCCCTGTTTTCCCTTTTGATATTCAAATTGACTTGTTCCCAGCATGTCTGCCAAAGGGAACAGTCTGGCTGGGTCTCCCCAAGCAAGCAATCTAGTCACAAACAGCTCTCTTTCTAGTCATCCTTTAATACCTAATAGTAGGTCTATGGTTGCAGAAAAAAAGACGCCTGTCCTGTATTAGGGAGTTCTTGTTTATGTATAATAGCCCCATATTCCCATGACAGAACACAGAACATTGAGAAAGGGAGGGGGAGGAGAGAGGGGAGACCAGAAGTGGTGTTCGTTGTCAAGCTGATTTGTACAGCCCAATTGAGGACAGTGGGAGAAGAGGTGCAAATGGAAAAGTGTCTAGTGGGAGATGCAGGGGTGGAGGCGATAGTGAGCAGGATATTACAGGTGAGGCCGGCAGATGTTAAAAGGCATGTGCTCGTATAAGTGTGTATGTACGTGTTTAGATGTTTCTTCCAGGTGATGTGTGATGTTACACTGCTGGCCACTGGGATTGCTCGGTGTGGAAAGTAATGTGAGCTTGGCCCTTTCATTGTCACAGCAGATGCCAGTGTCACTCATTCTGAGGTGAATAAACATGACACTTTAATAGACTACACAGTTATTTTAAGGATGCACTTCAGTTACCTTTTAATTAATTCTTACTCTGGATTCAATAGGCTGTCTTGTCAGTGATGTATTTTCCTGTAACTTTTTACATTTGTAAGCAGATTTTAAGGATAAGCATTGATCCTTCATCTTTTGGAGTGATCAATACTTGACTTCCATTGACCTTGCAATTATAATTCATTATAGTCATAAATGCAACATTAGATAGAATTGGAAATTGTTGGCAAGAAAAGTCAATTCTTATTACAGGATTATGATGCCAGAATGTCAAGGAAGTCTGCTTTGCTACTATTGATGCTCCCCTTGACTCTAATTATTTTTTTCATCTTGGTTTAATCTTCTCCTGTGACAATCAGTTGTAATTTGATGTTTTATACTCAGTTTTTTTTTTTTTTTATGTTGAAATTATTTTGCTCTTTGCTTCCTTGAGATTTAAAATGAGCATAATGTGAAACTTAATGTGTTTAGAAATGAAGTGTAATAAGCATATTGATTTCAGGCCTACTAGGACATTTGACCAAAAGAATAATAAAAATAAGCAAAGTAGTGTGTGGATGTTTAGCTACTGACGTAAAAAGGATGAGACTGTGACATTATTGTAGAATACTATGATGAACAAACATTTTCCTTACTCTTTTTGCTGTTGGAATATATATATTTTTTTACTTATTTTGTAATTTTGCAGTCCTCAGGTATCTAAAAATTCAAACCTAAATACACAGTTGTGTGTTGTTCTCTTAAAATCCTTCCCATTGCAAGAAAAGTATTTGCAAATTCCTTAAATTTTCATAAAAATGTCATTGTTATGCACAAAATTATTTAATAGACAGAAATCATTAAGCTTAGGTAATGTGTTTTAAACTAAAACTCAAGTTTTACATTTTCAAACATTACCCCTAGCTGAGCAAATAAGCAGTTAAGGATATTTTTGTGGTTTTGATTGACCTTTTCAAAAGGAAAGATTAAGAAATTATAGATTAAGTAGCAATCATTTTTCTGTCTTGACAGAATCTTATCAAGTTATCAGTATGAGTTTTATTCATTTGAAAGTACCATTCATTTCTTGTGGAACATTAGCAATTAAGCTGCCACATAAGTACACGGTGTGAGGTCTCTGATCAGACCTAGGTTTTAATATACATGACGTCATGCCATAAATGACTAGCAGATGTATTATTCAATATGCTACAATAAGTATGTCTCTTCGATCTTCTGTGCCTTAATGTTTTGTATCCTTTGACTCCAACTGCAGCATAACTAGGTTGATAGATAAAATACAAGGTGTATATCTTTCCTGGCACACCACTACTCAGAATAGGGACTGCAGATCTTTGTATTGTGGAAAAAATAGACACACAAACACATTACAGCATGTCTTATCTAGCAGCGGTTATTCTGTTTGTTCTGGCTCATCATGTTCAATTTGGCTGTAAATAGATGTAATAAGATAATGCTTTAAACAATATCAGAGATGTGTGCATGTAGATGCACACATTGTTGAATCATCATGTGCTGTGGGCTCAGTTATTCAATTACAGTTGTTTTTGTTGCTGAAATTCGAGCGACGCTTGGGAAAAGTATGGAAAATTAACATTTAACAGCAATGCTGGCTTCTGACTTTAGAGAACCTCATCAAACACGCAGTATTTTTAGTGGGATAAAGCAAGATGTTGGAAATTATTTCAGGGATTTAGATAACCAGCCCCCAGATATTTACAGAACTGCAGGCATTGATTAAGCTGATGGAATGGTTGGTCTGTAACTTAAAAGTTCGCTTTTGTTTTCCAGCACCTTGGGATCTCTGGAATTAAATTTATTCTTTGGTGTGTGCTTTAGAAGCCACCATTTCATAAACCTGAGGGGGTTGGTACTAGTATCAGTATCATTAAGAAGGCTATAACAGCAGTTTTGCTCCAATTGCACCTTTGTTTCAGTTTGTTTTCTTTTTTATTTTTTAAAGGGCTTTATGGCCTTTATTCAACAGTAGCTGAGCAGTAGGAAGAGCAGAGAGAGAAAGGGAAGACACGCAGTAAGTGCCCTGGGGCCGGGATTTGAACCAGGGACAACTGCATGGTGGACTGTAGCCTCTGGTGTGCCTGCCTTACTACTGAAGACGTGCCGGAATCGGTTCTCGTTGTCGCAGTTGCATCATTACGTTCATTTTGTAATCAGCTTCATGTCGTCCACCACTCCATGTCACAACTCCCCTGGTGAACATTTTGCCCCCTTCTGCATGCGAAATTGTTGTGTGATTGGTCAGAATTTCGTGGGTGTGTTTGTTTATGCGCAAAACAGCCCCAACAACTCACCTTCCAGAAGCCGGTTTTTCAGTCAGAGAGCAGGATGGATAGTTTTTAGGAAGAATTATCTAAGCTTGTGAAGAAGTACGTACTGTTAGACCAAAACACTGAACTCCCCCAGCTCGGTTCTGGTTTGATGCAGCAGACGAATGTCCCACCAATGCCTTCTGTTCTTTTTTTTGGCTTCCAGTAATATGGAAAATAAAATGAGATTTTCCAGCTCATCAGTCCTTATTTCCTCCTCCTTTGAGCTTATGAACTCATAGTCGTTCTGCTCTGCCGTGATCGCTGTGTTTACTATACTGTTGTAAACCACACATATGACAAAACACCATGACGTATACTGCAGCGGGAGGGGTTTCACAGGAGCTCATCTTGGTGTGTCTTGTGGATCTTAGAGGGTGTGTGCGAAAACGAACGTCCCACAACCACGTGACTGACTTCCGCCCAACTGTGCTGGGCCCTTGAACCATGTGCTGCCCTTTCAGTTTATGATTGATAGTTTTTGCGAAAACAGTTTACTTTTAGACACTTTAAACCAAAAGTGGTTTTAGGTCATGACTTTTTCACTTGTTCACATCCGAAAGCTGTGGCAGTAAATCATTATTAGGGATAAGTAAGATCCTAAACATGGGGGTGCTAGGTGGCTCAGTTGGTAGAGCACACTCACCATGTGCAGAGGCTGTAGTCCTCGACATGGTTGTCCTGGGTTTGATTCCCGGTATCCCCAATAACTATGACCATGGTTGGAGTTGTTACTTTTACTAGTTTTGTTCCACTGTTGGCTCCATGAGCGGTTATTGTACAATTACACTACTTAATGTACCAAAACAGCCTATTTGATAATAGGTTACTTTTATAAATTATATTTGTGAGGCTCAGCCCTACTGTTGTCTTCTAAAAGCCTTGCTCTATCTTGAAGCCTGAATAAATCAAAGACATGTTCTGACATCTGTATGTTGTAGACCATACAGATTCCTTTAAATAAAAACAACTTCTTATACCAAAATTTTTTAATTGAAATTTTAAAGTACCGTATTTTCCGGACTATAAGTCACTCCAGAGTATCAGTCGCATCATGGATTATGAAGAGCAAAAAAAACATGTAAGTTGCACTTAAGTATAAGTCGCATTTATTTAGAAATTGTGAAACGTGAGGGGAACATCGTCCATGTTAGTGCAAGGCTCTTCTGGTGACACGTTGTGTTCAGTTACTTTTCAACAAACTCACGAAAACTGTCGAGTTTATGTTGGAAGTCTGGTGGCAGTTTCTGACGCATCGATGTCCATGCTCTAAATCGGCATGGTCAGGAACCGCTCTGCTCCGCCGGTGTCCTGACTATCTGTGCTACCTCGTCAGGTTTTCCGGCGAAGTGTGCAGCAGAGTGGAGACGCATACAATGTAAATCCAGGGTTATCGAGAGGTGGTTGTGCTCTCGAAGCGGTAGCACCAAGAAGACCCGCCTGCAAAGTCATTTATATTCATCTCCTCTGCAACTACCAGGACGTGGAGACGTAACGGCACTGTTCAGAAGTCTCAGAGCACATTATTTAAGCACCTAACTGTGTACTCGTTCCTCCAACTCTGACCATCTTCTTTTCAGCCCACATTTAGCTTTCCTCACACGGATGATAATCCTTGGTTCATGTCCGTCAGTATTAACATTAACGCATCAGGTAAAAAAAAAGGTCCTAAAGAGCAAAAAACATATCTAAGTTGCAGGACCAGTTGAACTATGAAAAAAGTGCAACTTATAGTCTGGAAAATGTGGTAATCTGAAAAAAAAAAAAGCTAACTTTGAGTCTTCTTTACTTAGTAACAGCCTCCACCTCAAAGCCTGTTGTCAGCATTTCCCAGTAACACTTGGGTATCATGGGTTCCATGACTGGAAAAACTTGTTTTTTTGGGCTGTTGGTGGTCAAATCCCAACAAGCTAATACTTTGACAGATGTTTTTGATTTTAGACAAGGGTAAGACTTTCTAAAGTGCAGATAAATATCTGAGCAGCAAGTTACCAGTGAAGGTTTAAAACAAGTCAGTAGTGGAAACTTAAAGTTGAGCACCGACAAGAGAGGGATCTTGTTAGCAGAGTCAGTGGCAACACACACACACACTCAAAGAAACACACACACACGGAATCACTCATCTGAAGTATAGGCTGAGTGTCCAGATGGAGCAGCAGCAGATGTGGAGCTTTGTATTGAAAACTTGTCAAAGATTTCTTGTTCACTTGAAGTGTCTGCAGTCTACTTTTAAACTTTGGCTGAAATCGCACTGAAATAATCATTCATTCATCTGTTTCCTTACATGGTAAAAGCTAACTAACAAACAAAGTAGTAAAGTGCCAGTTTGGCACAACATGAGGTAGGGATACACTTGGCTTCTACAATCAACACATGAATCAATTTAGTATTCATTTCAACTATTTCAGTCGATAAATCAGAAAGTCATTGCTATGTAGATTGTAGAAACTAAAAGACATGCTGAAATGTGCTAATTATAGAAGATTTGGACAATTTACTGATGCAGTATATTGAAATAGTTTCTTTTTTATTAGTTTTGTATGGTGTTGAAATCATGTAGGACTAGCTGGAGGAAATCATAGGATATTGATAGGATAAAGTTGTATTACCTTAATTTTCTCTTGCTTTGGAAACTAGAACCTCCATTGAGGAATGTGCAGCACATGTTTTGTATTTTATGTCTCATGGTCCTTGGGAAAAATAGTTCAAATTTGTCAAAATCTGAATCAGATGGTCAGATCAAATAAAAATGGGTACATGTCAGGAAAAATCTGATTGGTACATCTCTCTTTATCTCCAAACATGGACTGTTACAGGGGACAATATCTGTTCCCTGTGAGAAAAGGACCTGTTGAACCTGGTAAGTTTTTGTTAATTTTAGAGATAATTATTCATCTAAGCTCCATTACTAGTACAGACTTGTCCACACTTTGAATGCTTGTGGGTGAAATTGTTGACAAGGGCGAAATCTGAGATTTCTTCAGTTACACACAGCAGGAAATGTAATCTCAATCCAAAACAGACAAAGAGATGCAAAGGGCAACACAGGGAGAATAGGAGAGGGTTATAATGGTTTACTCAGTGCAGACATTTAATCAGAGAGAAGGAGCCTGGTTTATTTTCCAAGCCTGGGGCTAATTTTAATCAGCATTGGACCTGTCATAATTGGCGGCTTTGACTGCCACCCCTGTGTTTATTTTTAATCTCACTCTTGCTGATTGGAGATGAACAAATACAAAATGGATGGAGGAGGGAAAGACTGGTGGAAGAAGGGCATATTGAACTTGCGGCTGAGGAGACGTTGACATGTACACTGTAACAGCCAAGCTGTTAAATACACAGTCACACCTCTGGCATGCCCAGCATGCAACAGGTCCTTCTAGTAATGTAGAGGTGTACGCTGAAGCTGCCTGGTTCCCTGCTGGGTCTAATCACAGACGTGATGGCACTTAGTTTTCCGGGTGGTTGTTTCTCCCATATCCTCAAACACATTCACCTACACCTTGACTTTCTGCTTGCTTCAGTCATTCCAAAAACAAAAGCGTGTTAAATCTTGTTAGGATCCCCAAGGCAAATAGGTGATAGTCGGCTCCATAGAAGGAATTAACTTTACTCGACAAAAGCAATTTAGATAAAAGCACCACATATACTGTAAGTATTACATTTATTCGTTTCTCTGTCTTTCATGCAATGTCAAAACTAACATTTGGAAACAAAGACTGCTTCCAAGTTATCCTGATATATATTCCTGGGTTAATTTGAACAAATCTGAGAAGAGCCATTGTTACAATGATGTGCACAAGTAACAGAATCAGCAGATCATACAAATAGACACTTTTGAAGTTTGGAACTAAAATTATTTGCAGTTGAAGATTATCTCTACTGAAAGCTCTAAATTGAAAAATTTGCCTTTGTTTTTTAGGCATGGGCTAATATGAAATATTTATAAACTGCATCCCTCTGCACAAAACTTATGTCTATACACTGTGATCGAATTACTTTTTATTTCATGCATAAAAGCAACACTTAGAATTTAAAGCCATTCAAGAAGAAGACTTAAAGCATTGTTTTTGATCCTTCTTCTCCTTTTTATGCCCTGAAGAGCGTAGATATTGTCTTCCAACACCCAGTTCGAATAGATAGACTTTCCATCCTTGGTCTTAATAAGTGGATGTCCTCCGCTTCTCCTTAATGACCTTTAAACGACAAGTGATATTGAACTTTGTTGTGTGATTCCTTATGTTAACCTGTGTCTTGTTGAATGTGTTGCTGCAAATGTGGTATAACTTCTTTGACTAAATGTATTGGGTAACATTTGATCGTTTGGTTTCTGCAGAATTAGTACTTTTTCATAATTTGTTCATCAACATTTTAGAGTTTGCGGAAGCAAAAATAGGCAGTTCTTTTCCTTTGATTGAGGGCCCTAATCTGCTGTTTGCAAGCTCTGCACATTTAAAGCTAAATTGTCCAAATAGTTGGGAATATATAAGATAATCCAATTTTCACCCTGAACAGTCTCATTTATCTGTAGCTTTTACGCTATGAAAATAAGTTTGGGAGTGATCAATTCAGGCCACATTCTCTACTTACAAATCAGCTGCATTTAAATGTGCATGCTCACTTTCAGGCGGCTGCTTATTCACAGAACTGAGACCTGCTCAATTAATAAGATAGGTTCCTGTGTCAATAATTCATGAATCTCTGGTCAATTTCAGGCATCCTCTTCCACTCAAACCTTCTACATGTCTGATTGGGTCATAATGAGAGTCTTCTATTATTAAAATTAATTTGATGGAATGGTATCTGCTCCACCAACCTCAAGATCAAATCCACCCCACAGCTGAGAATACAATGCATAAATAAGTTATAATATAAATAAATTCAGGTGTAAATTGAGTGATATTAATTATTGAAAGTGTCACAGTTGCACACAATGCATCTCAGGGGTTCTGATTTTTATGAATTCACATCTGTCAGTGCTGGTATGACAACAGCACGAAGAATAAATATTAATAATTTCATGTATTGTATCTTGTTCAAAGTGAAACTGTTGGTGAAAATAAAATATGCCAACTGGAGGGAATATTTGCTGAACATGTGTCACATTTTTTGAGGCTCCATTGAGGTTATGTAAAGCATTTCAAACTCAAAACTTTTATTGCTGTTTGTTCAAATGCATTGTGTCTGCAAAAAGTATTCATACCAACTGAACTATTTTGTATTTTGTCACATTACAGCTGTAGATTTGAATTCTATTGTATTTGTATTTTATGTGATAGAGCCACATGAAGTTGCACAAATTTGTGAAGTGGAAGGAAAATATAATGGATTTTCTAACTTATCTAAAAATAAAATACGAAAAGTGTGATATGTATTTGTGTTCAACCCTCTTACTCTGATAGCCACCCCAAAAAATCTGAGCATAAATCAGAAAAGCAGCAAAGACGCCCACTGTAACTCCAGAGGCGCTACAGAGATCCACAGCTCAACTTAGGGAAACTTTTGACTCGACAACTACAAAACTGGCATTTCTGGAAGAGCAGTGAGAAGAAGGCTATTGTTCAAATAAAACATTATGAAGGTTACAGTTTCCTACAAGCCTAGAAGTGGACACAGAAAACGTGAAGAATTTTTTAGATTTTTATTTGTAACAAAAAAAAAAAAAAAAAAAAAAAAAAAAAAAAAAAAATTGAAAACCATGTCATTTTTCTAACCCTAACCCCTAACCCTACTTCGATTGCCAATCCAAAATAATATATTGAAGTTTGTGGTTGTAATGTAAACTAGTTAAAGGAGTGTGACTCACATTCTAAAAACAGCAAAGACCTTTTTTCCACGTAAATTTGCATTTAAAAAAAGCACTTGCAGTATAGTAAACACAAACCTGTCCTCTGCCAGCCATTGTGGCTTTACTCATATTGCCCCCTTTCAGACTTTTTAATGTACACAGACATGCTCGTGGACTCAGGGGACGTAGAAGTCTGTTAAAGGAGGAATCACAAGTTCATCCGTTCCTCATCTAAAACTGGGGAGGGCTGAAATTCATCACAGGATCAGACTGTTTCTCATCAAACCCAGGAAAGTGTAGCTAATGCAATTTCACTAAGTCACTGCCTGACTTGATTAGCTGTGGGCTGGGGAGTGCATGGTTCGACACCACAGGGGTCTCAATGGGTGTCGCTGTGTGTGGGAGTGGGTTCTAGCTTGTGTTGGTGTTTTTTTTTTTTTTTTTTTTTTTTTTACTACATGTCAGTCCTTATGAGTGGATTTCTGCCATATGTGTGTATTTAAAGTCACTGACCATGTGTGTAGGTATAGCACGATCTGGACTTCTTTGTTTCGCCTCTGTAATGCAGGAGTGTTATTATGGATTGCCGTGTGTCATGCCTACTTAGGTGTATGGACAGGTGTTACAGACAGAGCTGTGGCCCTTGAGGGGGATTTCAGGCAGATTTGGCTACATTAGAATTTGTCACCTCTTCCTGCCCACATCTCACTTGCCTTCTCACCGCGCGCCATGCCACCTCCACATGCTACCCTCGCTAATCCTCAATCAGACTACATCTCAGGAGACACAAATGGGCACAAACACACAACCCAAGTACACAAATTCAGTCAAACTGGCTCTCACAAACAAAATCAAACTTTAGTGGGCTGTGTCGAGACAGGACTGGCAGGAGTTCGGTGGCATCCTGACCTAAAAACCAGAGCCACCCTGTCACGTCTTGGCAGCTCTGAAAAATGCCATGCATATTAAAACGCCACTAATTAATATTCATCAGTGCCATGCCCTGTTGGCAGCTGGTCCCAGACCCGTCGGATCAATGAGGTCTCTGCCTCGCTCCTTTGTCTGACACGGATGCAGATGTTTAGAGCATGAAATTAAATTGGTTGCCGTCATTTGGGAATGCATAAACGCTAGTCTGTTCGTGGCGTGTGTTTGTGTGTCTTTTCCGGTTTCCAGTTGGATTTGACTCTTAGAGCAAACAAGTACCGCTATCTTCCCCCAGAGTGTGTGACATGTTGATTTTTATTCATGGCAACTTGAATGTTTGCAAGTTAGAGACAAACAAAGCAAAAGTTTCAACACCAGTGATCGGTGAGTGGGAAAGAGAAAAGCGGAGGGTATGATGAAGCAAGGAGGACGAGTGCGTTGGCGGCAGCTTTGTTTCAGAGTCTGTAATTGAGTCTTAATTGAATTGGCACGGAAGGTAAAATGAATGGATAGTGTGATGGAGAAAGACAAAGTTTGGGTAAATTGGACCACATCTTTGTCTGCACTTAGCAACAAGAAAGTGGGCTCACTGTGCAGGGAAATTTCACAGCAACAGATCAGAATCAGAAACCCTTGACTGAAGAGCAAGGGACAAGAATGAAAGCTTCTCTTGTCATTTTAATGAAAATACGGAGCGTGTTGTCTGCCAGAGTTGTCAAATGAAACTTGTTCCATTAGAAATGTATTAAGGAGCCCAGCACAGGGAACAATGCACTGATATGCATTTGAATGCAAGGCTTGGCAGGTAATACAGAACAGGCTTCTATACTGTTGGTGTCTTTGTATTAAAGCACAGGAACTTCACAGGGCCCAGATTCATCATGGAAACATGGCAATGAAACAAACGGAAACAGCAGAAGGAGAAACACATGCACACAAACAAAAGTGATACAGTGTTTATCTTCAGTTCTTCTGAAGTGGAAAAACATTTTATTATTGGCCCCCTTACAGATTTCTTCTGTTTTTGCTTATTTGTGGCTTTTAAATGTTTCAGATCATCAAACGAATTGTAATACGAGACAAAGATAACCTAAGTAAATACAAAATTAAGTTCTCAAGTTATTTTATTTATCAACGGAAAAAAGACAGTCCTTACCAATCTGGTCTGACGTTAAGAAAAACCTACTAAGTGGTTTTGCCTCCGGTTCTTTGTGGGGTTTTTTTTTTTTTTTTTTTTTTTTTTTTTTTGGGTCAGCATTGGTTGGATCTTGCACTAAACTGGCTCCAGTGAATAACTGGCCTTTGTGCTTTCTTATCACAAGTTCTTTGTCTTTTCACCGCAGCAAACTCTAGCCCTGAACCCAAACAACCGCTACTAACTGAGCACCTGTTCACTGCTGAACACGAGGAAATGAGCTTCTTTCGTTAGAACCTAGAGGCAGCTTTCTGGAGAACAACAGCCAATCAAAATGTTGGGAGCGCCATATTTAAAACTGCGGAGTTTAGTGTAAACAAGAAATGGTAAAAACACATCAATTCAAGAATTATAAAATGTTTGATTAGCGTCACAATGACGCACTCTGACCAACGCTTGAATTAGCCATCACATTGTCTACGAAGGTCGATGTGCCGCTCACAGCTCATTATTTCCACCTGAATCCATAAACACCATTTCTGACTGAGTTCTTTAACACTGTCAGTCTTTTAATATCACCAGGTGGTGTTAATAAATCTTGCTCTAAAAGTTGTTTAACTCCCGTTTTCCTGCTGCTGGTGCAGATGAGAGATCAGTTGATTAAGATTGTAAAGCGTTCACAAGCACAGCTGGTTGTTTAAAGCACCATCAATTAACTAAGGTGATGATATTATAGCATCTATTTGAAGGGAAACTGAGGAATATTATTTATGTGGTTAAATTGTGTCCATGTAATACAGTCCTTCACAAAAACAGAAGTTTTGTTGAAGTGATATGTTGATTGTTTGTGTCAGGTAGTAAGCAAGCCAGGATCTGTCGTGTTAAATTTGTATTAAAAATTCAGTTAGTCACTATTGATCATTAATTCACCAGTGGGGGTAATTACTTTTTCAGTTATGGACAGGTTGATTTGGATTTTTTTTTTTTAAGTTAAAGCTGCCATATGTGACTTTTACAAAAATATGTTTTTTGTATGTTTGTTAAAACTGTCACCGTGTCGTGACACTATGGTATGAGAAAGATAATCTGTGAAATGATCAAGCTCCTCCACCTCCTCCCTGAGCTACTTCTGCCATCTGAAAAAATGCACCGCTCCTGACCAAAAGCTCCCGAGGAGCTTTATTTTTTTCACAGATTGTCTGTCATATATTATCTGTCAAGACATATTGATCATTTTAACAAATACATAAAAGTCATATTTTTCAAACAAGTTACATACTGCAGATTTAATAAGTGAAATCATTATTTGAAAAACTGCTTTTTGTATTTAATCATGTAGTCTTGGTTTGATGTTTATATTTCATGATCTGAGACCTCTGAGTGTGTCAAAATAGCAATGACAGAAGAAACTTTTGGGGGGGCTGCAAATAATTGTTCACTTCCCTAGAAAAAAATAGTCTCTACTAGTTCAATCTTGATGCATCAGTCTTTGCTCATTTCTTCTAGTTTCTTGAATGCAATCTTACTAAGCTATGTGAATATAATTGTCAACGAGAGTAAATGTAGTATTGCAGCTCATTTTTTAGCTCTCATGCTCCTGTTCGATGAACCTATATGGAAACGTGTGCCTGTGCTCAAGCGTGATATTCTTTGAAAACATTTGTACAAGCCCACATACACACAGACAGTCCTTTCCACTCTGTGTTCGGCCATATCGACAACAAGTGGCAATTTCTTTCTCTGTCAAATCTATTGATTACTTCTGGATGAGTGAAGGTAATGAGCTTTGGTGTCCTTTGTCCCCCCTGTGATCTCACCTTTTCCCCTGTCTGCAGTAGGCTCACCCACCCCCAGGATGTTACTTGGCAATGATTTTCTGATTAACCCTGCTGGCTGTAGGGTTCACCCACACACTGACGTAGGGGCGTGAAGGGGACTAAGCATGTAAGATGCAATTAGATTTGTGATGGAGAGCCATGTTGATTAAGTGATGTGTCTGCTTTGGGCGTACTGTACCTCCTGCAATGATTAAATCTTTTAAATCATTATTTTTTAAACTAATGTAGGTTTGATTAAAAGTATTGATTATTGCCAGTGGTCTTAGGCTAAAACTCGCTGCCTATCACACTTATCTATGAAAACAACAGAGAAAGACTATTCTCTATATTATTAGGCTAAATGTTGTAGTTTAGTGTGTTTCAGGTGGTTATATCACATTTGACTCTAAAATAAGAGCCACTAAACACCATCTGTAATATAGTTACTATCAACCAGTATGTTCTGAAGGATTAGTCTTAATCCCGAGGTCACCCAACAGCAGGTATAAACCCAAGTGAAGCTGTAAATGGATCCAGATTAGATTGTTTTGCCTGTAGATACACAGTAGAAAGTTTATGGTCATTTTAAAAATAAATGAATTTATCCAAATTCTTACTTCAAAAAAAAGCTATTTTATTTCATTTTCGTTACTTTTTAGTTACAAAATGTCATCAAAGATTTGCAATATAAAATAAATAGAATGAATAAAGCCTTTGTTTTATGTAGTTAGAAATAAAAAACAGCAAAATATTAAGAATGCCCTATATGTTAGGATTTTTTTTTTTTTACATGTAAAATGAATAGAAGAGGGGAAAGATTTTCTAGACATCTAAACCATCTAAAAGCCTATTAAAAACTTCGTATCTTACCATTAAAACCATTTTACTCACTTTACTGATCCCTACTTAGCCGAAGCTAATCTTCACTGAAACTTGAAGGTTTCACTGAAGGGCAGTCCTTTGCAGTTCTCGTATTTACAGTTGCCTGTTTTGATATGTTTAAGTACCTCCTCTGTTTCTTGTACTTCTCCTGTGCTTTAGGTGGCGCTGATGACAACCTGATCGAAGGTGGAGAAATGAAGTTTGTGTGTAAGCCAGGAGCGAGGAATATCACTGTGATCTTCCAGCCTCTTCTAAGGTAAATCAAAGAGCGGTCACTTAGATTTTCAGCCAAAGAAAAGAATCTGCAGGTTTTTTTTGTTTTGTTTTTTTTAACACTAAATCAGCAACAGAAAATAAACAAATATAAAGACTGAAAATATTTAGGAGAGAAAATAGATTTAGTATTTAAAGAGGATATACGAGTAAAGTATAAATGATAAAACTGTAGTCTTATGGTCAGATGGTTTTGGATTGTAATTGTTATTCGTACAAGATGCCTCCATTTGTGAAGTATCTCTTTTGTCATGCTGGTCTGATGGAGAAGGATGGTCAAGCTACTTAAGACCTATGATGCCTGGGACATGACTCAATACCAGTAAAATGTAAAACTAATGATATTACACAGCCTCTCAGTGACCAGCTATTGATTTTAGCTGTTTTACGATAAACAGAGTATCATACATCAAAGGTTGCAAATGATGTATGTCAGGACTGTTCTTTCATACAAACCTGCGATTGGGATTGACTTCCACTCTTTCTGTAATTTCCTTCCAGATTTTTTCTGTCTGAAGGTCTGCTTTTGTGTTAATATTCTGTATATCTGGTAGTTTTCTGGACAGTACTATAGTCCCAGTGGAGCAGAGTAAATCCAATACCGAAACACTTTGATTGTATTGGTGTTCAGGCAGTGATGCATTACCTTTTAGGATCCATTAAACTGGGATGTTTCTTTCCTCCACAGACTGCCACACATGCATAGGATTTTATAGCATGCTGCATTTTTATAATACATAAAAAGTGAATTTTGTGACTCTGATTTGCTGTAATCTGGCAGGTTATCAAATGTGTTGACTGAAAGTATCTTGAACTTGAACTGCCAGGTAAAAAGCTATAGGTCTATGCAAGTGATTTGGGTTTAATTGTACCAGATGGTGAATACAGATAAATTTTAAAAGTAAAAAAAATATATATTATTTTATATTTCCCTACTGCTAAATCTTGGATGGGTTTCTAAATCAATTGAATCGAATTAGGTCTACCAGCTGATTGCATTTCAGTTACTATAACCATCTCACATCTCCTTCTGCTTGAGTTATATTGGCAGTTGCCATACTGCTTTCATCTAATTGATTAATCGTAACTGAACACAAGTTATCTGTTTAGATTAAGAAGAAGATGATTGAGAATACACTTTATATGTACAGTTGAGGAAATACTTTGTTCATCCCCTGCTGAATTTGTGCATATGCACACTTAAAATATGTATTTTTTTTATTATTTTTGATAGTTTCATTGTACTACAGAGGGACAGAATATCAATCAAAAATGCAGAAAAAAAAAACATGAAAAGGTGACTTAATATCTGATAGAGCAATCTTGACACTATGTTTGTGTTGTCATCATGTTGAAAAACATATCCAAAGTCCATCTTTAGTGTTCTGGTTGTGGGAGGAAGGTTTTCTTTTAAGATTTTATGACAGGTGACCGACCAATGGCCCCTCAGTGTGTTAAAGCCATCTTACACTGTTTACAGAAAAGAACAAGCCCAAAGCATAATGCTTCCACTTCCGTGCTTATGTCTGGAAGGTCTTCTTTGTCCCAAGTTCAGCATTTAAATTTCTTCAAAGATAGATGAGACACATTTTGGTCTCATCTGACAACAACACCTTCTCTGAATGATCAAGATGTTCTGTGACAAACTCAGTGACTGCCAGTAGCTTTTATATAAAAGGGGTTCTAAATACCAGTATAATACAAAACAGTGTGTTACCAGTGCTGTGCTGGACTCTGGTCCCAGATGCCTTCAGTTCATTAACAAGCTCCTGCAGTCTAGTTGTAGGATGATCCATCACCTTGCTCATGATGATCTTTGCCCCATGAGACAGGATTTGACACGAAGCCCCAGACTAAGAGCAAATGATGGTCATTTTATATTTCCAATAATCTCACCAGTTTCTCATCAAGGTTTGTTTTTTTTTTAAGCATGGTGCAACAAACAATTCACTGCAGAAACGCTTCTTTTCTTTCCCCCCATATTTAAAAGTGAGTTGAAGGAAGCTAGCATCTATGTGTTCACGTCTTTCCTTCTATGTGGTGTGAAATGTCATGTTCTTAAAGCATTGGCCTTAAAACTGCCTCAATGCACCAATGCTTTGCACTTTTGTTTTTTCCCCTGACATTCAGACCGTATTAACATCGCTATCTCCAAGCTTTCGTCTGAATAAATGACCAAAAATAAAACGGTGACTAGCTCCCTGCCTGCTTCTCCCGTGTTGTCTGTAATGGTTCGTATCAATCAAAGCAAACTGAGCTTGAACACGGCGCTCGAGACACAACAAGAGTTTCCTCTCTTCCCCTTTCTCTCCCTTCCACCTGGGTTCTCCAGGCCTTTAGCGCCAATGGAGCGCTGTTGTTTGCAGATGATTTTCTAATGGCAATGCTTTGGCACTCCGCTGATGGATCACTGCATCTCCTGCAGCCAGCCATGCCACTCATGGCAGCATTAATGACAAAAGCCGCCAGGGGTTGAAAGATTAGTGTTAGTGCGTGGGAGATTAGACACTCGGGTCTTAATGTTCGATTGCAAATGTTTTTAGGGGATGTGTAAGTTCTCAATCCTAAAAACGAGTAATGTCACACTTTATATTTTTTTATAACTTCACAAATCTCTCTTCAAGGAAAGTAAGTTTTCTAAAATATAATAAAAACCTGACAGACTAACTTCTTTGTAATTGCAAAATTTACACAAATTTGCTCAATTTTCCACTTTTGCTAATTTGTACCCTAATTTTTTTTAACACATGTTGCCATTTTGTCCCTTACCACTTCCTTTTCGTGCCTGAAAAACATTTCAGATCCATTTTTCTTCAACTAATTAAAATTGGTTTATTTTTCCTTTCTAATAAAGTTTTTTTTTCATGAACTATAGAGTTAACAATACTACAGAGATTGAGCTATAAAACTGAACTCAATTTTATATTATTAGTTTTGACATTTTACATGTATTTTGGTTCTGATCTCACTTTTGTCCAGCTGATTCATAAAACATTAGAGACCGATTCTGACTCTATATCAAACTAAGGGACCTCTAATATTATTTATGAGTATGACATAACCACATTTATACACTGTGGACTTTGAGGAAAATAAAGTTACTCAATGGAGGCATGAAATGTTCAGTGGAAAATTTAATACCTCAAATATTAGGCACAAAACTTCAAAGGCGTGAAATGACGAAAGTGCTAAATGACCAACACCCAAACAAATCTTGAATTAGATATCAGGAATACTTATAAGCAAAAAATGGCAAACAAGTTATAAAAAAAAGAAAAAAGAAATGAGTCAGTGATGACCTTATGCTAATATCTAGCAATATAAATTAAGTTCTGTGAGTAAATGCTGCTGGATTAAGATTAATTTGACCACATGGGCTGTGAGTTCCTTGAAAAGCCATTGGCACTCACTACTGTCTTCCAGTCTCAAGCATGAAGAATTGTAACCTGAAACTGTAATAAAAGGAAGCATGTGGGTCATTTTAAACAGACAAACTAAGGATACAGTTCCTGTGGACAGATCAGAACCATCCAAACCAAAAACTGCTGGTACCAACCATGCGTTAAGTTGTACCCACAGGGGTCAGAACCATGATCAGTGGGAATACATAGTCTTGAATTGATCTGGGGAAATTTTTTTATTTTCTGGATACAACAGACTTGGACAGTAAAAAGTGGATTTTTTTCTTTTTCATGATTGGGTAGGTTAAATATCAGAATTACAGATTTATTTTTTGCTGTAATCTAAAACTATAAATACTAAAACTTGTATTTCTAGTTTGAACCCAACACATCTGCAGTTTCCAACTGTTTAATCTGGGTGAGAGTTTAGTCTGTGGTCTCTTTGGGTTGGTTGGGATTTGTTGCCTACTTTTGACCTACTCCTAATATAGAAAATACTTGCAGGTTTATATAGTGGACTCATCAAATTGATCAGTTGATTTTTCAAGTCTTTTGAAGCAACAGAATCTGTTGGAATGTGGAGTGTAGAGAGTCACCTGTCTATCTGCTAGGCATCAGGACCAGGAAGTTTCCCCTTGATCAGCTCTGATCTGGGATTGGCAGATCAAATACCGACAAATATGGTCATTTTCACCCTTTCCATGAAATGCATCAAAAGTAAGAAAAAACAAAATTTCTGATGCATCACAAGTATCAACCAACAGCAAGATGCACTCTCATTGGAACAATGTATTTCTACTTTGGTATAGGGAGAAAAAAATCAGAATCTGTCATAATGGCAATCAGCAGGTGAGATCTCAAAGATCAAAGAGAACCATACAAACATATCGGCCAGGAAAAGCCTGATCGGTGCATCTCTAGTGTGCCGCTCTGTCTTTAAAGTGGCATGCACACAAACATGGTGCATAAGGAAGTGTTTGTGCTTCTAGCAGCCAATTTAATTTGACTTGTGGGGTCTTCTGCTGACATTTGGGTGGTATTTGCATCTCTGGACGAAGCTGGCATTTTGAAAAGTTTCTGCAGGCTTCCAATCTTTCCCTGTTAACAATCCGAAGAGTGACGAGGAACGAATATGCATGCTCACAGCCAGCAATGAGATTTCTCAGCAAGTGACCTTCATAATTTTTTTAAAATAGAAATACAATATGTGGCTAAATACGACTGTAAGCAGTTGTGTGTGTGTGTGTGTGTGTGTGTGTGTGTGTGTGTGTGTGTTCTAAATATACACATTTATGTTTCCAACCTTTTTAACTGAAATGGCTAAAAAAAAGTTTTCAGGTGAAAAAGTGCTTGCCCCCTAACCAAATCCTTCTGTTTTTGCTTTTTTTGTCACACTTAAATGTTTCAGATTTTGCAAATTCTGATTTCATTCATTAAAATAGTTGTCCTAACCAACTTAGCTCACTGAGAAAAGTTATATCACTGACATCGATCAGTCTGGAAAGTGTTATAAGGCCTTTCCTAAGACTTTGGGATGAGGAGGTAAAAGCCACAATCCACTGGAGAAAATAGGCAGCAGTGGGGAACCTTCTTGGGAGCAGTATGTCCACCAAAATTACTCTAAAAGCAAAGTGATGATTCAACCAGGAGGTCACAGAGGAACCCAGAACATAATCCAAAGCACTGCAGCCATCATTTCCCTCTGTTAAGGTCAGTGTTAAAGGTTTAACAGTAAGAAAGAGACTGGGCAAAATGGTCTCCATGGGAGAGTTCAAAGGCCAGAAACACTCCTGATCCAAAACAACACAAAGACCTGTCTCAAATTTGTCAGAAAACATCTTAATGATGCCCAAGACTTTTTCACATAGCACCAGGTTGGTTTGGATAGCTTTTTTCCCTTAATAAATGAAATCATTATTTGAAAACTGATATATATATATATATATATATATATATATATATATATATATATATATATATATATATATATATATATATATATATATATATTTTTTTTTTTTTTTTTTTTTTTTGTATTTACTCAGGTTATCTTTAAGTTTGACAACAAAAGCAAAACACAGAAGAAATCTGTTGGGAGGCAAACACTTTTTCATAGCTCTGTATATAATTTTAGCTGAATGACGACGTGAAAGTCAGCAAATCAGTTTCACAGCTTTATTTTTGCTGAGAACTGCACACCTCGGGCAGAAAAAAGGGTGACATGTCGATTCTCTATTTCTGACGCACTTTAAAACACACATCTAAGGCTGTGTGGCTGCTGAGCTGAAAACGGGGATGGGTTTTAATGCCCAGTGCACACAAGAGACGTAAGCAGTGTATTCTCTAAGCAGACAAACCAGCAGAGAGCTGACTGCAGCTGTGCAGCAGCAGGTGGCCTTTTTTCTTTAGAGCAACATAGCCTTCAGTACTGTTCAAAACAAAGCAGTGATTTTTTTTTTTTTGGGTTGCCTTTATCTGGAGAAAGCTTTTGCGACAGCAACCTTCTACATTGGCTGGAGCAACAGCAACTGTGTGCAACTCTAAACACGTTCTTCCTTGAAGAACCTGTGGCAGGAATAAGGTACCTTGGAAAAAGCAGCTCCAAACTGAGGTGTCAGAGAAACGCCTCTTCTCTGAAATCTAAACAGGGCTTGAAGAAAGTTGTAGAACCTAATTTTTTTTAGACTATATACTTTGCTAAAATTCCCTGGTTTGGTGATTACTGCCTTACGACGTCATATTGGGCAACCTCTATGTACTGTTTAATGCTGACACCAAGAAGAGTATGGAACTGCTAAAATGGAGAGTCAATCCACGTCTACAATGAAGTTTTGCCTCAATCTGAGATGAGTCAATCCAGGCTGAACTCTGCCTCTTGCCCAGTGACTACTGGATATAAACACTAGCCCCCTGCGCCCTGTAAGGACAAGCAGGCATAGACGATGGATGTTTTTAACATAAGAAAATAGGAACAGAACATGACAACTAATCATTTCTTTTACATTTGCTTCCCCTTTTGGTTCAAAATGTTCCGGTTAAAAATATTCTGTTTATTTGTTGACTTTTATAAAACTTCTGCCCAAAGTTAGGGCTCAGCTTTTTTCCCCATCCAACTTTTGATATTGATTTTGGTTCTGTAGTCAGGAGTTTCCCTCAGCTTGGAGGACATGTGCAGTTATTCTGTTCAGTGCACTTTTTCACAGCATACCTGATAAATTGTCAGGTAAAAAACATTGAACCTTCAATGTAAATAATATAGATTTCTCAAAGTATGCACCCTGTGTTTCTTTATTACACCCACATTTCAACCTCAAATTCTGAGCCAGTGGAAAAAAATGGAAATAAAATGCAATGTTTTGTTGCCAAAATAGATGATGAATAAGAAAATTATTAATTTAAATTAATTTCATAAAGGTAGAGGTGGTCCATTTTATTATATTTTTTTTTTGTTCAAGGGTGAATATGTCAATGTTTTCCAAAAAGAATTTAAAATGATGTTAATTATATCAAAGAAAGGCTTTCAGATTTCTATTCAGGCATCTTTAAATAAGCCTGAGGCCATAGTATGCAACAAAATCTGCACCGGATTCTCTTTTTATGGTTTCAAGCTAAATATATTGTTAAAAGAAGACCACTGGTCTTGCAGAAATAAAAAGTAAACATGATTTTCATGCTGCAAAGACTTCCCCTTGTTCTCCTATTTGATTTCCTATTTAAAGGCATTGAAGTAAAACCTCTTTTTGAAAATGGAGTAAAATAGAACTTGCAAGTTGATGTACATAACCGATACATGAAGTTAGACCTGGTTCAAGCTTCTATGTATGGAATTAAAAGTGTGAGAGTAGGAAAAGAGTCAGAGTTTGGTAGATTGACAAGCTACCTCTGGGGGGGGGTGCAAAGAGAAGCACAATGGGACAAGTGATGGGAGTGGATGGGGCAGAGATTTGAGGAATAAGGACAGAAATGCTCTGCCTCCCACTGGTGTAGCCTGTGGTGAAAATGACACGCACAATGATTCTGCACTAATTTCACATAATTATCAGCTACCCTTTTTGCACAGTGCACATATACCAAGAAAGGACTAAGAGCTAGAGGAGATGTAAAGTACATGTAATAAACTAAAGAAGGTTTTTTTTTTGTTTTTTTTTTTGTTTTTTTTTTCCCTCAAGGTATTTTTTCAGATGTTCACATTGAAATTCAATTTAAATTGATTTTCAATTTTTTTTGCCTTAGGCTTGACATGAAATGGCTTAATGGTTGGACTTTATTTCAAACTGAATAAAGGATTGCGTTATATAGGCTTATTGAAAAACCCGGTGTTTAAAAATTAACTGTATATGTCTCTTTGGTGATTTATTTTGTACTCCCACTGCATTCATACTGCTGATTTCACAGTATGTCAGAAATATTCTAGTCTTTTTTTTGACATAACATCAAGGATGTGCAACTACATGGTGTTACATCATGCAGTAGCTGCAGATTGGTCCTGCACATCTATGATGCAGATCTCCTCTTCCTTCACATTCCAAAGGTATTTGTTGGATTGAGATCTGATGACTGTGGAGTACATCGTCATTGTCTTGTGGATAAAAACAGTGTGAGATTGTTTGAGCTTTGTGACATGCCACGTTGTTCTGCTGGATATAACCATCAGATGATGGCTCAGCAGTTGTTAAGAAGGGATAGACATGGCCAGGGACAATACTCTTGTATGTTTTGGTGTTTAAACAATGTCCAGTTGGTACTAAGGGGCCTAAAGTGTGCCAGAAACATTCCCTCCCCACACCATTACACCACCACCACCATCCTAAACCATTGGTACAAGGCAACATGAATCCATACTTTAATGCTGCTCATGCCAAACTCTGACCCTGCTAACTGAATGTTGCAGCTGAAATCGAGGCTTGCCAGACGCAACATTTTTCTGAGTCTATTACTGTCCAATTTGGGTGACCCTGTGCAATGTGTAGCCTCAGCTTCCTGCTTGTAGCTGACAGGAATGCCGATCAGTATGTTCTAATCCTGCTGTAGCCCTTCTGCTTCAAGGTTCCTGGTGTTTTGTGCTCAGAGATGATATTCAGCACAAATTGTAAACAGAAGCTTTTAGAGCTACTGTTCTAGTTTTCTGTCATTTCTGTAATAATCAGCAGCTCTAACACCATCAACCAAGCCATCTCCATCCATCCATCCATCAACAACCACTGGGCAGGAAGCAGGGTTCATCCTGGGCAGGTCATCAGTCCATTGCAGGGCAACACAGAGACACAGGGCAAACAGTCAAGCACACAGACACTCACATCGAAGGACAATTTAGAAAGAACAAGTAACCTAACAGTCATGTTTTTTGAACTGTGGGAGGAAGCCAGAGAACCTGGAGAGAACCCACTCATGCAGAAAGACCCCAGGCTGGGATTCAAACCAAGGAGCATCTTCAGGTGTACCTAATAATAAAGTGGCCAGCGAGCTTAGCATTTACAAATGAATTTATGAAGAGCATCTGCCAAATACTTTCTGAAATATTAAAGGGGCAGTGTGAAATTTATGAAGTGTAGTAATTTATGTTGTTTTACAACCAAGTCATCTTCATGTCCTCCTCAGTTTAGTGCTTTGCAGCGATGATCAGACCAACATTTTATTATACAGGATGTCACTGCAGTTATTCATGTAGTCCAGACTATAAGACGAATATTACTTTTACATTTAATACTGGACATATTTTTAATCCTGCAATTAGGCTCTTGTTCTACTGATACAGTTTTGTGCACAAATGGTGGCATAAAAGTCAGCTTTTGCAGTAGAGGTCAATAAAGTGCAGCAATCCAATAGAAATATGTAAATGTATTCCAAAAAAAGAACATATTAATAGAAAAGATGCTTGTTTGAAATAAATTGGTGATCTAACAGTTTGTCTGTGGCTCGCACTGTGTGACATCAAACATGAAAGTGCTCTCTGCGGTGAAGCTGGAATATGCCTAAATAGTTTGTTGTTGGACCTCCATTTTCATTTCAGACCAGTGCCTTTTAATTACTAATGCAGGACACATTTTCCCTCAACATCTGTCATCAACCTCAGAGAGATGTCTGTATGTAGGCTATTAAAATGCAGCCTGGATGGCCTAGCCTTAAGTCCTGCTCACACATACGTGCACATAAAGCTTTGCTCGGCCAGCCCTTGCTCTCTTTTCTAATCTTTTCTCACTCGCTCTGAGGATTTTCCTCTGTAAACAGCGCTTCTTTTTCTTTCATTCTTACCAGCAACTCTTAAAAACGTAGTGGAGATTCAAGAAAGTGTGGGTTTTACCCTGGAAAGCTTGAAGAGGGATACACAGAAATAAAGTTACAGAGATGATGGAAAGAATGAAGGGATAAGAGTAGCAAGACTGCAGAAAGTCCACAGAGAAACATTAACTATGTTTCTTTCAAGCTTGGCTAACCCATACTAAGCTCACAATATTCTCTTTTAATAGAGATGTAGATATCTTTGGAAGCTCCTCACTAATATCAGCTTTAATTTTACCAGGAAGGTAGTATAAAGCTTTATGTTTAATTTACAAATAGTAGGCCCATCACCAAAAGGTGAAGGAAAGAACTACATATTTTTTAATGCACTTTGTAAAATTGAAATACTCAGAAAAACTTCTTGCTTTTCTATTTTCTGTGTAAATGCCCTCATACTGATAAACTATGGTATGTGTGGTATTTTACTTCAGGATATCAGAGTGGTCAGAATTTCATAATTATTAATTAGCGGTGGGACTCGACAAAATTTTTTTTTTTATCAAGTTAGTTGCAGGACCTGTAATTAATTAATTGAAATTAATCACATTTTAATTGAAAACTATTTATCGGCAAAATAAACCTGTTCAATTAAACACATTTTGGTGCTAAATTATTGAATAAATATACATATGAGCTCAAAAACAACGATATTTAATTGTTTTTAATCTGTTCTTTGTGTTATTCAACCATCTACTGCTATTGTACCCATTCAGCTTCCAGGTATTTCAGGAACCCCTGCTCATTGGCTGAAGCTGCACTTTTGAAAGTGATTAAAAAAAAAAAACAACAACAAAAAAAAAAAACAGTGCTAGTATTTATATCCTGTTGGAAGATGAAGCTGAAAAACCTGTAATTTCTTTGGGAAAAAAAACAAACTTCTTTTGAACTGACACTGGCGTTGGGGACGTCTGTTCTTGCTACCACATTTTTGTTTTGACATGGTATTTTAGGCTTGAATAGCTTCTGTGATAGACCATCTCCTTTTTGCACAACTTGCACACAACAATACTCTTTTCCAGCGTCCTATCTGATCATTTTTTGAAGGAAAAAATTAACCCCCAGTGGACCAAGAGAAGCGGCTTTGTCACCCATCGCTGTTTGGGGATGTCACTTGTGCGTCAGATTTACGGGTGTACCAGAAACACAATATGTAGGTTCTGGCTTGGAACCTTTATGTTTTTTTAAAAAAAAATATATATATATATAAGATTAATTGTGTTAAAATTGTTAACATATTAAAATCTATGTAATTAATTCATCAACATTAATACATTAAAGTCATGGCCCTGTTATTAATATTTACCTACAAAGTCCAGGTCATGCTAATTTAAATCTTTGATTTGTTTACAACATACAACACAGTTTTGGTATGAATGTGCCAAGTGTTCCTGCTGGTCACAATTTACATGTTAAATCCTTTAGGTTTTTCAGCTTCATCTTCCAAGAGGATGTAATAGCACTGTTGTTTTTTTTTTAATTTTTTTTTTTATCACTTTCAAAAGTGCAGCTTCAGCTTCAGAACTTCAGAGTTCTTCATCTCTTGGTGTCTTACAGGCACAATCCTGCATGGAGATCCACATAAACACTGTGGCTATGACATATATCCAAACTCTAGCACACACACAAACACTAGATATTGTGCAAGAGATTAGATCCATCATTGTGGGGGTCTTTTCTCTGGGTATTGAAGGTGGATAAACTCATTGATTGTGTTTATCTATCCCATAATGGAATCAGGCTGGGTTCCCAGGGCAACGGTTCCAACAGACACCTTAAGCAGACAGTCGTCAGTTGTAGCTTAAGGGGGTGTAGTCTCAGCAGTGGACTTCTTATGAAGTCGGCTTATAGGTTCCGGGAATTTTGAAGGTTTGCGTGGGGAAGAATAGTGGACACTGGGAATAGTTGGCAGGTCAGGTTAGAGGTTGTAATTGTGCTGGGACAAATGGTAAACGAACATTGCACAGATGTTCACACAGTACTGCTGTTCGCTTCAGTGTCATTCCCCATAGCGCCTTATTGTCTCCTGCTGGCTGCTTTCAAAGAGGATTAAGTGCTTTTTTTTTTTTTTCTTCTAGATTTTAGTCATTTGTATCACAGGATATTGTTACCAAAAGGTAATTTCATGAAATGGAATGTCCTCATGTCTTCCATTGTAGATTAATTAAGCCTAAAACTGTTCTTCCGACCCGTAACTATGAAGGGACAGAAGTGGGAGGACAGAATGCCCTTAATGCTCTTCGATTGAGTGCCAGTGGGAGCTGCAGCCAAGGAAATTACTGAGCCACAGTGAGGCACAGGGAAATGTTTTTGTCAAGCTCCTGCTTACCTTTTCTGCCATTTCCTTCATTTTTCTGATGTACGATCTAACCTTACAAAGATGAGAAGCATGACAGTGCTCCACCTCTCATTAAAAACACTGAAATCTAGAGAAATGATACACAACAACCCTGCTGCACAGCTTTGCTACAAGAGATGAGGTGATTTACAGAAATTCTTTTATTGTCTCTCGCACGTCCTTGTGTTCTTTCCCTTTGAATTCAGCCTCCATTGCCCGTCTTTCCTTTTTCCATCTTTCTTTCCTTTGACAACATGACCTGCCACTCTGCGTTACTGTCACATGAGCGAGTGCCAGCCCCCACATCACAGCAGCCTTTGATTGGTCAGGCCTTTCCAGGTCGGTGAGCTGCTGCCTGATAATAACCTTGTTTGATTGCTGGAGCAGAGATGTAATTGATTGATCTGCTCACCCTGTCTGGGGCCTGAGCTTCTGAAGTAGCCCTGTGTGTGCTTGTGTGCGTGGGTGTGTATTGAAGTGGGGAGGGGGGGATTGGTTGATTGCTGAACGGAGCTCCAGATAAGCATACATGCACACATACCTCGACCCACTGCGCGGCTCTCATACACGCACATTTGCCTGCTCTGGTATTGTAAAACATAATATTCTCCAAGTATTAGAGCCGTGTGGATGATGGAAGAATAATATGAAGGCAGTTTGTTTTTAAGCTCTCCCCAGCCCATCTGCTCTGTGTACCTCTCTAAACAAAACCCACCAACCAATCAACAAGTCATTAAACCTCATTAAAATGCTCCCAACTCCCTCTGAAAGGATTATTTACTTCCTAATTGGTGGTTATATAAGTAAGTCTATCTTTGTGGATGGTTAATTATTTTCAAAGATAGATGGTATCAGCTAACTGCAGCATTCAGTATATTTGCAGCTAAACAGACACACTCTAAATAGCGTCCACACTTACTAACTTAGAATCGACATTTAATCCCCCCCCACACACACAGTTGTTATACAAGTGAACAAGATAACAAAAAGATTCACTTAAGAGTTTATGTTGTTAGTTTCTTACACTATCTGATTTATTTGTTTAATTGTCTTGTACTTAGAAGCAAAATATACAGCTGGATAACAGGTTTTTTTTTTTTTTGCTTTTCTCTTTAAGTTTTGCATCACATAATTGTAATGTCACCTTTGACTGTAAACATTGCCATGTTAGTTTGAGGAATGATTTTGCCATCTTTTCAGTTTTCAGTTCTATTTAGCATTATTTATACAGTGCCATTTCCCAGTGAAGGCCAACCTAAGGAGACAAACTGGTCCAATTTATTTACAAATGTTATTTGAACATAAAAAGTTTGCACATTCATCTTCAGCCTTCTCACAGCATGAGGAAGGTTTTTTTTTTTTTGCCAACGTTGACTGGCATTCTTAACTTTTTCTGATTCCCTCAACCTTGACTTAAGCCACATGTCCAGTTGAAGAAAACAAACCCCAAAGCATGACACTGTCACCATTCTGCTTCACTGTGGGTCTGGTGTTGCTTAGATGAGGTACAGTGCTCTTATTGTACCAAACGTACCTTGTGGGATTATTACAAAGGAAAGTTTAACCTTTGTTTGAAGAGAACACTACACATTTTCCTACATTCTTTTGGGATATTTGAAATGGGCTTTTGTTCTGAAATTATCTTTTTTTTTTTTTCCAGCTTCAATCTTGCCACCCTGTGCTGAGATTGAATTTAACTGCTCTTACTCTAGCTTAATTAAGAAATAGTTTACCAGTGGATGAATGAAACAACTATGTACTGTCTTAATCAAGGTATGATGATCAAGGTTCTATAATCCCCCTTCGGGAGTTCTCATCAGAAAAACTGTTTATCTTGATTTATTACATCCACACAGAGCAGAACCAGCATCTACAGCAGTAATGACTTTAGTGGGATTTCTACCAGAACAAACTATAAAAGGGAATGAACAACAGAAGAGAGGTGAGGGGAAAAATGAAAAAGAAAAAAAAAAAAAAAAAAACCTGCAAAAATCCATTTTGTTTGATGTTGGTGTCTCAGCCTTGCAGAAGATGCTGCTGGAAAAACCCTGAGAAATAACATTAGGGGAATCTTGTAATGTGATTTCTGCTATGTGTGAATATGAGATTTCTAATGGATCTGAGCACATTAGAGCAGTCTTTATCTGTAGTATTTATTCCCCCTTGGTTTCAAATGCAATTTGCTAAGTACGACATTTCACTCAGCTCCAGTTTACCAGCTTTCTGGCTTGAAGGGATATGGGGGGAATAATAATATAATAAGGGATATGGGGAGGAAGGGGCACATGTACAGCATATTTGTGACAAATTGGTACTTTATAAGAAGCATATTCTTTCCCTGTTATTTGGAGAATATGCAACGATAATAGCTGTAGGAGAAAGGTTCTGCAGTGTTTTTGAGCATTTTCATCTGCATGTGATTGTAGTGAGGGGAGGATAAGGGGGATTGCATTTGCAGATGTGTTAGACCTTTCTAACACTAGAATATTCAAAATATGTTTGTATTCTCACAAGGTTTCATAGTAGTCTGGGGATCTGAAAGAATAAATGTTGGCTTCCTGGTCAGAGAAACCCAATCTTTCTCCATAAGGTGCAATAGGTGTACAGTAAAACCTAAAAATATGTATAATGTTTTTTATCCATTGTATTAATATTTAATAATTTTATCACAAGTATTAAAATAGTACCTTCAATACTCCTTATATGATTTTGAAGTTGTATTATTTTATCACATGGCTTTCATGCTAAATATCAAGTGTTTAATATGTTTTAATTACATTGAATCTTGAATTTAAAAATGTTATGCATCTATATAACTTTTTTTATTTACTTCATTAGTATGTGGGTGATAAAACCAGCTCTGTATCATAGCACTTATCAGATTTGCAGCTACTATTTTTAAAGCTTAAGTTTGCTTTCCCTTTGTCACAATCTTTTTTACAGCAGCCTTAACTACCAGAATATGCTGTAAATTAATCTTAATATAGTCGTTTGACAAGTTTTGTTTTATGTTATTCTCTAAAGGAAGGTAGAAGTTCTTGAAAAGTTAAATATCTACAAAATTTCTTTGGAAAACGTTTCTTTTTTGAATGCAAGTTTAATGCCAATCATAAGAGCTATTGGTTCTAATCTGAAGCCAAACTTAATAAATAACAATTTATAACTTTCCAATAAACAAAGAAATATAAAATGAAGCTCAAATTTAAAAAAAATTGCTCAACATTGCAAGTTGGAGCAATGTGACATTTTCAGAACACTCAACCAGTGTCCCACTTCTTACATTGTGAGCAGGACAAGGATGCATGTTCTCTCTCAGTTTTCCTGGCACACTAATATCTGTTTTTGAGTTATGAGGGTCACGGCATCCCTGATTAACATTCTCATTTACATGTTTCTGCCAGCGTTTCCGCAAATCGTCCCAAATCAACCAATATGGTGCACTCTGAGCTCTCCAGGGGCTTAATGAGCTAAATTAAGAAGGAAGTCATTTAACCCCTGCCTGCAACACAATCACGCGCCCATATGCACAGCCACAGTGTTGCTCAGCATACCTGCTCATCACAACCAAACAAGCAGGAGCATACTAGCACATACACAGTGTGTAACTGCTTCACCTCCACCCCAGATTTCAGTAGATGGGAGATAGAGCAAGGCCATTATGCAAATGTCAGGTGTCAAGTGTAAATGAGGTTGGAGGAATGGGTAACAGAAGTATTGAATATCACACCGGCTCCCTTGGCAACAGCACCAAGGTACAGTAATGAGAGCATTCCAGGATGTGGGCTGGCAAAAGCTTCGTTACACTGAAAGATAGAAATGTGAGAGATATGAATTTCGTCTGTTGGGTCTTGCTGGTTTAAAAAAGCATAGATGGCACCATCTGCTTTATGTACAGTACAAAAGGGATTTGAACAGACAGGTTCTATTCTTTATAAACGTGTAGGAGTCAAAACTGCATTAACTGTTTATGGGAAGAATTGAAAAATTATTTAATTGCAAAACGATATTTATTTAAACACCATGATATGAACAGAAAAATAGATTTCTATTTGCAGATATGTTTTATGTGCTTCCCCAAAGCTTGATAATGGGTCCTAATGCCTAATTAATTGCCTCACTTCAGTTTTTCATCATCTCCTCTTGTTCCTGAGAATGTCTTCTTTGTTCATCTGCCTCTCTTCTTTCACTGACTCATCTTCTTCTCTCCCATGGGTCCTTATACAGAGTTAAAACATTCCTATTATTAAACAGACCCGAGTCGACAACCGTTAATTTAATTATTGATAAAAATCTGAACAAATAATTGTCTAAAGGTCGTCTAAATGTTAAACTTGAAGTCTCACATTACACACATCACATTATTTTTATTTGAGGGAACAAACCTATGAAGAAATAGTGAAAGCTGATTTGAAAGCTTAATGTTTTTTTGAAAAACATAAATCATTATAGCACACAGCTGCTTACCCGTCCTAACCCTAATCACTGTTAAATAGTTTATCGGATGATTTGATTTGGGTTTTTCCACAACACAGTGTTTAACCTGGGTTGGTGCGACGGCTTTTCTTTACTGGTTCTATAAAGAACTGGGTTGGTTTTCCACAGTCATAGAGCCAGCTGAGATCTACGATGTGACATCACTAAAAACATCTCGTTTAGTGAATGTTTGATCCTTTCTGTCCTTCATTCTGAATTTTGGTGGGGGTTCACTGTGTAAGGAACTTGTTTGATGACATAAATCGCATAATTTATCCCAGTAGTCCGGAAAACGTATCCTAATTTTACCGTAGCCGTTCACAAGTCTCACCAGTGACTCGGTGATTGCAAAACTGATCGGTACCTGTAGTGTTGGTTAAAACAGAGTAGAACAGAGTAACAATAATTCAGATTATTTTGTCTTTCAGAAACAGAGAAAACAAGTGTTTACATGCCTACAGCAATGTGCATGAACAGTTAAAAAGCACATGGCAGAGAAGCATTTTAGCATTGCTATTAAAACCCTTTAGAGCATTTTCAGATGTTTTATTTTATTTTATTTTTTTATAACAAATGTGTACACAAAAAAACAGGTATATTGAAACTTTCTCACGGCATTTTAATCCTTAGTTCTTTACGTGTTGCAGCACAGGCAGTAACTTCCACAACCTCCCTGGAGACAAGCCTGTCAGCTTCAGCAACATTAAGGGATGGCAATGACTGTATCCTGGAGCTTGTTGTTGAACCAGAATCTCTCATAATCACAACTTGCTTAGATAATTAGGTTAGTTTGTCATTTCTCGGCCCACAAGATGGACTCAGCGTGGGAGAGAGAGTGGGCCGCCAGCTGTCATGCAGACAGGTAAAATGGATCAGTTGTGTCTCATTTTATCAGTGAGTTGTTACTGTCAGTTTCAGAGCCTTGGTGTGAGGTGCTGATGTTGGTAAACAGGTTTTTGAGAAAGAAAAAGACACCATTGTTGCTTCCCCCTCATTAAAAGTTGGCATATAAAAGTATTTTTTCCAACAATGCAGTTCATATGTGCAACAGAAAAACTGTGAATGTTTTTGTTTACCTCTTCAAACCATGACCTTCAGCGCGCACTGTAGGGGTTTGCGGCCAAGTTTGATATGATAGGGATAAGAATCTGTCCCTCTGCATGTGAGGTTATGGTTCTCAAGTGGGGAAAAGATGCAATGTTCCTTCCATGTCAGAAATTCAAATTCAAGTACGTAGATGTCTTTTTCATGAGTGATGGCAGGATGAAGCAAGAAATAGTTGGGCAGTAATTTGAGCACTGCTCTGGCATGTCTTGGTGAGGATACTGCCAAGCCAAAAGGAAAGTTCTCAGTTTATTTCTTCGTCTACTTTCTGTTGTCACTCATGACCAACAGCGAGGTTACTCCAATTTGACCACTTTTTTCAGTAATGAGTAATCTAGCATGTATTTAACAACCAGTAATCAGATTAAAGTTACTTATCCAAGTCACTGTGGATTACTACTTTTCTCATTTTACCTTTGTTAAAAAATATATATTTGCTTTCTTCTTGCGTCGCTGTGATTGGCGTTACATATGCGACAAGTCACGTTTTCAGCATGAGTGCAACTCGCGTGTAATACTTCCCAAGTAGCCAGCAGCATAAAGGTAAACAATGGAGGAAGGAAAGAGATGAGCTGAAAATACAGTCACTATTTTGAGTTTGTGACAACTAAAGATGACAAAGTTCCCTTTAGACTCTATGCAGGCGACAGTCTTATGCGGCTTCAAAAACACGACGTCAAATTTGAAGAAACAACAGTCAGTCAGTGTGGTTGGATCACTTGGCATGAACTGCATGCCCAAGCTGATCTCAGTTGGTTTTAAATGGGGTTTAGGTCAGGATTGCTGGCAGGTCATTCCATCTTCTTCACTCCCACATTCTGGACATAGTATCTGATAACACCTGCTTTGTGGGGGCGAGCGTTGACATGTTCAAAGATAGAGCTGGTCCTAGATTCTTGGAAATATGAAATTACCACTGGTTGTAGCATCTCATCCTGATATTCCTCTTCACTGAGATTACCTCCAATGATAACAAGCCTTGTTTTTTCAGTGAGGAAGATGGCGTCCCACACCATCACATTGCCTCCAATAAAAGCCATCACTCTAACAGAGCAGCAGTTAGAAAAGCGTTCTCCGTGTCTTCTTCACACTTATAGAACTTGGCTTTCAGTTTGGAGGTGCTACTAGGGCTCACTCCAACAATACTGCAGCTTGGTTGTGAGGAACATAACGTTACCCTATAGAACAGCACTGTCCATCTCATTTAAACATACTGTATTTAGAAACACCAACTGACCGCTGTAGTTAACATCTGTATTTTACAGATGTTGAGAATCATGCTCCAGATTTTCAGCACTTGGGGTAGCAGAAGCTCAAAACAACAGTCAATAACAGAACAAGCTGTTTTGCATTGATAGAACATGGGGTTTGGACAACAACTTAAGCCTTTTTATGCATCATTCTGTGAGTGCCAGCAGAGCACGGGCATCCCTGTCTATCTTCAAGAAACTCTCAAAGACCCAGCTCTTCACAGATCATCTTCTACGCTAGCACTTGCCCTACCTTTCTCTACCCCCTCTACTGCACTGTTTCTGTTTCTGCAGTTCTCTTTGTACCTGCACTAGTGGTCTTTCTTCTAAGCAGCTTATTGTTAGCTTTGATATTAATGTAGGATGGATGATGTGCTTTGCTCTTCATTTGGTGTCATGTGAAACTTCCCCATCTGAAGATGTATTTAAGGGGTTTGGAAAGAAAAAAAAAAAATTTTATTTTGTTGCCGAGACTCTATGCAAATCTTGCATAAAATCTGATTGGAAAACTACTAAAACTGTTCTTGCTTGTTGCTAATTTAAATATTAATCTGATTATTTTCCATGCGATGAGAGACATACCTCAAGTATAAGTGATCCAGAGGATGAGTAATACTAATGAGGAACATGTTTTTTATTCATTATGGAAAAATGTAGGTGATTAACAGTCACTTCTGCTACATGAACTCTACTGCAGGAAAATGATGAACAATACACACAGATTTTATTTAAAATATGGTAAATAGTGGTGCTTTTGAGGCTACAACAGATGAGCAACCTTCTGAGAAGCACTATGACAATAAATCAGTCTTCTGGCATTTTGTGACTGAGGATAAATACTGTTAAACAGTGTTTAGTATAAAAACAGGACATCTGATTTGGAAACTGATGTCTAATGTTGGACCATTTGTGAGTTATGGTCCCTTAAGTGTGCTTAAGGTCGTTTTTAATCTGTTTTTCCATCTTGTGTGGCATCTTTGCTTTAACTTTGATTCTTTAGATTAAGACATGTTGAATCAATGCAACTCATTTCCTGTATTATTAGGAAAATGTATTATCAACACTTTATTATCAGGGCTAAATTGCAAAGCCCTTACGACCCATAGTAGCTCATCAAAGTCAGAATCTTTATCCTTTCTGGGCTCACAGTAGTGGGCTGAGTTCCTCACCGAAGTCAAGAGCAGATTCTCTGGCAATCCTACCTGCAGGCAAAAACCCAACCTTTCAGACAGCATTTTACCAGTCTGGGACTCTTTTTAGTTTTTGTTTTTTTTTTTTTTAGTATTTTTTTTTAAGACTTGCCATTGGAGAGCTGATGTGAAGTAGGGTTTACCTAACCTTCATTTTTTTCTTTTCACAAGCCTGACCACCTCGCATCTTACAGATCTCCATTCACAGCCCTTTTTACAAGTGCATTTGTGAAAAAGTTTCAGCCACTGTGAGACTTGAACAAGTGAACATTTTTGTAAGTTTAGGCTGTAAAATCTAGACAAAGTACAGCAAATGTAAAAATATTTATACTTTTATCTAACTTACATTCTTTAATGCTACAGCCAAAAACATCAATAAATAAAGTTTGATTTTATGTGAAACACCAACATGCATTTGCACACTGCTCTGAAATAGAAGGAAAATCATACATGATTGTCATTTAAAAAAAAAAAAAAAAAAAAAAAAAAAAAAAAAAAAAAAAAAAAAAAATATATATATATATATATATATATATATATATATATATATATATATATATATATATATATATATATATATATATAATTAAAAGTAGCATCTTGGAACGCACCAAACAGATCAAGGATAAAGTGGAATTGTGTTATAAAACAAACTTTCTCACAGAGCATGGTTCAGTCCATCATCCAAAAAACTGGAAACAGTATAGCACATCTGCAAATCGACCAAAACGTAGCTGTCCACCTAAACTGACTGGCTCACAAGGGGAGCATCAATAAGAGAAGCGGTCTTGATGCCCATAGTGGCTTTAAGGGGGCTGCACAGATCCACAGTTCAGCTGGAAGAGTCTGTTGACAGGAGAATGATTAATTTTGCTCTCCCCCAGTCTGGCCTTTATGAAAGAGTGTCAACAAGAAGGTAATTGTTGAAAGACTGCACTAAAAAGTCATGTTTGCAGTTTGCAACAGAGTGTATAAAGGACATGGCTAATTAACTAAGAAGGTCCTCTGATCAGATCAAAGTGTTTTGCTCTGCATTCAAAACTCTTTTGCATAAGAAGTGAGCAACAATTTCTAGATGTAAAAAGCTGGTGGAGACATTCTCAAAAAGATTGCAGCCTTAATCGGTGCTACAGAACGCTGAATCAGGGGGACTTATACAAATGCAGCCACATTTTCCAGATTTTTGTTTTTAAAAAAATATTTATTTGCATGTTTTGCTTGCGTCCCACTTAATAATTCAGCACCACTTGATGTTGATTTATCACCCAAAAACATTCTTAGATAATGCATGAAAAGTTTGAGGTTATAACATAACAAAATGTTGAAAAATATTCAGCAGGTATGAATATTTGTGCAATTAGAACACAGCAGCTCTTACCATATCTGCTGTGTGTCTATAGATGCAGGAAGTTTACAAAAAATTGAAATTATAATGTCATATTTAAACGATTGCTTGATTATTTCCAAATGCCAATATATTATATTTTATTAAACAAAACACTACATAACCTAAGTACTCAGCTTGGTGATGCTTTTTATTTTATATCGTTTCTTGACACCAGCTCAAAATGAGACCCTGATTAGCAAGCTGCCACTTCCTTTATTTTACACTCGCGCTTATTAAATTAAACATGGACAGAGCATTTCTGCAGACTTAAATCCAGCCTGCATTTCATCCCTTTTATTGTTTGATTGTATAATTATCAGCTTCTTTAATGGATTGTATTAAATAATTTATATCATTTATAGTTAATTATCTTGCTAATTAATTTAAAACCCAATGGTCTGCTTTGAAATGTACCCAGCAGGGACTCTTCCTACCGTCTCCCCCCCTTCCCCTTGCCCTCATTTTCCTCTCCTGTTCTCCTCAGTGCCCTTTGGTCATCTTGATACTTGAAATATTTCATAGACAGGCTCTCTGTTTACCCATATGGCCAAGTGCATAAAAGCTCGCCACTCGCACACGTTGCCCCCACACCTGTCACTTTCTTAAAGTGAAACACTCAAAGTTAAAGGTCAGTGCGAGCTCAAGGTTGTCTCTCTCCCTTTTCCCCTAGAGAGCCCTCTCAGGTGGACACTGGCTCACACTCAGACTAAGACATGGCATTACAAAAAGCCAGCTCGGAGAGGCTATGAAGGGATCAATGAATAATTTAACCCCTAACATTATATTTCCCTCCATGCCAGGAATGCATCCACAAACATCACTGTTCGACGTGAGTGTTTGGGGAAGTATTGCCCCTTTCATTCAGCTGACGCCCCCTGCTTGCCGAGGGGAGGCTGTTTCTGCGGCGTAATGTGATGTGTGGGTGCGTTATCGAAGCTGTAGGTATGACAGACACACAGCCCTAGAGCTGACTTCCTGGAATTGCATTTTGTTGGCCGTCTCCAATATGAGACCTGTCACCTCGTTCCCTCCAGGCCATGCAAACCGTGATTGAGGCATTTCTGTGAGGTGTCACTATCAAGGATACACACTTGTGAGTTTTTGGTGTTTGTATCTGCTTGTGTGCAGTGAGTAATAGGCTGCAGAAGAGTTTTATACGTTTTCAATTATATATCCTCTCCTTTTCTGTTTTGTTTTTTTTTTTTTTTACTCTCCTCATCTTTCATTTTCTTGTCATCTCTTCCTTCTACTCTTGATTTGCCCTCACTTCTTGCTTTACTCTCTTCTTCACCTCCCATGCCCCCTCCTCCTCTGGTCCTCTGTCAACACTGCCATAGTTTGGGAAGCCCTTCAGTGTATTACAGACCTCTCACCAGTGGTTCTCTTTATGGCACTTTCTCTTTTTAAATTCAATCAGGCTTCAATGGAGCGCCCAGAACCATTTCAATTTACTACCTGGATGCCACAGGATGGAAAGTCCTACACCAACAGAAAGGTCTAAACTGAACTGAGGGCTGAGAGAGAAGAGACGAGAGGTGCAGGAAAGGTCTGGAGAAGAGGGAGGGAGTTGTACTGAAATGGTGCCACAGAGAGATAACACAGAAGGAGAGGCAAAAATAGATGGAGGAATGGGAATTAAAGGAGAGCAGGGTAAGGGAGAAAGATGAGGTTAAAGGGACAGGCTGAAATGTTACAGAGGAAAAGGGTCTATAGAGGGTCCAGAGACGGATGAGGCAGACATTAAACAGGGATCCCAAACAGTCTGGAGAACAATGGATATGATTAAAGTATTACCAGGCTTTTTACACATCCATCCATCCGTCCATCTACCCGTAAACACAGACTGATCTGATTTAACTCTTGAAATGTATCAAATTTAGTCATTAAAATCGTTTATGAACCTTTAGTAGACTGAATGTGGTTAATTTAATTTAAAGTATTTACAAGTCGCTACGTAAATGTACTCTGAAATGTGTTGGTAGAATTGACTTACCATCGCCATATGAAGGATTAATGTATTATAACGGTATATATTGGCTGGGAGCTAGAAAGTGAATGTGTTATACCGAGACTCACAGAACTTGCAATACAAGATGAAGATGTTTTTCTAACGTTACAAAAACTGGCCTCTACTCGCCTGCTCTCTTCAGGGCAACTTTCCATTCACTTTCCCCCCTTTGGGCCAAAATAGACTCATGCCAATCATGGCTTGCAACCTTTTGTGTGTTGGTGTGCAGGTTAAGTGTTTTTCTCAGTACTTTTCAGGCGAATTGAAAAGTGCCTTAACACTTGGTTCTCTCAGGAATAGTTGCCATTTCAGGGCTTGCTGAGTCATTCACTGAACCATGAGTGTCCTTCCCTGGCTCAGTAGTTTATACCATCTCCCATCAACTCTGCTTAGAATAGTTTGCAATGTGTATGAGTGTGTGCATATATTCTCGTGTCTGTAATGGTAGGAGCTCATTCGCTTCTTCTGTATCTATGTGTATGTAAGCCTTGTATGACTTTTTTTTTTTTTAAAGAGAATCACTTCCATCAGACGTTTGGCAGTGACACAGATTCTTTTCCTTTTTGCCTTCTCCCTTCCTCTATGACATTTTAGTCTGAGTAGTACCTTTAATTAGGTCAGCAGACAGGATTACTTCTTTATGCTTGGATTTCTGCTGTTATAACTTTTCTTTCTGAGAAGCAACTCTCCAAACACTTGAGGGAACGCTGCAGTCTCTCAGCAGGGGTCACCTTGAAGATTTCAAGATTGATTCCTGACGTTTTCCCTTGGCTTTGCAGTGTGAGGTCAGGTTTTTTTTTTTTTTGTTGATTCAGTTTTGCAACAGGACGAATTGATTCATCCAGTGTCATCATTTGCGCTGGGGATAATTGATATTTTGCTTTTTATTTCCTAGTTTACTTTATTAAAGGAGTCCCGTCCCTCCGCGGGAGGCCACTTAGAGTGCTGCTTGTTAATCAGGCTTGTTTTGTAAGCAGGAGATAAACACTTAAAATACTGAAGTCATGAGGAGAATACAATAAGACCTGAGGCAGTTTTTGTTTGCACCTGGTCCTCTGACGATAGAATTGTGTCTTGGCGAAGCAATTGGTGGCTGTTATCTAGAAAATAAGCAATTAAAGGGGCCTTTCACCCACATACCCCCTGTCACAAACAGGGCCATCACCTGCCTCTCTGCCTGTATTGACTTATATTGTACAGTGAGCACAAAAGCCGTAATTTAGTCCCCGTAAACTCCCATTGTGACATTCAGGCATCTTTGCCTCTCTGTGGTCTTAATGGCTCAATGTTGCTTGTGAGAAAGCTGAATCTCTTCTCTTGTCCCACAGCCATCCTCTATTCAGAAAATGGCAAATGAGGAAAGCAGGAAAAATACATCTGTTAACTGCCATTAAAATAAATGGAAGAGGGACTCCATTTTTCTCAGAGGGGGTTGTTGGATTATTGCTGTTAAATTGAAGTAACAAAGCCTTGTTGTGACCAGGAGCAACACTGTAGAATATTGTGGCTATTTATAAATATACAATTACGTTCATTTTAGACCTTTGCAAGATATAAAATTCCAGTCGTATTCACAATATCTATGCTTGAATGCATTTTTTTTGATAGGATACAACACTTCAAGTGTCATGCATTCACTATCTTCATATAGATATTATGTTTGGTCAGTTGGATGAAGTTTAGTTGGCATTTACCTCCAAAATGAGATAAATGGAGAGACAGTAGTTTTCTGAGACAGTCACTACAGTCAGACCAATAAGCAATCGCAAGGCTTAAACTGGTAAACAGAGTTGGAAAAATGTCTAACCTGGAGCTACAGGGCTGTGCACAGCAGGTGATAGTTCGATGACTTTGTGTTTGCATCTTTATGAACCAATTTACAACCGATCTTTAGGTGAATATTAAGTCTTTTTGCCAAGTACTCGACAGAATCGCATGTTGGCCTCTGACCTTTTCAGCCTCAAGCACATACAGTGCTGGTCAGAGGGTTTACATAAACTGATTATGGACATTGATTGATGAAGATCTATTTAAACAGTTTTTTCCAGGGTGTTTTCCTAAAAACTAGATTTGCTTGCACAGGTTTGAAGTTATCGGTAATATTCACTAATGCATAGCACACAGTATAAACATCGTGCACACAAGTTCAAATATACACATACACCTAAAACTGTGTGGATACGAGAATATCTACAATAAAGTAAAAGTAAACTGACTGAAGTAATTGTAAAGTTGTTGAATAATCATTCCAGTTTGTAAAATAAACTGTGCAAATACATCTTTGAAAGCAATACATTAATATGACATTCATGCCCATGATCAGCATTTGTACAATTTTCCCAGGCACTGTGGGATACCTCAGCTCCTAAAGGAACTTTTCAGCCTTCTGTGTGATCACTGTCAAAGAAATGTTTGCAGGAAAAGGCAGATAAAAAATGCTGAATTGGTTAAATGACATGTTGTTGTACCCAGATCAGCTGAACATGCAGTTTCAAGTTATTTCTCCTTTCTTCTGTATGCAATTGTCAGAGACTGAAGCATCGTTTGACAATAAAGAACAGCCAGCATCAAACCTTTCTTTTATCCCTGAGCAGACATGCAGCTCAGGGTGGCTTTAGGTGGCATTTAGGAATCAAAGAATAGAAGTACTGAGCTAGCATCACTGTGAACACCTGAAAGCACCTTGACCACATTACCGCTTTGCTGAAAAGACTAACGAGAGACACACTCTTCGATACAATTAGAGGGAGATAAAGAGATGGAGGGTGGGGAGCATGCTGTGGCAAGATGGAGGACTAGGCCAATAGCGGCTGTAAGGTGGTGATTTGTCTTTGAGGCTCTGTGGTGTTGGTGTTGGCAGCGTCAGCTAAACAAGGCCATCTCATTTCCTGTTGTCTGCAGGAAGCGGCTGTCTGCTTCTGCTGCTGCTGCTTCTCGGAGCCCCCGGTCATCAATCTCCTCTTTTTAATTGGTCTGCACCACACTGCGACATGCCAGCACACACAGACACACACACTGAGGCCCACTCACATAAACATTCACACACGAGCATGCACATGTATTGACAGAAATATGTGCAGAGATATAAATGCCAAAGCGAGCGATTACACGTGAGGCCGCAGTCCCATGCGGTTTGCAGACTTGAAGTTGACAGACCTTTTCAAGTTTTGCTTGTTTAGTTTTCATTCTCACTTTAATGTGGAATTAATTTAGTCATTTCCTCATTAAATTCCACACAACAATGCCTTTTAATGACACAGCAAAACAGGTGTTGAAACATTTCTGCCTTTTTTCTGACAAGTGCAGTTGAAAATTTAATTATTTGATCCCAAGATTAAGCTTAAAAATTGTGTTTGCTTAGAACTCATTGTACTCAAACTATGTTTTATTAGTGAAGTTGAAGAAAAGTATAGTTCAGTGTTTTGACTTTGGAGGTTAGACATGCAAGTACTCTCTTTGCTACAGTTTCAGTCTAGTTCCTCAACTTTTGATGCTGGAACTTCAACCATAAGAACCAGAAAAGTGGGGATATTCCTTTGTTTTTTGTTTTTATTTTTCACTTTTGAAAAGCAGCTTACTCACAATCTTATCTTAGGATTCATGAGCTAGATTAAGTACACAGTTTGAAAAACCTAAAAAAAAAAAAAAAAAAGTCATTAGCTTGTATGTTGGGTAATATTTCATACAATGTTCTACTGCTTGAAGTATGCAAGATGTTATCAGCTCTTCTGTTTTGATACAGCTGGCAGCAACATCTGAAACTTAACAATCTCTTGCAAGAATGTAACTGTTTAATATCCGATGATACAGCACTATATCCAGTTGGAATAAAGATTTTCAACTTCAGTTTATTTTTCATTGCTAAATTCAGCTAAAACTGAACATTATGGCACTCCCAAGGATTTATTTTGCTTTTCTGCAAACTCAGAGATATCACATCTGTCTACTAAAACTGAGGAAATGAATGGTAACAACTTCAAAGATCCTCACATCAAGAAATATATTTTAGATAAATATATTTTGAAATATATTTTAAAATAAATTTAATAGGGAAGACTTGAAAACACTCAGTCTCAGATTGTTTAGGTAAACGCCCCAAAAGTTCAAGTTTTATTTAAAAGGTAAACAACAGAAATGCAGAAAGTGCACTCCTTCTATGTAAAAGCTAAAGTATAAGGCCAAAGGAAAAGGAGGGAAAACAAATGATGCATCTCCACAAGATCATAGAACAGCAAGAATGCTGCCCTTTATCTGTTATTGTGATCTCTCTGCTTTGACAGATTCTCAACACATTCTCATCCTTCACCAGTTTATATAGTCACATTACCAACTCCAGTCTAAAAATTATGCTTTTTTGGGGAAACTTTCCAATACAAGTTGGAAAATGCAGGTGTCCTTAAAGAGGACAAATATAAGCTATTTGTAATATTTAATTTCAGGTGATGATAAGGTTTTGAAGGACATAGGTTTAGTTTTGGTTTAGTGATACTGTTTCTAAGGGGTTAATATCCTTTTTTTCTGTCTGGAGATGTGACAGGACACCCCATCAAAAGAAAAAGAACAATTATTTTGAACATGTTCTATCTTCTATGGAAGATCCTCAGTTACACAGTGCAGATGCTTTGTCTGCACTGATGAAGATGCTTGAAAAGGCACAGAAAGGCAGCCGGACCTATTCAGCTAATAATTATTTGACCACTTGGGGACACACAAAGGGTGATTCTTGAGCATTAAAGTTTTCATCCCAAGTTGGTGATGTGAAAATTAACAATGGAAAATGAGATAAATTAATCTGTACTTTTATAGCTAAATTAACTAGTTTAGTATTCGGTTTCTTGGTGATATTGTGATAAATTTTCATGCAAAATTAAATTGAAAAGTAAAAATTTCAATAAATTATTTTTTTTAATTTAAAAATATAGTTCTAATTCCAAGAAATGATATAAAGATTCAACTAAACAGTTGCACATTCTTAAATGGTTTACCTCCATAACCATGGTTACATTTGATTTTAGAAAGTTTGAAACCATTCTTCACTGTTAAATACATTTTCAAAACATGGTAAGGTCAAACATAAAACCATGAGAAACAAACAACACTAATAGACTAGCATAATGATAGCTATTTTTCTCTGGCATGCATTGTAGACCATATGGAGGCTGTATGCAGTAAGGTCACATGAGCATAGACTCCTCTAATAAACTGTTTTAATCTCACTGTTTAAAGATTCTGATTATGAAGCCCATTTATACCTTCAGCTGCAAGCATAAAGACACTCTCACTCACCTAATTTCCATAGTAATTTGCATATCGCTGTCTTCCTCTTTGGGTTTTTTTTTTATTTTTCCTCTCACAAAGACACATGCCAGTGGCACCACATACACGCACAGACTGTAAACACATACACCTTAAGCACACGAAAAGCCTTCGGTGTATGTGATGCAGCATCAGGGGCCAAGAGCAGAGCATGAAACAGTGGGAAGCCTGGCGGAGACGTGGGCGGTGTGTGGGAAGACCATATGCATTTCATCAGGGAATGATGAAAACTCATGAACGAACACCTTATCATGTGCAGTATTGTCACATATTCAAAACAAAAAAAAAAAAAAAGAATTGATTCTTTCTTTTTTATTATTATTTGTTTTACTCACATACACACCCTTTCAGCAAATTCTGTACAGGCTGCAGTTGGTAAACACCAACTGGAATCCTAATTCTCTCTTGAAATCTGTTTGTGATAAAGGAAAAAGGGTTCTCTGTCAAACTGGTCATGCAGCCGAAGCTGACTGAAAAAGCTGTCACACTGCCATCTTGTGGTGGTGTTGGTAATTGCTTGATTGAGGGAAAATCATGGTTAGGACCCCATGCAGTATGTGGCAACACATATGAATAAATTTTTTTCTGATCATAATAATAAAAAATAATGATTTAGTGATACCATTCAAGGAAACTGCTTTCTGTATTTTTAGAGGTTGTGTTCTCAGGTGTTACCTAATCAATGTAGTATCCCTGTTGAAATAATTAGGTTGTGTTTACTGAAGTGTGTAAAATTACCACTGAATCATTATTGAATGTGCAATCCGATAACACTGAAAGCTGCATTTCTAGCACTTATTGACTAATCATCAGGCAGGAAAGCTAATGTTTATCGTACCATAAAACCCACAAAATGTCCCCAGCTATTAAAAACCATTTATGAGTTTTGAATACTGGAGTGATTGCGTTATGCACCATAAAAGAATACTAGGGATAAGTGCTCTTGGCTTTTTTAAATGTGCTTCTTTGATGTGTTGAAAAAACCAGGTAGATTTGACATGTATCACAGACGCAGGTATGCAGCAACACACTCCTGCACTCTCTGCCCCCTTCTATCCTCTCTGTTGGCAGAGCTGCAGTTTGCACTGTCCTTGGTGTGTGACAGAACAAGCCTTCCTCTCTGAGCGGCAAAATCAGAATTCACCATAGCTGATAGGTCCGTGCCTGAGGGGAATTCTGGGAGATTTAAAGACGCTGAGTCCCTAATCGATCTCAGCACACTCTTATTCTGCTGTCTTTCTCGAACCTTTGTCTTTATCCCATTTCTCTTTCAATGGCAATACACTGCGGTAGCAGATAGAGATAGATGATGGGATCCCTACCCTTTCAATTTAAAGAAGCATTTGTTACCTTGGGTTTAGTTTCTGTTGGGAAATGAATCCAAAAATGTTGTTGGATACATTAATCTCTGTCTGCTGTCATCTGTCTGAAAAGGTAATCAAACACAGGGTTTGTTGTTATCCTTAAAAAAAAATCAGTTTTTTTTTTTCCCCTTCTTATTAGCTTTGCCCTTGTTAGTCTGGTTGTTTTATGCTCTTAGGAATTTTTTTTTTTTTTTTTTTTTTTTTTTTTTTTTTTTTTTTTTTTTTTTTTTTACGTACATACACATAGGGCATGGCATCCACAATTATCCTGCTCGAGACCAGGGCTCTGACATCTGTTTCCTAATGACTGATAATTACATGCTGTCAAGGACAATCATCAGGAGTGCTGCTAAGAAACTGACTGGAGTGCAACATTTTCAGCAGTGGAGGAAATCAGAGGAAACCATGATTCTTTTTCTGTTGCCAGTGGTGTAATCAGGATACTTTCATGAATAATCATTGATTTTATAGCATAATTAATATAAAATACGTAATTATTGCTATTTCTCAGTCAAAAAGGGGAACAGAGGATAAAGAATGACGTCAAACAATATTTTAATAAAATTGTTCTGTGAATTTATAGAGCATATGCCATATCTTTTACAACTTTTTTTCATGATAGTTGTATTCATTTTTATGATCGAAATAGCAAAATATGTGGAGAAACCCCCCCCCTCCAAAAAAAAAACAATAAATAAATAAATAAAGAACATGGCACACTGGAATGCTGGCAAATGTTGTTAAACAATAATTATGTCACATATATAAAGTTGAAAGTTAGTGATAGCAAAGTCTCCAGCTCAAAATTAAGTGATTTATCCAATAAGGATTAGAAAGTCATTGTCTCGAGCACTAGCTTGGAGACCAACCAAACGAGCACCCTACACAGGAATTTAAAAGTGCTCTCTCATAATACCATTCTGCCTGCTATTCACTACAAATGGCAAATGACTGAACTGTAACTAAAACTCTGAGCATTCAGATTCAGATTGTAAATTTTCCTTCAGTTCCAACCAGATTTGTTACATTTATGTGCGCATGCAGGCATTAGAACATTCCTCTCAACAATAACCCTTCTGTCCTCAGAAGGATTATTGTGCTAGTCTTACTTTTATCATCTGTTTTTCGTCTGTTTTGCTCATCTGGATTTAACTGTACAACCAAAAAATGATGCTAATGATGCTAATTATGCTAATTAGCGGGGCTAAACATACAAAAGGAATGTTTGGAAGGAGTAGATATTGGTTTAATGCAGTCTGTGGTAATCAATAGAGGATCAGTTTGTAACTGACAAGACATAAAAAGTACAAAAACTCAACAAAAGAAAGTGTTCTCTTTGCTCAAATTTTATGCCTACAAACAGCGGCAGACCTGTTTTGGACCTGTTTGCTCCCTATTTGGCTGTCTTTATTAGCCACATAAAGGCTAAGTTTAGGAACAAGTTTCCTTGTTCCTAAGGGATAAGGAAACTTGTGCTGTTTCCTTGTCCCTTAGACTCTTTCTTTCCCTAAAATCAACTTAAATAAATAGTTTCATAATGCTAAGGCAAAACTGTTTTAAACATAAAGACAATTTTTCCCATGTGTAAATTAAATGGAGAAAATATCATTTAAATTTTATTCTCTGCTTTGAAAAACAATAGACAGTGAAATTGTGGTTTATTTGTCTTTTTATCTTTAATAGTCATAGGTTTTCTGTCTAAAATAGGAGTTCTTAGATGTTAAAAGTTATGTATTGACCATTTGATGTAATTTCATTTATTAAAAACGACTAAATGATTGTCAAAGTTTATACCCTTTTCTTTCATTGTTGTCAAATAACAAAAAAATGTAAAGCATTTTATTTCAAAAGTATTTTATTTCATGATACACCCACTGTTCAGTCTGTCGCTGAGATGGCATGTTGCTTTGACAGATTTGGTCCTTTTGCTGCAGGGTCTAGACTATAGCACCATGTTGTTGAGCATCTGTTCTCTTCTAATCTAATTGGATGGTTTGAGTTTTTGAACATTATGAACACAGGGCTTTTTTGTTGCACTGATCAGCAGCGATATTCATTATGATCATAAGTCACTCGGCAATGCTGAAATTTCACTATCCTGTTAAATTTTTTGTGATCTTATTCTACTGATGTTATCAAAGCGCTCTGTTTGGACCTTGTGTTTAATATCTGCCACACCATTTTAAGGTAGTTGGAAATTGGGTTTCTAAGTGTGCATGGATGTGTGTGAGGGTAGATGAGCTGTTTATTTAAGTTTATTAAGATTTCACACGCAGGGACGAGTTCACACTGTGCTGGTGCTGCTGTGTCTCTACACTGCCTCCACAGCTTTTCCTTAGCAACTTAGCCAACACCTCCGCTGCACACGGCTGCCATACGGATGACTGTTTGGATGTGTGTTTTCTTGTCACTTCACAATGAAGATGACATGGCAAACATCACACTTCAGGTCTAATTATAAGAGGATCATAAACAGTTCTTGAATCTATGGGAAAGGACTAAAATTATCACAAGTTTCAATTAAAGGTCAGTGTTCAACATATTTTATTGTCAGAAAGATGCTGAAAGTATGATCATACAGACCAAAAAACAGAAATACTCTGAAACTATGGACACGTAGAGAAAGAACACAGTACATGAGTTTTAGATTAAACATACATGTCTGAACAACCACAGGTAGTATGATATGCTAGCTTTAAATAGTGCTACCAAAGGTTGGAGCCAGATTGCTAACTTAATGCTAACATCAAATTCATTGATAATGATTAGCATTTGTTCTGTAATAATAGACTCAACAAGCAAAAAGTCATATGTAAAAAATTTTGCATCAATGTCAAAAATGCATCTAAATTTATCTGTTTTCTTACTGCTACTATTGTACCTCAGTCTACGGCAACACCTTGAGGGCAAAACTGTTTTCTATGCCACCGGCCCTATCAATGACATCATGGTAAAAAGAGCAGACTTTGCACATTTTATGTACGTATGTGAGGGAGGGCTCTGTTTAGTCCACCTCTATTACGAGATTTACTGATCTAAGAAGCTCATAAATATGTGTGAAGGGATGTTTACCAGATTACTGGGTGAAGATTTTTTTTGACTGAAAACAGTTTCTCCAGGGGGATTGGTCATTATTTTGCAAAGCCACTTACTGGCATTTGTTTTTGCTTTGTCGTCTCAGTTTTTTTTTTTATTTGTTTTGTTTTGTTTTGTTTTTGTTTTGACTTTTTTCTGCCTTGAAGTCTGATTTCTTTTTTTCCTACAAGAATTCTGAAAATTATCTTTTTCTGAGATATTTCGCAGCAAAGAAATTATGTTGTTTTAATAAGAACCATAACTTATATTTGTTTGTTTTTTTCACACCAAATGGTTGTCGGAAGACTGACTGAAAACTGAGGCATTGATTGCATTGTGGTGACTCAGTTGTTTAAAGAAAAGGGATTGGTGTGGCACCCCAGTGTGCATCAGAGTAAATCCTTGTCAGAAGTGCTGTGACTTAATTTCATTTTTATTCTGAGACAATTTTTGTCATAAATGCTTAACTACAAACTGGATTTCGACAAAGCCTGGATATGTGCTGGTTTATCTGGTCTCCAAGTTACTGCCTGTCAGACATTTCCTGTGAGTTCCTCTTCCTAACCAGACAAAGTGCTGTATAAGTCTTTGTTTTATGAACTCACAATCAAGCTGAAAAATTTTCTATCACTACTTTCTTCTTGTGCAGCCATTGTATTCTGCATTGATGCCCAAGTTTGGTGTTACATATGTAACTTAATCAGTTTTCTGCAATGTTTGACTGCATGCTCAGCTCTCCTTTTTTTCTTTTCCACTTTATTTTATTTATTTATTTATTTTTTTTTACAATTTTATTGACTTACAGTACATAGAAATGAATAGAACTCTTTTGTGAGGTACAAGCCCAAATTTAACTTAAAAGGAAGATCTGTAAAAATTATGATCCATCTCTTTTAAATTAATTTCAAAAGGGGGGATATATCTTAGCTTTGTGATTTTAGTTGTACATCAACACAGTTGACTTTCAGTAACATTTGAGTTGCACAATATATTAAATCACAACCACAATCATGGTACCAGTGAATACAATATTGAAACTGGAAAGGCAATGTTTGGAAGTATGTTATATTACACTGCATATCGATAATATATTTGGTCAGCTGGATGGATTCTAGCTGCTCTTAATGTTTCCCAGCTGATGTATGTCTTTTGTGGCCTAGATGCCAAAGCTCACAGAGAGCGGTGGGACAGTGTTTCAAGATAAAGAAATAAAAGTGTCAGGAAAATTTGGGTTGCTTGTCATGGAAGGCTTAATTACAAATTTTAGAAACACTGTTGCAAATAAATATTTTCAAGATATCGTGTGTAAATAACATTAACCAAACCTGAAGGTTGCCATCTCAAAAATGTCTCCATCGAGTAAACTTTACTCAGTGCTAATTTAAAGGAGAGTCGAGAAGTTAAATGAAATTAGATGAAGTTTAGTAGCTTAAGCATCTCACTCATACCCTGGCAGCTGTCGTTTGTCTTTCTGTAGGAGGTTTGACTCAGCCTTTGACTCTCTAAATGGCTCTCTGTAATGGGTTTAGACGCTTCTGCTTTGAGTTTTGAAACTATTTGATGGTTTTTAAATGAGTTAAACGAGTGTTTGTGTGCTAAGTTGTTTTGTGTCATTTGATATCATCATCATCTCGTGTTTGTGTACTCTGTAACATATAATGCCATCAGCAAGACGTCTTCAGGACGTGTAATGATAATGAGTTTAGAAAAAATTTTTGGTTTTTGGATCATTTGTAAATCACATCCATACCCAACTTTTTTGTCTTTTTCCATCTGTTTCTTTTCTAACCAGGCTTGCTTGTTGAGATGCTGTTTGTGTTTTTAGGTCACTTCCCATGGCTAAGCTTCCTTGCATCACCCATTGCCTCAGTATACAGTAGATGAGGCCTGTGGTCGTTTTCCTGCCCAGTCCCTGTTGCTCATTACTCAAACATGATCACTTCTCCTGAAATCAATCACCTTGACACGAGTATTGAAACAATGACAATAATGACAGCGTGCGATGGATTGTAGAACAACACGTTTAAACTGGCAACTTTTTTTTTTCTTCTAAGATCAATTTCTGAGAATGAAGCTGTCAGCATTTTTCCCCCTGAGGAGAAAAGCTTTTGAATTGTGTTCTCTACATATTTATACAGTTAAGCTCTATAGCTGGCTTCCTATTGTTTTGGAAGTTTGACGGTTTTAATGAGGCCACAGAAGAGTTTCTCATACTTAACTTTCTGTTGTGGTCGAGTTTCAGTGGGAATCAATGGAGGATTTAGAGTGGGCTTAGATTTCTTGCTCTCTCTGACACACAAGGGTACAATCCCCAACCACACACACTCAAACATACTTCCTCTGCCCTTGCTGACTAATTGGGTGCAAATCCTGAGTAGTAGTTTAGTTTTTTTTTGTCCCTGTGCTTTCACATCTTAATTTATTTACACGTAAGATTGGTTTTACATAATCGATAATTCACCTGCTCTCATCTGTATTTATGCATAGATTGTGCAAACGTGTTTGTCTGCAGTGCAGCATCCACTGCATATTACTAAAGCCCAGAAACAGCCTTTTAAAAATGGCCGTACCCTTCATTACTCCTGTCCTAAGTTCATCTTCTGCTGGTTTTTCCTTCCTGTTCTTTTTCTTGCGGAGGACTTTGTCACCCACAACATTTTTCTTGTCTTTGTTTAGGTCATACATTAAATGTCTCCCAGGTCAAAGAATTTATTTGTGAGGAGTTTGATTTATTTGTGCATTTATATGGACTGAGCGCTTGAGAAAGCACTTACTCTTGCATGGCTTGCCCTGTGGTGTGTGTGAGACAAGGCCAGTGACCAGTGATTCTCTGATAAATGATGTTCGTATGCGCCTCTACAAACCCATACATTACTGTCTGACCCCATCTGATATGACCGGACTTCAGCTGTTCGGAAAAAGTCTAGGGAGCAGGCTCTTTGTTACTCAGATTGCTTTATGTTATCAGCACTTTGCATCCTATTGGTTGGTATAGTTTCTTTCAATCATCAGTGACCTGATTTTTCCTTAGTTTTTACATACAGCTAAATTCATGTCATAATGAGCCTTAACATCTCTGCTAGAGCACTTGAGGTGAACTGCCTTCAACAAAGACACCTTTAGAGGTATTTATAGATTTCCAACATTAGCTCTCATGGTGGATTTTAGCCCACCAAAGGACGCTGGACTCACAGAGCTTTTTCTTTGTTGTTGGCTTCCAGCTTGTTTATCTTTGCTCTCATCAATTCAGACATTTTATGTATCAACTGGCCTCTTTTTTGTTTTAATATTTGTTTATGTTGACTTCTCTTCCCAGATTCATACAGGAGATAGAGATGAACATGGGGCCCAGCCAGGCCAAGCAGTGCCAGCTCCGAGCTTTCCTCACCTACTACATTAATGACCTCTTCCTTAACCAGGTTAGTGGACAATACAAGGACTTGCTTTTAAGACTATCTGACTCATATCAGCTCTCACAATAATGTGTTATTGAATTATTGTAGTTTTATAAGATAATGTGACTGTTTACAGAATACTCAGGCCACTCTAAATAACACACTGACTCACTGTAAACAAAACACATTAAGAGTCTGCTCTTGAAAGTTTGTTCTTGTAACTTAATAATCTGAACCAACAGCACATATTGTAGGGTTTATAAGTTGCATAGACTGGATTGATAAACTTTAAAATTCTCAAAAACTAATTAAAAATAAAAGTGCATGGTGCTGGGGAACAATTTGTTACTTTAAATACGTAGGTGGGTTAGTCTATTTTATTGACTGTTCTATGGACTGTTTTTATGGATTTTAAAATTGCATAGACACCCTAATGTGCTTGGAAAGTCCTTTTGATTTTGATTTTTTTTTAGACAGAATCATTTCACAAATTTTGCACAGGATCTTTGCAAGATTTTGGCTTTTTGGCTTTTAGCACAGAGGTAGCAAATTATAAATGTGTAAAACTTTGTCATTGTGTTTGGTTGATCCTACAAATTCTAACAGTTTTTTTTCTTCTTATAGAAATTCTCACCTATCTGAATTAAGAGAACTTGAGCAATTATTTATTAGTAATCTGTCTGAAATTTTAAACTACTATTATAATCAGTTAACTGATTTACTGTGCAACTTTTAATCCAATAAAGCCCAGTAAAAGTCTTAGCAAACCAGACATTGTCATGACACCAAAGGTCGTTAAAATGGTGTGTTGAATTTGAAAGCAGCAGTTTATATTTGAGAAATTTAGATTTTTATATAAAATACATCATTTAAGCATTTTAGGGTTTTTTTTTTGTTTGTTTAGTTCTATTTAAACAGTTCAAATTTACTGTAAGTTGTCACATAATTGCAATGGTTTACTATGTGAATTTATATTCTGAAAGTTGAGTCCTAAAAGTTTAAGTAATGTTTCTCTCATTAAAAAAAAAAAAAAAAAAAAAAAAAAAAAAAAAAAAAAACCCCACATGATGACTGATTAAATCATGTACATGTATAGATCAACCCTAAAACTTGAATTGTTTTTTCTTGTGGAAATGTTTTATTTAGACTTTGGTGCCAGCAGCCTTGCAACTAGGATTTCATATTACTTTGATGTTTACACTTTTTGTCCCTGAACCATCAGGTGCGGACAGAGATCAACAAGGAAATCGAAGCAGTAAGCAAGGCTGCAGACCCCTTGAAAATTCTCGCTAGTGCCGATACGATGAAGCTCCTTGGCGTCCAGAGACCCCTGCTTCAGGTGAGAACTCCCCTGCTTAACATTCAGTCTATTCTCAATATAAATTATAGATGATTTGAATGCAAACATGGTTTTTCCTCAGTTAAGTGGTATTATGTGTTGTGGCTTTCCTCACTTCACCATTATTTCTTCTCCATGCTTCAGCAAGAGATCCAAATCTCAGCTTTGCTCCTCTCAGATTTTTTGACTTAATTTTACATCCATGTTTATACATGGATTTGTGTGTTGCACATATTCTTGTGAGAGAAACTTAAAAACACACTACCTGTTTTGTTTGGCACAATTTCACTCCTACAGCCTTGTTCAATTGAGCACAGGCCTCTTGTGCACACTCACCTTGTAGCTCTCCGTTATCTCTGTTAAGGGGGGTATATACTCATATTTCTTAAACCTCCTCATTCTCTCCAAGATCACCATGTCAGTTTATTCAGTCAAATATCTGAAATTGTAATTTTTCATTTTTTGGTTTGTAGTTGTTGGTAAGTATATGCAAACAAGTAAGTATATATACTATATTTCTTTCAAATGTCAAATTAATAGCACAGTGTGATGAACCTTTCTGGTCAGGAGTTTAAACTCACTAATCATAAGCATGAATCATATGTATATTTGGGGCTTTTAATGATACATTTGAGACATTCATTTTCTTTCTGGGTCGTCCAGAGTGTTGTTTTTAAATCAACAGTTATTTCTTACAGGGTTTTTTTTGTCACATTTTATGAAATATTGCATTCAAATTTGTGTGGAGGTATAGAACATATGATGTGTCAGTGCAATCTGACTTCCAATACCAAGTCTAACTGTTCTTAGCAGAGCTTATCAGTTACCACTGTTTAAAGCTTAGTTATATATCTACCAAAAACAAAGTTAGTTTCACCACAAGAAGGTTAAAAAACAAACAAAAACAACCATATTTTAAAGAGAAATCGAAAGCCATGATGGATCAATATGTGACATTTTGTTATTTTGAGGTGAAGTTTGGGGCATTTGGAGGTAACTGTCAGGTAGGTGTCACTGATAGGAAAACAACATGATGCAACCATTACCATGCTTGACAGTTGGTACTGTAAAGCTGCCTTCAAACACACATCTTACCACTGTGGCCAAAATAGCTGAATCTTTGTCTGATCTGACCATAAAGCATATCTCTGACAGGTGTTTAGCTTGTTCATGTGGTGTACCTGCAACTTTTAGACCAGCTTGAAGGTGTCTGCTTTGGAACAGGTGCTTCAGTCATGGTTAGAATGCTCTTTGTCTTTGTTGTTGGAGCTCAGTTCACAGTAAATGATAAAACTGATGTTTCTGTACTTAACATAAAAGTTATGTGATAATTCCATGATTAATACAAGTTATATGTTGTGTCATCCGTCCAGTCTATACAGACATATTCAGTTTAACAAAAGAAAAATCTATATATCTGTTTGAACTGATATTGACTGGATCACATGTACTTACAGGCCCATGTTGATCTTGCCAGGCTCTCTTCTCAAAGCAGACAGGTTGAAGATTAAAACAGTGCCAAAATCGGGATGCAGACAGTTGGCCAGATTTGTCTCAGCTGCCACATTTTCTCTTCTATGAGTTTTGTGAAGCTCGTCTTTCTGCACTTATTGTATTTTTAAATTTTTTTTTAACATACATCATTTTTTTTTTACATAGCAATGAGTAGTGTGTGTTCTTGCCCACACTGTTCTCAAGAGACGTCCCAGAGAAGAGGCTTGTTGGTTCTGTGGGTGTCTTTTGTGCAGCAACTCTTGGAAGTTAATGTTTGGCTGTTTGTTTCTGTCAGAGCCTTCCTGTCTGTTTTCTCACAAGGAGCGAACAGCGGTGGCAGTTCATTACAGAGAGAAAAGGGACTGTGGGTGTTTGGAGTTCAGCTGGGTTTGTTTACGGCTCAGGCCCCTCCTTAACGAGGAGTTCAGCATCTTGCTAATTATGCTGCTGTGGCTAATGAGCCTTTTTGCTGATAGTGGGGAGTGTAATAAAACACTCCTTTTGTTTGGGCTTTTTGCCTGTTTTAATTGGGCTAAATAAAAAAGCCGTCCATGTTTTCTCTGCTGTAGTTCATATTCAAGTGTCAGGATGGTATTTCTCTGAACTTGTCGTGTGTATGTGTCGCTCTGCTGGTATGTTTGCTACCTGCGTGTCTGTTACTGTGCTTTTGGTCCATTGTTTGAGAGACACCCCACTGTTTTCTTTAATGGTCTTCATCCACAGTGGTATTGTTATAGTACACAACTTTCAGCTTCGGTGTAGATTTTTATTCACTTTATTGTCATAGAACCTTATAAAAAAATTGGTTTGACATCTTTTTTTATACTCAAAGTAAAAAAGCTTCAGCTGTCTTTAGACTGTAGGTCTTCTTTACAGTACTTGTAACTGTTTCATTAAGACAATTGAGTTTTTAAACCTTGCTTTAAAAATAATGTATTTCAGCCATATTTATTAGGTAGTAAATCGCCAACTCTGTGACAACCATGAATTACTTCAAAATATTCAGTTCTGCTCCTATGTTGGTGAAAATATCGTTTTAAATTATTCACAAAGCTCAATTGTGAGAGAACAAAATTCAGGTCCTTTTTTCAGTTTTAAATTATCAGTTTCAATTTTGAATTGCAATTTGTTTTGGACAATTGTTATATTTATTTGGACATTGTTATATTTATTAAAAGGTTGTGAAGGTAAAAATATATAAGATATAGTCTTTGGGATATTTGTGGACCCATATGCACCGTATGTGCCTCATTAAGCAACATGGTGCATTCTGTGCCAGGTGTTATCAGAAACAGACACCACATCACAGTAGAAGGCCCAGCTTGTTTGATACGGAGGAAAGAACCTAATATTGCCACACAACATTAAATTCTTTCATACAGCCTGGCTACGGCCATATATAGAAAACCATAGGGAATCACAATTTTTATGGAGGCATCTGCTCTCAGCAACCACTGAAGCACACATTAATGTGAAATTGTATAAATTGGAGGAAGTTATTAGCATTGGTGGTTTTTATGGGTTTTTTCTGAAATGAAAAACTGAAAAATAAAAATTAAATGTGCTGCCACTCTACCGGCACTTGACCAGGTGGTCTAGTTTTACCTTCTACCTTTCATATTTTATGTTGAGAGAAAGATGACCCCTTGTTTTTTTTCCATTTTCCTTTAAATATTCTGTTCCTTCCAGAATATTTTTTACTATGCAACAGATTAAGAGTTATTTGGGATTAGCTTTTTTCTAGGTGTTTAATTCCAAAAGTGCTAAAGGACAATATGAACTGAAAAGCAATGGTTCAGGTATAGTTCATTACCTTACTAATTTGACTGGAACAAGCAGTTCTTTAACTTTATGGTATTTTTGGAAATGTAAATAGTCCTGGAATTCACATACACTGGTATTGAATTATTAAAATATATATTTTTGGTGTTTTCACTATAGAAAAACAATTAACAAAATCAACATAGACAAACCAAAAACAAAAAGCCAAAAAGAAATATGACTCATACTCATAGCAGAACAGTGACAATATTTGGACCATAGATAAAACACTGAAGTCTGTAAGTAAAGCTTTATATGAAAATGAAATCGAGTGATGAAGCATAAAATTTCCTTACCAGTAATAATGTTGCTACAGCAATCAAGAAAAGATCCCACATTCTCTTAAAATTTTGGGTACTCGATGTGCAGTTTGAGTTTTTCTGTTTGTGGAACAGACGACATGTCATTGAAGAATTATTCAAACTATTGCCCAGTAATGGAACAAGTTTCCTATTTGGGTAAACCTTAAGAGAAAGTTCAAGTCATTTTAAAAGTGAGGTTCTGTTAAAAGGTTATAACCAGATATCTTACCAGCAGCCTTTTGGACTGGTTGAATACCCCAGGGGGTTTGATTTGGGGTTTATCTGATTCTTTAGTACCATTGATGTTTTCATTCAGCTTGATGTTGTTTTAGGTGAGTAATTCATTAAATTCCAGAGCGAGTTACATACCTTATTACTGATGAAAGATGGATACACTGACATAAAGCTTTGGGTTGGCCCACTTTTCTTTCTCCAAGGTAACTGCATGAGAAACCTTAATGTTCCCTAACAGCAGAGTTTAGTGATACCTTGGAGTTCTCTCTGTTTAGTTTTGGTGTCACTTTTTCAAGTTGCGCTACAGAATGTTGCATGGTGCACTTAGTTCTGCTTATGTTCAAATGTAAAACAACGCTGCATTTGTTTGGTACATGTTTGTACATATTTGTACCTAACAAATCTCTGTTGGATATTTTTGGAATGAATATGTGTACTGTTACACACTCAGCATGTATTATGATGCCCTTTTTGAATATAGTATAACTGTGATAAATGCTAGTGACTTTTGCTTTGAAGCATACATCTTAAAATTTTAATTCTTTTTTTTTCTGTTGAATTCAAAACTGGTGTGTGTACAAAAGAGTTTGCACCATATTTTTCTCTCTTATGTATTATAGTCCTGTAGAAGAAAATAGTCTGTATGAGTCAAAATCAAACTGTAAATCCGTATCTGTCATCTACTGTTGTAGAAACTGTTGGGCACAGATATAGTGCAGGTTAATTTTAGTAAACAGATTACTTAATTCAAAAACATCTGGCACTCTCTGCAGAATCTTTTGCTAGTAGACATCTTTGATGTAGAGGAAAATCTAGATTAGTTGTAAATCTGAGCATTTCAAAAAGGAACCACAACACGGATTGATAAAGGAACAATAATTACCTTCCATAGCTTCATATAAAAAATTGTTCCTATTGCAGTAAAGTTTAAAATACTCTAAAAATCACAAATGAGCATAGTGTGGTTTTGATTCTTGAGCCCCACTCCTCCTCTATATTTTTAGGACTACCCCTGATCGACCTCTGCTCCATTGTGCAGCATGAACCAAATATTTATGAAAATATTTCCATAACATTAACTCTTAGGGTGAGTCTATGTTATTACAACCATTTTTTTTTTTTTTTTTTTTTTTCAAATTATCTGGTTGTTTGTCAATGATATCTCCTGCTGCAGAAATGGATAAAGTCACGTTGCAGAAACTCTGCACAAGAGTCAAGGTGAATAGCATGTCTTATGTTTGCTTAAGCAGCTTTAATATGAAATACACATGCAGTGTATGTCTGTAGATTGAAAAGTAATAATGATATAGGCAGGGATTTCCCTATCACTAGGTCCCAGTGGTGTCAAGTACTGCTTTTATATTTTATGTATATATTACATTGTATTGATATGAAAATGAGCCTGACATAAGCTATATATATTGTCCACTAGGAGCATGAGATAGGGTTTGGCAAGGGCAGTACATAGTTCAGTGGGAGAGGTTAATGTCCATTTGTGTGTGTGTGTGTGTGTGTGTGTGTGTATAACAGCACAGCTTCGGTTGATAAGTTCCCTGAGGAGAAGTCGTATTAAAGACTGGAAATGTAGCCAAGCAACGAATACTTGTACGTTAATCCTTCTCACCATCTCCCCTGTTTGCTTTCTTTCTTGATGTGTTTCTTTTTGTTCTGTATCATCTGCTGTGACCATAGTTATTCTTGTTTTTCTTTCATTTTTGCTGCATGGTATCACGCAGATACACACACTGATGCTATCTGTCCAGCTTTGTGTTGCCACTGATTGATTCATTTAATTAGAGATAGATCGAGGGGAAAAGAGGCGAGTGGTAAAAGAAAGAAGGGGAGTTGAAAAGACGAATAAAACAGGATAGGAAAGGTATGGTCACTTTGCTGGATAGGCTAGAGATTGGCTCCATTAATCTTGGTGGAACTCCCCCAGTGTCCCTTTTACGCTCTCATTTTGTGACTCACTAACAAACAAGCATGCTCCCAGTGTTCGCATGCAGCCCAACCCATTTGCAATGAGACAAACCCACCAAAACAGCAACCAGGTGAGCACCTTTCTGTGGCCCTGAAGTAAGCATAGTCGAGCCATCTGCCTGCCCAGTCGTATGATGTGCTTGTGTTTATGTAAGAGTCAGTGAGTGCGGATGAGTTGTTTGTAAGCTGCTTGTTTACTTCATTAGCCAAGACCACATCAGAGCCATAATTACTGAACACACTGGTCCTCTCTTTCCAGCTAAGCATCATTCAGCTCTGTCCCCAGTGTCTCCACACAATAGCCTCTAACCAGCTCTTGTGCATCTGCATGTTAGCCTTGTAATTGCACATTTGTTATTTGCACATGCATGTGTTTGCCTGTTTTTGGGGGGTTTTGTCTGCAAACACAACTTGTTCCACAGCCAGATGAGGGCAGATTGCATTCACTCACTGTCAGCTGCCTGAGAGCTCGCTGTAATGCTGATATGCTCGGCCGCCGATGGCCTGCTAATGATGTTGACCTTTTAAGATTCATATTCACATGTAGTTGTGTGAGACAGGAGGGAAGAAACTGGCATGCACGAGCTAATTGTGCATGCACATACACTTCCACCTCCAATGGCTGTAATGACAGTGACCTTTTGATTTGTGATGATCTGTGTCGGTGCTGCTTATTTGTGTGGAAGGAGGGCGGGGAGGTGGGTTGTTTCTTGTTGATTGGCTTCCTGCTGCACCTTCCCCATTACATACACACACATGTTGTGAAGATGGTAGTGGAGGAGCATTCTTTATTAAGGACACTCTAGACTTCCAGTTCCCATCAACAGACACAGCAATCACAGCACAATATACCTGTTAGCTGCATCAGCTGTGCCCTTTGATTAGGACAAAATTGGGGATGGGAGGGAGTAGGAAAGGGGGTGTATAGACACACAAACAAGCAAAGGACATGTAGCCCTCCCCATATTGAGCCCACCGCTTTATTTATCAGAGAGAGAAACAGTTATTTTCATTCAATAAATTAGGTCTAATCTCAGCCAAAGAATAATCCAGGTGTTTCTAATCATTTCCCTGATATTTCTTTCGAGCCTGACACCTTATTGTCTGTATGAAATGGAGTGTCCAAAAGTTTACTTGACAGTTTTACAGCTTACAAGAATTATAAAGGAATGAGGCATTCTGTTATGAAATACTACTTTTACCTGTAGCTCTTGATATTCATTGTTTCACGTCTCCACCCAGGTGAAACATAGTTGAGTTCACTAAAATATCATGGTGATCCTCCAAAAATATTCTTGACCCATCGACTTTTACATGTTATCACGTTAAAACTACAAACTTCATCATGTTAGGATTTTTTTTATGTAATCTGTAAAGTCTGGTATTCATTTATTCTACGATGTGCAATTTAATCTCAGTATGAGGTTTGTTAAAGCCATTAAATGAACAAGCATCATCACTAAGAACAAGGAACAGATTACACAGGCCGCAAACACACTTGTGGTTTAGGTTATGAAGCAATGATCCAAGGTTTGAACATATCAAGGAACATAGTCCAATCCATCACCTGAAAAAGGAAACCGTATGACACAACGTGAAACCTAACATGACATGGCTGTGAACCTAAGCTCACAGGCATAGCAATCAAAGCATTTATCAGAAGAGCAACAAAGGCTTTTGGTACCACTGGAGGAGCTGCAGTAATCCACAGCTCAGCTAAGGTGGAAAATATATATAAATAGGACAGCTGTTAGTCATGGAGTCTACAAATATAACCTTTATTGCAAATGGATTGAATTTATTTAGTCCCTTTCTAGTCATTGACAATTTAAAGCACTTTAAACTATAACCACATTCTCCTAATTACACTCACAATTATATACCGATAAGCAAATCAATTGGCAAATTTGGGATAAATTGCCCAAGGGTACATCGAGCTCACAACCTTCTGATTGCAAGTCGACTACCCACTGAGCCACAGTCACCTGCGTGTCTTAAGTGTCAGTAAGAAAGCCTTTGCGTTATGAGAGTCATAAGAGGTCCTGTTGTTATTTTCCACAAGCTTGAGGAAGGAGACTAAAAAAGACAGGAGTTGGAGGTTCACCTTCCAACAGGACAAAGACCATAAACATTCACCTGGAGCTACAGTGGAGTTGAGGAGGATAATTACAAATGCATTCCACCCTTTTCAGGTTTTTCATTTCAAAAGAAATTTCCTTCCAATTCCTAATAATGCACTTCTTTGTGTTGGTAAATCTCAAATACCAACACGAAAAACTGGTTGTTCAGGTTTGTGACTGCGAAGTGACAAAATGTGCAAAAGTTAAAGGGGTATCAATACTTTTGTAAGGCACTATTTTCAAATCCATTTTTTTTTTTTTTTTTTCAAATTTGATTCAATGTATCAGAACCTTCTTTTCACTCTTTTACCAAATGGCCTCAAATTCTGAAAAGTTCTCTTTTTATTTACGTAGCTCATCTGTGCCTCCATCCTCAACACTTAAGGTGGAACTGTCCCTTACCACCTACCTTTTCCTGGTTATCTCATACCAAACACATGTACTCCTGAGGCTGAAACCCAGCTGCCCTAGGCCTCCAGCCTGCTTCAGCCAAGGAGATGTTCCATTTTCCCTTAAATGGGACATAGCTGGGCTTTGTTTGTGTATTTGATGTATTCATACCAGCATGTTGTTATATATAATGACTATAAATACATGGGATGTACGTCATCTCGGATGGCAGTGCAAAGAGAAACAGCCTGAGCTACTGCCAAGGGTATTACAGGTTCACATCATGTAGTTCTACCACAGACAGAGTCTCTGTGTGTAACAAGACATAATCTTTGCCATTTGACTGAGTTGGTTGGAGGGAAAAAAGTTGAAATGTCAGCTCTATGACAAACATACCCTTTGGTCTGGAAGAGGAAGGAAGGTTTTGGCTTTGGGTGCTTGATAAAAGTAACAGTTTGAGTTTTTAAAGCAAGTTGGTGCTCAGAGTTTGTAAAAGACATTCTTTTATGTTCCTGTGAGCATGTTTGTGTACGTATGTGTGTACGTGAGTTAATGTACGAGCTACCAGTTGGGCTAATGGAGCACAGAAAAGAACATGCAGCTCTCACAAAATGAATTAACAAAATATAATTTGTCTTTTAGTCTCATGTCAAAACTCTGGAAGTTTTTATTCACTCACACTAAGCACAGATGGCTTAATTCTGTTCTTGTTGTGCATAATTTATAATAATTGACAAGAAGTGGTAAGCATGCTCATCTTTCTTCTGCTAAAAAGCAATTATACCATACCAGGTGTAGGGAGAAAAACAAGGAGATTATATGATGATTATTAAGGAGGAACTTGGGTCACTATTGGGATTTAAATGGCAAATCTGAGCCCTAGGGTGATTCCCAGGATTAGCATATGCAGAAGCGCCATATTTTCACCCTGCATTTGTTTTTGTGTGTGGGTGAAGATAGGGTGTGTGTGATATAAAAGCCCATCTGTAATCGCTCAAGTGTGATATTGCTCCTCATCTCTCAATTAGAACACTTGCGACGCTAAAAGCTGTATTTGGCGTTAAAGAAAATGTGAGCTTTCAAAGTCTGTTTAGTCCAGCTGGAGACTAGGCGTCTAATATAGCTTTACCTCCCCTCAGGCCTGAAATGGATCATTTGATGATGTTCAAGCACAATAAAATATATAGTTTGAACTGTTGAATCTAAAACAGATAATGGTGACAGTGGACCTCTGCTACCAGTTGTGTGATCTTTCAGCCTGAAATACAAATTAAAATTCACCTTTTCAAACATGACAAATATTTGTACAGATTTCTTTATTTATAATTTTGAGGTATTATTATCTCCAGGTATTGTCTCACACAAGTTTTTGGGGGTGTTTTTGCAAAACATGGGAAAGTGGCTTGGGATTAAAAATCAAAGACAAAATTTTAGCTGTTCTTTTAGTGTTCATTTAAAAAAAAAAAAAACTGTGACCTGTTTTCTTCATGGTGGTCACCCTTTTGCATTAGCTTCAACCTTTTGTACTTCAGTGTAAAAAAAAGGTAGAACAAATAATTTTCACACATACCTTTCAAAAGGACACTATTTTATTCTACATCAGCAACATTCAAGTCCTCAAATTTGATTAATGTGCTTTACTTTATGGCTCTGGATTGACATTTTGCTTTGGTAGACCATGTAATTAGCAAGTGAAAATCATGCAGCCCACAAAAGCAAAAATACACACTGAAAAAAAAAAAAGACTTAATCAGATGACATTTTAACAAAAAAAGGCACAAAGAAGGTGTGTATTATGATCATAAAATGTTTTTTACTTTGAAGCAAAAGCAGGATGTTTGATTATAAAGTTTGCATGAGTCTTTGCACCTCCTTTTTACACTTTGTCACAATACAACCTCAAACTGCAATGCAAATTAATAGGATTTAAAGTGATAGACCAACACATACTTGTGTATAACTGTCGCATGGAAAAACAATTTAATCTAAATATAAATGGCCTCAAACTAGGTCTCATGTGCCAGAAAAACTCAGCAAATCATCATGAACACGTTATTCCAACAGTAGTAGAACATAGTGATGGTAGTATAATCTTCACCAGGGACAAGGATGCTGCTTAGACTAAATGGGAACATAGACAGAGCTACATGCAGGACATGCCTGGAAGAAAACCTGTTAAAGACTTCAAAAGATTTTATATGGGGATGGAGGTTCATCTTTCATTAGGAAAGCTCATATGTGCAAATCTGGTAAAGGCAGACCCCAAATGACTTTTATCTGTGTGTCCTTATCTTTCCAGCACATAAAATCATAATAAAATAGCATTTTGTGGCAACATGAGAAAATGTGAACAAGTTTAAAGGGTTGTTATGTTCATACAGCATCATATCAGGTTTATTGAAATATCCATTAGTGCTTGTGTCATGATGTTAGTTTAAGCTATCATACAGACATTGAGGCTAAAGTTTCCTGTTTTGTTTGGTAAATAAGAACCTTAATAAACCTTAACATTAGCTCACTTACATGCATACACATTCAAAAAGGAGTGTGTTGCAGTTCGATTAGCACAAGCATGAATGCCATCCGGTGTGTGTCAGGGGAGTCTTTGGAGAATGGCTCCACAACGACATTGATGAATGATCTGTCAAGATCATGTCCCACTCATGCCCACCTCCTCCTTACTCAGGAGAGGGACAATCGTTGTGGGGGAGAAAGGGGAGGGGACAGAGGTTATCTCTGCATGTGCTCCTGATGTGTGGGTGTTTGCTTGCATTGCTGAGTGTGTATTATTTTGGCAACCCTTGACCGACCATGTGAGTGGCATTGCAGAGGCATTACACGTGTCAGTAGTTTGAGGTCAGGGTGTGGGTGAAGTGGCAGGCAGCGCAGGGTTAAACACTCTGACCTCAGCAAAACCTTGAGGGGCACCCAGCTGTTTTAATGGGAAAAATCCATGATCCGTTTCCGATTCACACCAGAAAACGTATTACAGGAACAACACAAAGCTGTCATTGCCATGCTGTTTGTGATCAGGAGGTTTAACTTTGCTTGAATAGGTAAAATCATACTTGTTGTAAACCCTCTTATTTAGCAGATGGCAGATTTAGCCAACAGAATTCAGCAGCAGCAATAACATCCCCGTGCTCTCGCTGCAATAATGACATTCCCCTTGTTGTGCTTTTTACTCATTCCACCAAAGAAAATCACTACTTTTAGCACCAACCCAGGGTGGTTTCTGTGGCGACGGCCATGCATTAACAGATTTCTCCACTCAGACGCGATTCGGGATGCTGCCGTGCAGCTGTCATTAAACCACTATTGCGTGGCCTTCATTTCTCAACAGGAGTTTACCCTTGCAAACACCGAAATCCATTTGCAGACTCTAATTTTCTGTGATTCGCTGTGTGTTTATGTTGCAATGATGTGAAAGATTAGATGCAAGCGGCAAACCAAGCACAGTTGCAGAGTAATAAAATACCGGAAAGTGGAATAAAATAAGACATATGGGTGTGTTTCGCATGAATCTGCTGCATGTTGACCTTTAAGCTTGAGACATTAGAATTGAGGAGGAGGAGAGATGAAGAAGCCTCCACACCACCTTCTGTGTAACAGTAAAATAAGACAGAGGAGATGCAAGAGAGGTTGCTTTCTCCAGCACACTCTCGGTCTCCTTCTAAGCCCTCCCTTTCTCAATCTGTTCCTTGATTACTTTTTAATGATTGCTGCAGCCTAAGACGAATGGCTGTGTTAAATGAGCAAATTAGACAAGGGAGCTGAGTGCAGGAGCATTTGTTAGAGCAGGAGTAATGGATCGGGTAGCCATTGTTTACTCTTCTCCATTCACCAACTGGGTCTGCTATTGTGTTCTGCAGGCTCAAAGCAGTGACATGAGTACTGCAGGTCGGTGTTATAAATTATGTAGCACATAAACTTTTTGACCACCCCATAGAAATCTAATTATTGGGTAGTATTTTCATTTTATTTTCCCATGATTTTATTGATTTTTACATTTTTCATTATGATTGAAAACGTAGAAACACGTCTTGGAAACACTGGGATGCATTTAATTGCACCTTTGTGTTAATTTATTTTAATCTAAGACATCAAAAATGTCTTAAGAATTTGTCATGTCTGCCACAAACAGTGCAAACTGTTTTTAGGCTGATCTTTTTTTTTTGGCTTTTGCTGCTGTACAAACGGTTGTTTTTGTGAATACATTTAAGGACATCAACGTAAAAGTGACTAAAGCAATCCCAGAGCTGGGCAGAAGTTTACATATAACTTCTGCAATGAAAAGGTATTTGTCCCTCGAGTCTTATGTGAGAAAGGGTTCTCTCAGTTACAGCAAGTTATCCATGTCTTAAAACAGCAAAGCAGTCCTAGACCATTACACTGCCACCACTATGTTTAACTGACCTTGTAACCTTTTCCATGTTGACTTTTTGATCAGTGCAAAGGTAACAGGTGGTCCCTTTTCTCGTAAGCCGTTGGTTGCATCCTATATCTTTATGAATTGTATTTATGCATATTTTGTTCTTTATAAGATAGGCTTTTGAATTCTGTTCATAGTTCTGTTGGGAGGCAGTAATCACATTTCTGCAACAGAATGTGATTACTGCCTCCCAACTTTTGAGGGGGAACTGTGTTGTTGCTGCCACATTAACAGCAAGCTCCCCTGCAGGGTCTGTGTAATTCTTCCCACCCTGGCAGGCTGACAGGGAGTCAGGCATGGACAGTAAAGGCTGCTCCCCTGGCAGAGACGAGGCCATGGTTAGTTCTCCGTGGATATGGGCACTTGCTATGGATCATTACATTCCTCAGCGGAGCAGCTGCTGTTTGTGTGTACGTGCACTCTTGTCTGCTTGTGACAAAATGAATGAAGGAGAAACTGAAAGCAAGAAGGGCTATTAATATTAATGCTATTTTGTCCCATCAGAGATTCCTTTTTATTATTGCAGTGTTAGTTCAATTCCAGATGTGACCGCCCCCCCACAGACTTGTCAGCCTCTTAATCTCTGTAAATCCTTATAATAAAACAGTTGGAACTGTATCGATCTGTTAGTCAGAGATTGGAACTGGACAGTTTTACTTTCAGTGGCTCTGAAATATTGAAAAGTCTTTTTTTTTGGGGTTGTTTTCTAATTATTAAATGAAGCAAAACTAATAACTTCCACTATTTTCCATTTCTAAGCACAAGTCCCAATAGCGTGTTTTTAGTTTAAAATGCAGTTTGTTTCCTGCTGGATTCTAATTTTCTACGTTGTGGTTTAGTCTTCAGCAGGTCCAACACCCGAAATGACCTTGAAAACCTGATAAATGATCTCTAAAACAAATGCAAATATTTTTGAAAGATGTAAAAATATTATAGAACCCCAGATGCTTACATGCGACTTCTCCTGTTTTAATGTATTAATATATTTTTGCATTCATAATTGGAAATAAATGTTGACACTGGTTGAGGTCACATGCTTATATTTATGGCTACATTTTATTCATGTTTTAGCTGACAACACTAAAAGTCAGACGTTTTACTGTCTTTTTGCTGGAGGGCATTTCCATTTAATTAACCTTTGACTAAACTATAAAGGTTTTCATTTTCTAAACAAACAGTTGAGGTCCACATTAAATTCTCATAGGCCGAGTAGGCAGCTGAATAAAAATTGTCTGTAGAGAGAGATGGCCGTTCAGCTATTAGAGTGACTGCCATTTCCAGAGTGGGCTATTGCTGATCTCCCCAATTATAGTGAGTAATTATTATTATTAGAGATGTAAGATAGATTGGTTAAGTGTATGGAACAGGGAAACTGGAAGATTCTGACTTGTTATCTTATTTGCCAGCGTTTGAGTTGCTCAGAGGTGTGTGATTTGAAAAGTTTGCCCTCTCTCTGTGTTTGCATGAATGTGTCTGGGGATATGAAGCTGCTTTCCTGTTCCTGGGCCAGCTATTAGTCACGCAGGAGTGGCTAATCTGTAATGGCTGCTGTCACAGCTCTGCCGTGGCTCCTGGTGATGGGTGCATCGTGACAAATGTGCACATACACACACATCACTTTGAGCCTCCAAAAACACACAGCACAGAAGTTCAAAACTAACAGATATGTGCACACAAACACACTGATTCACTTACACACAAAGAATCCTCCATTCGTCTAGTAGTATTAGGACTTCTGACAAGTTCTCCAGCACTAGTCATCATTCTGGCTGCTGGTGACATGTTTAGAAGTTGGAGACCTCTTGTTACATTGCACAGCAGACTTGATCTGACCCGACACTACCATAAAATATAGTCCATCTTTCCTCTCACTATGTTGTAGTTTGTTGATCTGACTTTTGAAAGCTCTTCTGGCATAGGCTTGAGAAGTCTGGACAAGTAAGAAATACAAGCATTTTCCAAGTGTGGATCAGTATGTGAAAAGAAAATGGAAAAGGGGAAAATATTTCAAATCCTTATTTTGTGAACCATTGTGTGCAGGACAGGCTCACAGTTCCAATGTTTACAGGAAAAATGAAAAAAATACATAAATAATAAAACATCCCACAAGCTAATGCTCCTTTGCCTTTTTCTCTGCATATAGAGCACTGTGGTTGTGGAAAAGTCCATCCAGGATCTTATGAGCCTGATGCAGGATCTGAGTGCATACTCCAACCAGTTCCTGGAGATGGTCTGTGACAAGCTCAAAGAATACAAGGAAATCTGCAACACAGCCTATAGGTAAATAAAAGGAAACGGAAGAAGAAACAAAAATTAGCTGTGAAGTGGTCTCCATATGTGCTCCCCTGGGACCAACAAACACCTTTCCAGATAAAGAAAAGGCCGGAAGATATGGTGGGAAAAAAAGGAGTGATAAACTGCAAAGGACATGCAAGAAAGAACTTGCTGGGAGCCCATCTGGTTTAGGTCACAGGTCATTCTCGGGCTCTTTGGGGCCCCTGAGCAATAAAGACAAGACCTGCAGAGTGTGTCTAAATGGTTATGTGTATTTTCTGTTCCCTGTGTTTGATGTAGAGTGTAAATTCTATTATTTAGAGTGCCTTGCAAAAGTATTTAAACCTTTGAACCTTTTTACACACATTTCATTGGATTTTTTTTATGACAGACCAGCATTGTAACATTAAAAGTAAAAAAAAATCTGAACAATTTGTGGGGCAACTGAATTGAGTTACCCTGGGTTTAGTAGAAGCACTTATATAATTAAAGCTGCAGCTGTTTTGGGGGAATGTCTCTTCCAGGTTTACTTAGTCTTGCAACAGGTTCCCAATTGGATTTAGGTCTGGACTTTGGACCATTTCATCACAAAAATGTGCTTTAATTTAAACCTTTCCATTGTAGTTTCGACTTTATGTTCACCTAATTATTAAATAGAGGCAAGTATAAATACACCTATTCTGTACATACTTGAGAGGTATACTATAGGAAAATCTGGAGAAGTTCATGGATTAGCACTATAAGTCTCTTTTAGGCTTACCCATTCCTTTATTCCATTATTTTAACTCTTTAAAACTGTTGAATCTTATGTCTTATAGGTTGTTTGAATTTTTCTGGATTTTCTGGATTTTTCTGGTCTGTCCTCAGGGGTATTGTCCAGTGTGAGGAAAAACTAACAATAAGTGCTTCCTGGGCTAAAGATGAGGACATCAGTCGTCTCCTCCAGTCCCTTCCGAACTGGACAAACATGGCACAACCCAGACAGACGAGACAGAAGAGGGAAGATGAAGAGGACTTTACACGGTATGCACTAAACACAGCCAAGAGGAAAGAAGCTATTAGAACTCATCTGCAGACACATACTACTGTGCTTTAGGAATGTTGTTTAAACAATATTAAACTTCTGCTGTGCTTTTAATCAAAAATAAAACCCATAAAAGAAGTCATGATTGCTCTTTTAAGCACCTTGTATCTGAATGAAGTGAAGAACAAAAAAATACAAAAATAAGGAGATTCTATGAAGAACAGAAAGGGGATTTGAGTCTTATCAAAATAGCCTTTGAATGTGCATCCTCTGTAGGAAACACTGAGGCTCGCTGAAGTGGAATGGTAAATAAATAAATTGGTTATGTGGCAGAGAAAGTCAATCTGTTGAGTGCACTCCGCTTCCGTCTCTCACACTTGCTTTTTTTTTTTAGACACAAACATACAGAGCAGCTCAGAGATAGCAAATGCAAGAGGACAATCAGGGCGTTTGATTTGAGATGCTTTCATCGCCGTGAAATGGTGGATTAACTGCTGCACCGCTCTCAGCCCAGTACTTTAATAAAGCCCTGTTATTAAGCTAAATACCCCTCAATGTTACTCATTTTTCTGTCTTATTTTTTTTTAAACACTGTCATTTGAAGGATCTTGAATTTGTGGGCGTGCTGGTGGCTCTGGAGGCCAGTCCATATGTCCACCATGGTTCTCTAACTCTCCAGTTCTCCCATCTGTCTTTTCTGTTTATAATCATCTTTCAACCACAAGTGGTTTCAAATAAAATCCACACCATTTTCTAAATGATCTTAAGATTCTTTTTTTCTCTCCCAACAATTCATAATCTCAAAATACCTTCTTAATTGTAATATAATACCATTCTATACCCAGGCATCCATCTACCTATTCACACACTACCATTTTTTTCCTCCATCTTAAGAATCACAGTAAAGGTCGAGGCAGTAATTCACTCCCATGTCCCTAGCCAAATCAGCTTGATATTATGACACATTTTTCTATCATAATACACACACACACACACACACACACACACACACACATATTATATATATATATATATATATATATATATATATAAATAATATGTGTGTGTGCCTCTTTTCAAGCATTTGTACTAGAATTAAATATAGTTTGCCAGAGAATATGTTTTTGATCCCTCAGAGCGCTCATATCATGACATATATGCTACAGACTTTTAAAGTTTGTAGCATATAAACTTTATATGCTACAAAGTTTATAAACTTTGTATATTTCTTAAAATGGTATTTGAATAATACTTAAGGGCTTTCATATGATGCCTTCCAAAATTATTCATGCACCCTAAACTTTTTTTTTTTTTTTTTTTTTTCCAATTTGTCACATTACAACCCCAAATTTTGTGGGATTTTCTTGGTACTTTCTGTGATAGACCAACACAAAGTAGTGCTTAATTGAGAAATGGAAGGAAAATGATACATGGCTTTCAAAATGTGTTACAAACAAAAGCCCCCTTGAGTGAGGGCTTCGTTAAACCTACAAATAAAGCTGAATCGAGGGATCTCTCTACCAGCTTTGCAAGTCTATTGATTTTCATTTTTGCCAATTCTTCCTTTGCAAAGAAGCTCAGTCAGATTGCACGGAGAGCATCTGTGAGCAGCAATTTAAAAGTCGTATTGAATTTACGACAGCTGTTGATTTTGACTGAGCCATTCTAACACTTGAATATGCTTTTTTCTGGGTTTGAATTCCAGCCTGGTGTCATTTGGCCTGGAGTTACATGTTCTCCCTGTGCATGTGTGGGTTTTCTCAGGGTATTCCAGCTTACTCTCACAGTCAAAAAAGTAGTCCAAGTACGGGCGTGTGTGCATAGCTTATTGACTTCTGTTTTATTAATCTTTGCAGTTGTCTTTGGTCACATAAACATTATATCACAGTGGCCATATATTTAATATATTTATGAGTAATTGTGTGAGGAACTGTTTCTTTTCAGCGCTGCTTTCGCTAAGGAGTCAGAGGTGCTGACGGGGAACCTGGGAGATAAATTAATCCCCCAGAACGAGATCCTACGAGACGTCAGCGACCTCAAGGCTCTGGCCAACCTTCATGAGAGCATGGAGTGGCTCGCTGGTCGCCTTAGGTCGTTCTTCAGCAACCTGCCTCAGATGTCCAGTAAGTACATCTATTAACAGTTAAACTGGAATCTGTTGTGATTTATTGAGAAACTTAAATTATGCACTGAATCTAATATTTACAAAACTAACACCAGCATATGCAGTACTTTACCCACTTATGTCTGGCACAATAACGCCAACGTAGACATCTGTTGTTGTTTATTCCTTCTGCAGGAAACTCAATATTGTTTTTCGGACAATAAGGGTTTGACTTATTAAATGCAAACAATCTCTTACTTTTAGTTATTTACCTTTCCCTTTGATTCTTTATGGGCTTTATACAGTTAATGGGAGAAGTTGGGATAATCCACAGTTTACAGTGTATAGATAATGACGCAGACATGCAGCTTAACTGAGGTTTAGCATTAGATTTATACATTATTTATAGCTTTCAGAAAGATATTCTCGGATTAATTACAGCACTTGAATGTGGATAAAGGTTTTTCTCATCTGTACATGCAGTGTGTCTGTTGCAACACCTCTCAGACGTTCCTCATTACATTCTTGAGTGTGTGTATGAAAAACATTCATTACCTTCTTCACTAGAGTTGTCAAAGAGCCCCTTAAACACACAGACATGCATGCAAACTCCTATTATCCTTGGTTCTGCTTGTGTTCCAGTGTATCGCCTAATCAGAACTCTTACGTTCACACAGACCTGAGTCATCACCTAATGTATCGTTAATGCTGCTCTATCGCCTCTTCTGTATTTATGCAGAACCTGAAGCATTTATGTTGCACTTTTTAATCACTTATACCTAGTTTTTGTCATCATTATTAATATGAGTATTTTTAATCTTAGATTTTGTTTATTTTTTTTATTATTTTTTTTAATCCTTTGTAAGGTAAATAATAAGAGTAATGATCAGAGTTTGAAACATTTGTTATTGTTGAACCCTTTTCAGATGAAGGATTCACAACAGTTATGGCTTCTTCCTTCCTATCTATCTATCTATATCTATATATATATATATATATATATATATATATATATATATATATATATATATATATAGATATAGATAGATAGATAGATAGATATAAATAGTAGTGGAAACAACTGAATATTCCACATTTTTGCACAAGCATACTAATGTAACACTTTTGAGGGTTTGATTGCACATTTCGTACGGCAAATATGGAAGCCTACATTTTCCTTAAGGACATAATAGCTTCACTGCTGTTTAAGAAATTAGATGCTACCAAGTTGCAAAAGGTTTAATATGTTGCAATTTTTAATACAAAGAAGAGGCTTTATTCTGCCACTGGTGACAGGCAAATCCCAAAAAAAAATGAAATTTTAATAAAATCAAATCTTATCTCCAATTGCACCCTTACTACATCTCTATTCCTGCTTAATTGCATGTTAAGTCAGTGGAATTGGGCATCTAGTGCTGAACAAAAGTATTGCTGTGCAACATATAAAGGATGATGCTAAAACTGGTATATGATTAGTAGTTAAGGATTTGGTGCTAAATTAAAGCTCAGTTTCTGTATTTTTTAGTAAGTCTGGTCTGCATTTGACCATCTCTAATTCCAAGTTGTACATATTTTGGCTTCTCAGAACCCAAATACATTATTCTTTCCTCAGATTATTTGAAACACAGTTTTAGATTTCTGAAACTTTTATTCTAATTTTGAAAGCACACAAAAAAGGATAATTTTCAATGCATTTTTGAGTTTGCAAAACTTTAGATTGATTTTTCATACTTGTCTCACACTGTTTTTACATTCTTTATGTTTCTAATAAATTACGTAGTGAAAAGCTGAATCAGCTCTATTGGGGAAATGGCTGCATGCTTGGTTGAGTGTGGGACAGCAGAAAGAGGGTCTTGCCCTGGGTACAATTTATGCAACAACCACCACTGAGTGCTTGTAATGCTTAATTGTTTCTTCACTGTGAAAGGATCCTAAAAGTAGGGATTGGTTTGTTTTTTTACTTAGCAAGGTAGACACCCCTTGCACAGAAAAATAAGACGTAGGAAAGTTCTAATGTTCTCTGTCATCCAGGAGAGTGTGTTTTTAAACCTAAAAAGGCTAATTAGGTTGCAGCAAATCAGTGATATTTCTTTATCCTTTTGATCCCTAATTTGAAGTGGTGCTCAAACTAATTTAGGAGCATAGATCCAGCCCTAGACCCACCTTTTTGAAAAAAATGACAATGCTTTGCTCAGAGATGTCTTTGTCAAATCTTTATCTTTAACTTGTCCAAGCCATGAATCTGCCTTTTTGAATTGATGTGAGTTGACCTAAAAGAGGGAAATGTCGATAACCACTTAAAAATCATGAGTAATACCTTAAGGAGGATGGGCTGCTGACCTATCTGTGATCTGCTCCTGTAGGCTAAGATAAGAACATGTCTGCAGGGGGCGCAGACTAGATTGCAAGAAAAACTGTTTTAAAAAAATCCACATCTGATAAAACTGCAGATGGTTGTCAGAATTTGGCTTCAATAGCAAAAATCCATGGTACCAACCTGCCAAATGCCAGCAGACCAGGCTGTCCATGGTGGCATGAGGGAAGCTTCTTGGCACTGTTTTAATACTTTTTCAACACTGTTTAAACACAGTTTATAAGAACAGTTATAAACTGATCTTTCATATACTAACTCCGAATCAGTTTTACCAATATACCACCCTATTTTATTTTAAAAAGTGGGTTTTTTTCTAAATCATAGTGAATGGGTTACATTATATGTGAAAACTTTTGTAGGTTCACATATCTAGGTGTGCAGTCAGAGAGATTGGTAATTTATGCTCCTTTCTGAGAGGAATAAAGAGGCCTTCAACCTTTATCAGCCTTTGTCACAACTCTCTGGCTTCAGACTTGTGATTACTCATTGAACTTGCACTATTTTGCCGCTCCATATCGCAACTTTTCTTCTAGAAATGAAATAATTAAATATGAAATATTCTTATTTGGGTTTGACTTTGTCACAGCCGTATCTCTCTCTATGCACTTCTTTTCCCTCTCGCCCTGACGGCAGCTTTCTTCGTCTTCTCACAGATAAGAATTCAATAAAAGTGCGGGAAAGGGACGTGACATAATTATCATTAATTCCTGCGGGTGGCACTAATGGGAAGGATAGGGCAGTAACTTATCATGCTGGGACAGCCTACTTATTGTTCATTATTTAGTGTTTGGTGAGCTGATGGCGGACTACATGTGCGTGGGTTTGCTAGGTGATGTGTGGTTGTGTGTGTACACAGCCGTGCACTGTGTGTGAGATGGGACAAGGCTACGGCAGGGGAAAAAAGTGCCCACCTTATCTCATCCTCCAACCCGCCACCCCCGCATAGCTCACGTCTATTTCTCTCCAAATTGGATTTTATATTACAAAAGCAGTCAGGTATGAACAAGTCATTTTCCTCTTCTCTCCTTGTTTTGCCATTTTCTTTCTTTCTTTCTTTCCAAATTTCCACTTCTTTTGCTTCATTCTTTTTTCATTCTTTTTATTTTCTTTTCCTCCCTCCTTTTGCCACATTATCCAGCAGGTCTTTCTTCTTTTATCCTGAAATGAAAGGTATTTGTGTCTTGAATGTGGTCACAGCAGTGTGATCGGTGAGATTAACATGAGAATATCAGAAGAATTTTGATAGCTTTAACTTTCTCACTGATGAATCAGTTTTTGTATGTGCATATGCAAATTGAAACATCTTTTGAATTTTCTCCCAGAGATTGTTACAGATGTCTTAAAAGCAAAGAATCTGCATGTGTGTGATTAGTAATGACGTGTGCATGGATGTATTATCTGTCTTGGTGGGCAGCAGGAAGGGATCTCATCATTTGTCTGGTCTGGTTGAGGTACTGGTCTCTTCTAATCTGTGCTCACAATATTTATTCAAGAACACAAAGGCTTGGAAGGCAACATCAGCATGGCATCCATTTCTGTTGCATTGCCTTGAAAGAGTATTATTATCTAAATTATGTTAAACTACAACATCAAGCTTCAAATGGCGTATAGTTTTGAACAAGTGTGGCCCCCTTTACCCAATATCCCAAAAAATGAACCAAGGCAACCAAGTGCCTTCAAAAGTCACCGAATTAGTAAATAGAATGCAGCTTTGTATAATTTAGTCTCAGTATAAGTGCAGCTGTTCTGCGAAGGCTTCAGATGTGGACATCAGTGAACAAACAGCATCAGTAAGACCAAGGAGCACAGCAGACAGGTCAAGGGTGAGGTTGTGGAGAAGTCTAAAGTAAGGTTAGGTTATAAAACAAATAAAATCCCAAGTTTGGACACCTTCCAAAACACTGTTCAGTCTATCATCTGAGAATAGAAAGAGGAGCATAAAGTTGCAAACCTACCCAGATATGGATGCCTACCTAAAAGGCCCATGGTAACTCTGGACTAGTCACAGAGAGCCACAGCTCAGATAGGACATGATTTCGATAGTACAATTATTAGTCGTGCACTCCATATCTGACCTTTATGAAAGAACTGAGGAAGAAAACCATTGTTCAAACCAAGCAATAACAAGTTATGCTCGCTGTTTGTCAGAAGGAGCACAATGTTTTGGTCAGAAGAGACCACTATTTAATTTGTTTTTTTGGCCTATGTGCTTTGATGAAAATCCAACACTGCATATCAAACTGAAACCCCATCCCCATGGTGAAACAGGGTCAAGAGAGCATCATACTGTGGTTACTATTTTATTGATCAGAAGTGAGAACAGGGAATCTGATCAGAGATGTCTGGATGCTAAACATACAGGCAGATCTCCAGTGAAGTCCTTCAGATTGAAAGGTAAGTATGTGTTAAAAATTTTCAGTTCTAAACTTCAGAAGACTTGGAATTAATCTTCACAGATGCTCTTCATTCAACCTGAGCTGCAGTTGTTTTTGCAAAGAACAAAGACAAACAATTTGCTTTGCAAATGTGCAAAGATGATAGAGACATACCCCAAAACACTTGGCAGACAACAGGTGGTTCCACAAAGTCTTGTCTCAGGAGGACAGGATAGAAATACCCACTATAATTTTCAGATTTCTTTTTTTTTTTTTGTAATTTTTTTTAAACAATGTATCTATTTTCTTCTTTGTCACAATTATGCACTTGTTCCTTATAAAATATATTGAAGTTTTTGGTTCTAACTTGAGAAATTGCGACAAGATCCAGAGGTATGAAAGCTTTTCCTAGGCATTTGTTTTTGCTCTATTCGTTTGAATTTAAGACCATTTTTGCCCAGCAACACTTTCTAAAAGTGTGGATTAGTTAGTGGTGTCAGGCTGACTACTGTATCGTTAGGTGGGTGTATAAACAGATCTTCAGTTTCATCTACTGGGTTTCAACCACGTAGAGTTGTGGTCTCATAGCAAGATGTTCTCTTAGGAATAACTCATCTTAACCATAACAAGTGCATTGCTTTCTCCTTTAGATGTGCTTTTTCTCTGCTTTTATTTGACAGGGAATTTAATTAAGATGGTGTTGTATTAAATGCAGTTGGCCAGGAGGACTAGTTAAAGTTGGAGGTGATGCTCTTTTATTTCTATCATCCATTCTTTTTCTCTGTTCACTGAGTATCTTTCAGTTCTTTCATGTTTTTCGGAATAATTTAGTAATATAAATCATCTAGACTAATTGCCAGTTTTTCTCCTTCTGCTGTTCTGTTTCCCTGGATAGAAATTCAGAGTTTAGTTGCAGATGTTCTTCATCCACCAGAGGCAGCAAAATAAATAATGTCTTTCCTTATTACCAAGTCAGTCATTTAGAAATCATTCATTACTGAACCCCTGCAAGACATTGTCTCTTGTTTTTTTGTTTCATGCTTCCTGTTGAGTGTGTTGTGTACTTTTACAGTTTTTAGCTTCTCCAATCGTCTTGTCTGATTGTTGTCTTTATTCTCACAAAACCATGCTTTCTGTAATGCAGGACAGGGCGTATACGTTTGGATGTACAGTATGTCCCTTTCTGTTTGCATGCTGTGTGAAGATTCTATGGCTGATCTCCTTCTTTAATATCTTCCACCCTCATCTTCTGCAGATGGCAAGCAACAGACGTTTGCCTTAGACGAAATTCAAAAATAATTGGATAAACGCTGAGCACAAACACACTCAAACATATGCATGCCACTTGGATGTGTGAAAAGACACAGGATATGCACATACATATTATCATGTTAAACCATGCAGATAAAAACAAGTCATAACTAAGATGGTTGCAATGTGATTATAGGGAACTGAATAAGCAGAAAAAAGAGCAGAAAAGTTGTCAGTCAGGACCAATGAGTTGTCTCCTTTTGCCCGTCTGTCCCTTACTCTAATGGTGCCCCCCATGCTGTGACTCCTCCCTCGCATCATCAAAGCGGCATAGGCCTGCAGCAGCAGGAAACGGAGTGTTTTTTTAATGTGTGTGTGTTTGTGATGGTGCGTTTCATGGACACCCCCTGGAGAGACCTCCAGCTGTGTGTGCCACAGTAATCCCTTTTTTTACTCTGTCAGAGTGACTGATTGTAATGCACATGAGAGGAAACGGGCCTTCGAGTCACTTTCATGCATATACCCATGTGCATATACATTGACACTTCATGGGGTAAAAACAGCCCCAGGACTGGAGCTTGGTACACGTCCTTTCCCACAAATACAACAACAAGCCAACAGAAGGGAAAGCACACACTAAGCCCTGAAGAGTTCACAATGTCGTTTTCCTTACATGTTTCTGTAACATGTTATTTAATCCCAAAATGAAAAATTCACACTTTTTTTTATACAGCCATCATACTGATAACCTCAGCAAATACATGACTTTTTTTTTTTTTTTTTTTTTTTGTGCCTCTACCAGATGCAGTGCTGGTAAAAAGCTTATTTATGCCCTTTCCCTTGGCGTGATGGTGGAGCTTTATGGATGCCTTTGAGCTGTTCTTTATTTCATGGTTCAATGATGATACAGAACAAGTCTAGAAGGACATTTAGAAACAATAATGGTGTGGACAGGTGGAAATTTATTGTGAAATGTTTCAATTCTACACAGAATCAAAGCAACATACGTTCAAACATGTTCAAAATAAATTTGTGCAAAGTAAACCTCAAACATATTTTTTCATAGCCATCAACTATCTTTAACCATTATTTTGGCTGGATATTTAACTAGTCTCCTTTGTAGAAGTTGGGGCACCTATTTAAATATGTTGGCTCCCTGTCAAAGACTTGGCTTGTCCACATATTGCAGAAATTGTCAAAAGGATTGATGTTGCAGCCATTGTAGCAGCGTCATGGATGCTTAATCCATTCCACAGTCAGGTTTGATGTGTTTGGGATCATTGACCTGTTGAAAAATCCAGTTGTGTCCAAGTCCAGCCATCCAGCTGTTGTGTTGAGGTGAAATTATAGAACTTGGAGTTAGTCTCCTTCATTATCCATTCAACATTGTACTACCTATAGTAACACGGCCCCATAGCATGATGGTACTGCCACCATGCATAAAAGTTGGTTTATAATGCTTTGGTTTGAAGGCCTTGCCTTGAGTGCTCCAAACATACTTCTTCTAACTTCTCACTATGACACATGGCTCGTTTTTTTTTCTATTGTAAACTTTCCTTCAGAAGGCATGCAGCTTGTTTATGTGGCCAGACAAGCTTAAATGTGTCCGTTTTGGAGCAAGGGTTTAGTTCTTGGTCAGCACCCCTCAGTTTATTTAATTGTACATCTTCTCTATGTACAGGGACACTGATATCCAAGTAGTTGCCAGGTCGTGGTAGGTTCCAGCTGTGGTGGTTCCTTGATTTTTTTTTTTTTTTTTTTTTTTTTTTTTTTGCACATCCTAACTATTTTTCTTTTTTCTGAGGGTCACAGACTGTAAGCTGGGGTCAGATGAATGAAACTTGCTTAGATTTGGGTTTCCCAATAGGACAGTAACCTCTAACACACCTTTAAACTGGGTTTTGAATGTATAAAACAGGCTTCTGGAATGGTGTGTATTAGTTAAGGGTGTGACTCAGATGTTCCCAAGTCATCTTTTCCAAGTCGAGACTCAAGTCTTTGAGGGGAGGTCCAAGTCAAATCTTTAGGGTACAAGTCTAAGTCGAATCTAAAGTTCTTTATTTTTGCAACTCAAGTTGCTATCTCTAAGGTGAGTATATATTTGAGCCTGTATCTATATTATTGACCATGAGTGGATAAAAGCAAATCCATGGTAAATTCAAACTTGTACACCCACAGTTTAATCATTTCAATCCTGCATTGAACCTGTGTTCTGTGTTATTGTTGCACCCTGAAAATAAACAAAACCAAAAAAATGGTTCAAATGCATCAATAAAAGCCCAGCATGTTGAGATGCATGTCTGTGTTGAGTGCATGTAAATGTATTACAAGCACTGTAGCAAGACTTGTCACTAGGTGAAGATGATCTAATATAAGACAAACATATGGATCCCCTGAATAATATGACTGAATTAGGTGAGCAGTAAGAAAACAGATCACTACCAGAGGACTGTCCTAATTAATTTGTATTCTTATAAATGTGCGTAGAAATAACTTTCATCCTTACTTTTTGTTTTTAGTCTGCATTGGGTAGATTTTATATGTTTAAGAAAACTACATGATTGTCTTGGTTCAGTTAGATTTCTGACACAAAGTGCTTCACTGCCTCTACCTGCACCAAGTAATCAAATGAGACTGACACTGCAGCATTGTGTCCTCCCACACAATGCACATATACATTATCAGGTTTACTCAAGGAGACTGTTAATTAGGATGTAAGCTTACACTTACAGTGCAAACATACATTGGGCACATTTGTGCACACAGGCCAACACATCACATGCAAGGTTTTAATGAGAAACCGTATTTATTCCCTGTTTTTTATCTGTCTTTGTCAGATACACAAACTGTAAGTGCAGCTGTCACCAGTCTGTCACTCACAATGCTGGCTGTGTTTGCTTTGCTGATTGGAAAGACAGAGCATACACCTCATGGCTGTTTTCTCAAGACCATCGGTTTGTTATCTTGCAAAGATTCATTTAAAGTAACTGCAGTAAGGGCAGTAAAACATATTGAGCACATGCAAATTGTGATTGGATGTTCTTGGGATTGCACTCACCATCCAAAAGCAGCAGAATAGTGGATATAATCTTTGAAAAAGAAAACCCTGTCATGTGAAAGGACAGAAACCGCTTAATATTATGTTTTTTTTTTTCCTTAGTTCAGTTTATAGATGTCCAGAGAACTAGATTATATTTTAAAAATCTTCAGCTCTTTTTTTCACTGTTACACCCACATTATATGTAACAGTAATGCATAGGAAGACCCAATGCCTTCAGACAGTAACATTCCAGCATTGCCTTACTTCAGTTTTGATACTGTAGCGTACACACCAAATAGGTTAAGCTTACACATTTTTTTTATATAGCAAAAAATTCCGCTGCAAAAGTTCTCATGCACCACTTTCAGTGCATGTGTAAATCATTGCTACAGAATCGATGCAACTGTGACTGAAACACTGGAAAAAAATATCCTCTCACTATGCTAGGCTGTCTACACTGATGATGATTCACTCACCTTGGCATGCTGGATGCTTGAAACTCAAAGTGATGCTGACAGTTTGCCCTACTGTATGGTATAATTTAGGTAATATATATTATTTCTTTGTTGCTCAAAGGCCCAACAGTCCTCTTTTCAGATGAAAATAAATGTTGCATTTCATTTGAAAATCAGGGATTCGGAGTCCCAAGGAAGAGTGGAGAGGTACAGACACCAAGCTGCTGGTGGTCCAGAGTGGAGCTTCCATAGTCGGTAATCATATGCTGAATTATGCCATCCGGTTTGGTCAGTGGGGATTTATCAAGTCCAAGGCAGCACAGCTGTCTGCAGGGACATTTTAAAGCACTTCATGCTTTCCTTTGGTCAAAAGTTTTAGGGATGTGGTGTTTTGTTTTTCAAGCAGGACTTGGCACCTTCCCACATTACCACAAGTACCACTACCTTGTTTAATTTCTGTAGTCTCACTATACTTGATTGGCCAACAAACCGGCCTGACCTGAGCCCCACAAAGAATCCATGGAGTATTATCAAGAGAAGGATGAGAGACACCAGAAAAACAATGTGAATGAGTTGAAAGCTGTTATGAAAGCAATATAAAACCTCAGCAGAGCAGCGTGTAGAGAATTTGGACATAGTTTCTAAATTAAAATTATTTTTTAATTGGTCTCATGAAATGTTCTAACTGAATTGAATTTCTGACATAATAATAACATTTGATGATATTCTAATTGAGGTGCACCTGTACATCATAATTAAGACAGAACAGCACATTACTGTGGGTTTTAAGTAGTTTACCACTGCTCTGGCCTTAGCTATACATACATATGTGGGTGTGTTAGTGTGTGTGTTGATTTGTACCAGCTTGCAGTCATGTGTGACCTTCGAAAGGGCAGAAAGAATAAGTAGGGAGGTGGCTTTGACTGCGGCACATCGATCCCGGACCCCTGCATTCTCCTGCTCAACAGTCACTCTCTGTTCACACACACTGCATACACATCCATGCATGCCTCATTGGCCAAATAGACTTGCATATGAGTGACGGGGCCAATTTCTCTCCTTTTCCTACTCTTGTTAATTTATGGCCATTGATCTACACTGAGCTGAATTTATATATACTCATCGTGCTCTCAGACTTTCTCACATTCACACAAGCCATTCGGCTCTTTTGTGTCGCTTACAATGCCATACAGTGACACATGCTCCTGCTGCCTCAGCACAAGTTGTGTGAAGAAAGTATGGGAACATGCTGAAGGACTCAGCAAATGTGTGAAGTTGAACTCGTGGTGCTGCAACACACTTGAGGAAATGAGCTGGGCTCATTTGCATTTACACTGATATCCCTATGAAGTGCATATTATAGTAAAGGACATTACAGTAAAAATACGCCTGTTTTTTGGGTGACCAAATCTCAGGAGTATTCAGGAAGACTGATTCCTTGTACCTTGTTGTTTGTCCCCAGGTGCTTCTCCGTCCACCGCAGACAGCCAGGTGCTTGGTGAGAGCGAACGTAGCAGGGAGCAGATTCTCCAGACTCTGAGCGATCTGTCACGGGGCTTCCAGGATATTGCTGACCGTTGTCTGCTGGTGTTGCATCTGGAAGTCAGGTATGAAAAAGAAACTCAGGAATGTGAAAGTTTATTAGTGTGTTTTAAATTGTTATTGTCTTTTAGATCCAGTCAAAAATTAATATACACTCATTGGTGTCATATTACTTTTGAACTTTTAATGATGCATTTGAGTCACTCTTTTCTCTTGTGGAGTGATTTTACATTTAACAACCTCACAGAGTTTTAAAAACAAGAATCGGGAGCACAAGTTGGAATTCATTGTGAATTTTCACCAATCTCTATAGAAACAATTCATATACCAAAAAATGGAATGCTTAGAAATGTTTGGATAGATATCTTATGGCAAGTTGCAGAGAAAATGCATGCTTTTAATAGCCATCAACAGACTTATGGAATAATTCTGGCTGAATATTCATCTAATCAGTTTGGTAAAGCTTGTTGAAATTAATGTTTCCTTATGAATATTCCTCTATATTACTTCACACATACATCATTGAACTGTTTAATAGTTCATTATTATTTGCTATATATTGTATACAGAGCAGGTTGACTTGAATTATAATCTGATAATAATCAAATCTCTGATCAGTTACACTTATAGTAGCTGATTTTTTTTTTTTTTTTTTTTTTTTTTTTTTAGAGGTTTTAATACCAACCATCTCCATTCATTGTTAGATGAATGACATGCAACAAAACAACCACACTCTCTGCCGTGTCTTCTATTCCACACTGGCAGGGTTGTAATTTCAGCTAAACATCATCATAAGCCTTTACTAATCAACATTCTTATTGTACTTAGAAATGTCGCTTTACCCGCTAAATATTGCAACACTGCCTATATAAAGTTCTGAGAAAGAATTAAGACACCCCATTAAAGTTTTTTCAAAAGAGATGTTTACATGTTCACCTCTGATCTTTTTTGTTATTAATTATCTCTGAAAAGAATATGATTTAATTAAAGGTAGATGACAAAAATGAACCATGTTTTAGTCATTAAACAATAACTAAGTTAATTAATTTTGTTTGAATTTTTTTTGTGGCATTAAAGGTGATTTTTTATTTTTTATTTTTTTATTTTAATTTTTAATTTTTTTTTTTTTTTTAACATGACTACATGGACTTTGTTTACCGCCTATTTTTATCTGTAAGCATATAACATTACTGCACTGATGTAATTGTGTTTTGTCACCCTGTTCTAACACAGCAGCACAGAAAGTGTGCTATCAAATCCAGTGTGCAAAAATAATTTGTCTTCATAAAAATGCTTCAGTTCAGAACTGCATCGTCTTCACTATGTGTTTTGAATGTCAGTGTCTAAGTTAATTTACCACACCATATACTTTTTCAGTCCTCTACAACCACTAATGGTCCTCCATCATCCTCCTCTATTTCCATCCCTCCCTGTAGTCCATTGTATAGCTTATGCAATATTGTTGATGATTTCAGTTGAAAAGCCTCCCTGAGGCTGATGTCTAGCTATATGCTACACTCCATTGACTCTCCCCATCTAGCGAATTTCCCCTGATAGTGGTACCAGCTAAATGAAGCCATGAGGAAGAAAGGAGGAGGCAAGGAAGGGAGAGAATAGGGAGGGGAGAGATGGTTGAGGTTAAAGTGGTGGTGGGGGTTAACGAAAGGATCTTCAGTAGCTTAGTGGGAGAAATGATTGAATTGAGAGGGAGAGATGGGAGATGGAGGTATTCAATATGCAGTGTGGTTTTTGGCTTTTGCCGTAAGGGGAGAAGACATTCACCCATATCATTTTTTTATTCTTCCACCCTGGGCACTGTGATTAAGGAATTTAAAATGTATTGACTTTGTAAGTCAAGACAGCCCTTCATGGAGCTAAATGACCTCGGACAAAAATGTTAGTATAAAGTGAACATAGAAATACATTTTGTAAAGAATATGTATGTTGTGCAGATTTAGAGTGATCTAAATTTGTTTTCGACATGGACAATGCAGGTTGATCAGGTTAAGAGCATGTGACCACCAGTGGGGCATGTACAACCACTTTAACTTGAATAATTTCTGGTTTTCTGTCCTACTTTGAATCATTGGTTATCTGTACTGTGAAGATCTGTTCTATGCACTTTATTTTGTTGGTAAGCCTTTGCAGTATACACCATATAATTCAGATTTCTCAAGTTTTTCTCTCCCCTTTAGCCTCATCAAGTAACCCTAATGAGCAAATGCTGCAACTATAAGCCGATGGTAAATACTTTACCACTTATTTTCTTCCAGTGCAAAGAATGCTGTTACATAATTGCTCTGGCATTTTATTCTATTCCACCTTTAGACTGGCAGACCAGGGTGGTGATCCCAGTATTTAACTAAGAGTATCTTTCAACTATTGAGAGATTTCACTTCTCAGCATTCTTCAGAAACTTTACTCTAGAGTGCGCAAAAGGCAACTCTGACCAATGGTTGGACCTTGGATTTAGGAGGACTAATGTGGCTTTTGTCCTGGAGGTGGAACTGTAGACCAGATCTTTACCATTATGGAGTTACTGAGGAGTTTGATTTACTAGGTCAGTAATTCACCCCAGAAAAATGTCCTGGTATGAATGTAGGACCTTTTCATTTAACAGGAGCTTTTGGATGGAGTTTTGTGAAGGGAGATTGCTGAGCATGTTAAACTAGTTTAATTTTTTCATCGCAATGCTGTCCTATCACTTTTAATTAATCTAGAGCTCATAAAGATTTGTTAACTTTAGCTATCTGTGGAGAGAGAGGGAGTAAATCCTTCATTCAAAATGATATTTTGGGGTTTTAAACACTTTGTTCTGACTCACAAATAAAAATAAACACAACCCGGTGGATTATTTACAGATTTTTAAGAAATTAAGACTTGCTGCTTCCCTGTGTGTGGTTAATGCTTTTTCTGGATAAATCTCTCAGGCCTTAACTATTCACTATCTGTAAATGCACAAAAACGATGGAAATCGGAAGACTATATGCCTACACCACTATATATCTATCTATCTATCTATCTATCTATCTATATATATATATATATATATATATATATATATATATATATATATATATATATATATATATGAAAAACTGGACAGCACCAGGTCCTGACATGATCCATGCCTACTGGCTAAAGAAACTCACTGCCCTCCATGAGCGACTGGCAGCTCAAATGAACCAGCTGCTACAAAGTGGGACTCACCCTGAATGGTTAACTGAAGGGCGCACAATCCTGATCCAGAAGGATCCCTCAAAGGGTTCGATCCCATCCAACTATCGGCCAATAACCTGTCTCTCTACAACATGGAAGCTCATGTCAGGCATCATAGCAGCTAAGATAAGTGGGCACATGGATAAATACATGAGTACAGCACAGAAGGGCATTGGCATAAATACCAGAGGAGCCAAACACCAACTCCTGGTAGACCAAACAGTCGCCCGAGACTGCAAAACCCGACACACCAACCTGTGCACGGCTTGGATTGATTACAAGAAAGCCTATGACTCAATGCCACACACTTGGATCATTGAATGCTTAGAGATGTACAACATCAACAGGACTCTAAGAGCCTTCATTGCAGCCTCGATGGGGATGTGGAAAACCACCCTTGAAGCCAACTACAAGCCAATTGCACAAGTGTCCATCAAATGTGGCATATACCAAGGAGACGCTCTGTCCCCACTGCTGTTCTGCATAGGTCTGAACCCCCTCAGCCAAGTCATCAACAAGACTGGCTACGGATACCGACTCAAGAACGGAGCCACCATCAGTCACCTCCTCTACATGGATGACATCAAGCTGTACGCTAAGAGCAAACGAGACATCGACTCACTGATCCATACCACCAGGATCTACAGCACTGACATTGGGATGTCATTCGGACTAGAGAAGTGTGGTCGGATGGTTACACAGAGAGGGAAGGTCATCCACACAGAAGGGGTCTCACTCCCAGAGGGAACAATAGCAGACATTGAGGACAGTTACAAGTACCTGGGAATACCACAAGCAAATGGCAGCCTCGATGAGGTCACAAGGAAAGGAGCCACAGCCAAATACCTCCAACGAGTAAGGCAAGTCCTGAGAAGCCAGCTCAATGGCAAGAACAAGATCCGTGCGATAAACAGCTATGCCTTGCCAGTAATCAGATACCCTGCAGGAATAATAAGCTGGCCAAAGGAAGAGATAAAGACCATGGATGTTAAAACTCGGAAACTACTAACCATGCATGGAGGGTTCCACCCTAAATCCAGCATCCTGAGACTGTACGCGAGCCGTAAGGACGGAGGCAGAGGACTAGCGAGTGTGAGAGCCACTGTCCAGGATGAAACATCCAAGATCCATAAATACATCAAGGTCAAAGCCTCAACCGACGATGTGCTCAGCGAATGTCTCAAACAATGGGGACCAGAGGATGAGGTGCTGGAGGAACCATCATGGGAGGATAAGCCCCTACATAGGATGTACCACCGACAAATAACTGAAGTGGCTGATATCAGGAAATCCTACCAATGGCTGGAAAAAGCTGGACTCAAGGACAGCACAGAGGCACTCATCCTGGCTGCACAGGAACAGGCCCTAAACACCAGAACAATAGAGGCTCAGATCTACCACACCAGACAAGATCCAAGGTGTAGATTGTGCAAGGAGGCCCCTGAGACAGTCCAACACATAACAGCAGGGTGCAAGATGCTGGCAGGGAAAGCGTACATGGAACGTCATAACCAAGTGGCGGGCATAGTGTACAGAAACATCTGTGCAGGATATGGACTGGAAGCCCCGAGATCAAAGTGGAGCACACCCCCAAAGGTGGTAGAGAATGACCGAGCTAAGATCCTGTGGGACTTCCAGATCCAGACAGACAAAATGGTAATGGCGAACCAACCGGACATCGTGGTGGTGGATAAACAACAGAGGAAAGCCGTTGTGGTGGATGTAGCAATACCAAGCGATTGCAACATCAGGAAAAAGGAACACGAGAAACTGGAGAAATACCAGGGCCTCAGAGAGGAACTGGAGAAGGCCTGGAAGGTGAAGACCACAGTGGTGCCTGTGGTCATCGGGGCCCTCGGGGCAGTCACCCCCAAACTGGAGCAGTGGCTAAAACAGATCCCAGGAACAACATCAGACATCTCAGTCCAGAAATGCGCAGTTCTCGGCACAGCCAAGATACTACGCAGAACCCTCAAGCTCCCAGGCCTCTGGTAGAGGACCCGAGCTCAGAGGTTGAGAAAGACCACCCGTGGAGGGTGAGAAGGGAATTTTATATATATATATATATATATATATATATATATATATATATATATATATATATATATATATATATATGTGTGTGTGTGTGTGTGTTAAAATTTTTAGCCATTGTGACAGTCATTGATTATTATTTTATTGCTAAAACTCACCAACTTTAGTTCGCCATGGAACCTTCTCTCCTCATTGAACTGCTGAGCGAGAAACCAGTCAAAACTGCAGCAGTGGGAGGAGTTACCCTCTGGTCCTAGTTCGGACTCTGTAGTGGAAAAACTCATCAAAAAACAGGTAGTGTTATTGAAAGTTAATAGAAAAATGTTCCAGTTGCATTGTTGAAAATGTACCTAAAGTTGTGTCTGCGATATCTGCACAGCAGCATTGCTCCTTGTCCCCGACCTTGTTTAGGGGATCATTAGCAGAATCTTAAGGGCATAGTCATTAAGAAGATGGTGTCTGATTTAGGAATCTTAAGATTTTATTTGTTGTTTTTGGTAATGACTTTGTTCTTTTGGGGTCTTCAAGCCATGATTTAACATACAGTGGAGCGTTTCACAGACGAGTGTATGGGTGCTAGGATGAGAGTCAATTCCTGCAAGTTTAAGGCCTTGGTACTCAACCGGAAAAAGGCAGGCTGCTTTTTCCAGGGTTGGGGTCAGATTCGGTCTCAAGGGGAGGAGTTCAGATATATCCTTTGGTCCTGTTCATAAGTGATAGAGCAGGCAATCTGTGGATGGATTGGTCCCTTATCTGCTGCAGTGTGGTGAAGAAAGAGCTGATCCAAAAAGCAAAGCTCTGGATTTACTGGTTTGTCTTTTTTCTGACTTTCATCTATTGTCAGGAGATATGGATCATGATTGAAAGTACAAGATCCTGGATCCAAGGTGCTGAAGTTAGCTTTTTTTCATACATTGGCTGTACTTGGCCTTAGAGATGGGGTGATTAGCTTTAAGTAGGACCGCTACTCCTCCACATCAAAAGGAGTCAGTTTAGGTGGTTCAGCCACCTAATCAGAATGCCTTATGAACACTTCCCAGGTTTTCTAGCCATTTCCTACTCAGAAGGTTTTACTGGGCAGACCCAGAGCTCACTGGAAAGTCTATATCCCTTCTGACCCGGGAATGCCTTTGGATCTTCTAGAATGATTTGAGAGTGTCAGTGGAGAGAGGGGTGTCTGGGTTCCTCTTCTGGACCTTGTAATCCTGTGACCCAATCTCTGATAAGTGGGAGACGATGTAAATTGATAGTCCTTACTGATTTAAATTATTTTGCATTGTTATGGAAAAATAATATATTTAGCTCAGCTATGACTGTTATCTTAAGCCATTTTATTTTGCTTAGCCACCAACAAAGATTTTTTCCTCAAGATGTACCAAACGATTTTTCTCCAATGTAGGGGTGAACCAAAGGTTAGGTAATCGCATATCCTTCAGGCCATTGCTTTGCAGGGAATGTCACTTGTAAATGTCCAATTAGAAAACTATTTGAGGCAACTGTCCAATTATTTTGAGCCCCCTGAGAAAATATGTTAAGGATTTGTAATTTCTGTACCTACATTCCTTTCTGTTTTAAACTTCATCATCCTGAAGGCTCTGGAAAAAAATGTTTTCACATTCATTTCACCACATGTTGGTATAAAAAAAATGTGTTTACATAACAGTATTGAAAGTTTTCTCTTTATTTACATGATATTTTAGCTTTTCTTTCAACACCCCTAAGGAAAATGTTGCATATTCAGTGTGGTCGTCTCCAGTACTCTCTGTGGCTTAATGATATCCAGCAGTGATGTAGTTATAGTTGAATAAGTGGATTTATTCTGAATACTTGTGAATCCAAAGAATTTTTGTATAAATTATAGTTTAAAAGCAGATAGACTGTTCACATTATAACTACTTAATACTGTGATTTAAAAGACTAATATAACAGCAGCAGGTGACTGAAATGTTCTTGAAGGATAGAATTGTAAATGATAGTTTGAGGAATGGTGTGCATTTAATGACTAACTGATTCAGTGCAAAGCCTTACAGTTAAATATGCTTCAAGATTTGTCTCTTTTCTTTTTTCTTTTTTTTTTTTTTTTTTTTTTTACTACTCTGTTTTACTCCAGGGTGCATTGTTTCCATTACCTGATCCCACTCACCAAGCAGGGGAACTATGCCATTGTGGCCAATGTGGAAAGCATGGACTATGACCCCCTGGTGGTCAAACTGAATAAGGACATCTCAGCCATAGAAGAAGCCATGGGAGCTGCCTTGCAACAGCACAAGTTTCAGTATATATTTGAAGGTAAGCTGGACCCTGGTAGGACTTTCAAATGGTGCTGTTTATTACCCAACTTCAGGATTTTGTAGTCAGGAAAAGTCTGGAGTTAAGTATTTTCCACATCTGGATAAAAATGGAGAATGAAAATGGCGTATTGAAAAATATTTATACTTTCAAACTGTATAACCTAACCTGTTCTCTAAAACTTGTCATCCATCCACCTCCTGACAGTCATTGGTTTGTCGAGGTTCTGTATTTTTAAACATTTACATTTTTTAAGTTGGCTTTTCAAGGACTGAGAACTCTTGGAAAGTATTGACTTTTTGTATGAAAAATCAGTTGGAACCCTATGAGTTTGTCTAACATGAGAATACTTGAAATCTTTTGTTCTTATTTAGTAGATGGTCTTCTGTTTTCATCCAAATAAACTATTTATGCTTGGGTTTTTTTTTTTTCAAGGTCTTGGTCATCTCATTTCTTGCATTCTAATCAATGGGGCTCAATACTTTAAGAGGATCAGTGAGTCTGGCATAAAAAAGATGTGCAGAAACATCTTTGTCCTTCAGCAGAACCTCACCAACATCACCATGTCCAGGGAGGCTGACCTCGACTTTGCCAGGTAGCTCTCTCTTTTTTGTATTTTCAGGATATGTTTTATGAGAAAAGGAAAATAGCTTACCTAGAGCCCTTACAGCACCTTTCTTTCTTTGCCAAGCACTGAGACAGCAATTGTGCAGTTGCAGTTATACGCTATAAGCACTCAAAGACAGATATAAGGGGGCTTTGGGGATCTTGGACATGGGTATTACTCACTTTCTTTATCTGTTGAGATTTTGGAGATGCTAACATTTTTAAATGTATACAGTCTAACTTGCTGTTATTTCATTACTCTATAGTACTTATAATTTTGAATGTTTTTTTAGAATATATCTATATAGGTGGTGTTTTGAGTCAGAATTTCTTCTGAAATTTCATGATATAAATATAACAAGTGAACAGTGAAAATACAACTTCAGTGCAGACCTGCAAAGAAACACTTGAAAATGCATAATTTCTCCAAGTTCAAAAAGAAGCTATGTTAACGCCCAACAGAGGGTCAAGCAGACTGTCACCAACACTGTATTTTGTTTCCAAGTGGTTGTTTGTGAATCTGTCATTGATGGGAATGAAAGGGTCATGCAAAACATGAAGAACTAAAAGAGTCCTCAACTTCAGGAAGATTGTCAATTTTCAGCAGTGTTTTGGAAGGGAAGTAGAAAAGGTTGCATGGATAGAAGTTGGCTGAAATGAATACAAGAAACACAGTATGCAAAGATGACAGGAGAAGGAGGAGAATTATTTAAAGATAAAAGTTAAGAAGTGAAGATAACATATTAATTTTAAAATTAGCAGCCAGAATTGCCTCATAACATATTGTAGGGTTAATTAGCTTCTTTTAGCATCTCTTAAAATGTGTCATATTTTTTGTGCTTTGGTGATTGTGTGGCAGCAGAGTTTGGACATTATTATTTATCTACTTTGGTATATATCCAGTATGGAAAACAAACTAAAGAGGAAAAGCATAATGACCTGAACTGTTCTGGACTGTACCGGATGTGGAGGTGATTAGCATGTTATTTCTTCCTCCTGTCAGCTTTGATTATGGTGAAATGGGGGTGATGGCTTTTTGTGTCTTTTCTCTCTTTCTCCCACTCTCACTGATTACGAGGCGTGGGCGGTGTGGAAGTGTTGATTGGGAATTGCAAAGCTCATTGTTTACACATTCATGGCTTTTTGGATTGGCCGGCCTCCGGCTCCTAGATACAGACTCTCACAAATGCGTACAAAATCCCCACATATACACACACCTGTAGTGTAGCCCTGACTCCCACACATGCAAAAGTACTAATAATATCATATGTGTATGTGTGTATGCGCCCAGATCTGCTGTAGAAGAAGTCTGGTCAACAATTTGTCAGTTTGGTTGCATGCTTTGAATGATTATCCTGCTGAATGACCCAAAAATGATACATTTTCTGTTTTCTGAAGCATTCATATTGCACTTTCCAAGGGCATGTGGAAGAGAAACAAGCCAGCATCATCCAGGATCCTTCTCTATTCTTTCCCCCCCACACAAATTCATTGTGTGTTTCAGACCAAACCTATTTGGTATCATTGTTGCAGAAAAGCTCAGTCATAGTCTCACCTGACCAAAGCATACTTCTCCAGTTAAATTAACAGTAAATTTTAGCGAACTCCACATATTTACAGATGCGATGGCAGGTTTTGTTTTTCCTGCAATGGCTGGTAAATAGCAAGAGATAGTGTTAATGCTTTTATGGAAACTTTTTTTCCTATTAGATGAGAAAGTCCTCAGGGTATTAAAAGGTGTCACCTTTTCATATTGACTGAAAAATACTGGAAATAATTTATGGAAGGACTCTGTATGTAACACATTTGTAATAGAGTGTGTAATCTGGTCTCGAAAAGCATTACAGTTTTGGAGTAAAGATGTTAAGAAAGACAGCTTAGGTTAACCAGAATCATCAGTGACAAACAGTCTATATAAATGGGACTAAAAGAAAAAAATATTTGTTATTACCTCCCCTGGAAAGAATTGATGGCAAATAATCAAAGGAAGAAATCACAGCAGGATGTCTGCTTTACAGACTGGCTGCAGATGTTTTCCAGTTTAACCATGCTCCTATTTCTGGTCCTGTGTGTGCTTGATCATTTGTTCTTTGTGTTTTGGCTGCAACCATGTGGACAAGTCCTGCACAAGAGCACCATAACAGCCAATGATCTGAGTTAAAACTCCAGTAAAGCCCAGTTGTCAGCACTGCAGAACAAATGAAGACATGCACGCACGCACATACACACACACACACACACACACACACACACACACACACACACACACACACACACACACACACAATACTTTTTGCCTTTCTCATAGAGTCAAAAATGGTGGGAAAACAGTGTCACCTTGTGGTCACATCCTTGCTTGCACGCTGGAAAAGAATCAGTGAAAACTTAACAGTACATCCAGTTGTAAATGTTGCACCTGCTGATATCACCTGAGTATGTTTTTGTGCATGCGTGTGTGTGAGCAGGTGTATTTGTATCATCCCAAAGCAGTCTCATGTCACTCAGTCAGAAGTTTGGCAGCAGCATAAGCTTGTATGTCAAGGTCAAACACACATACACATGCGATCAAAGAAACACACACACTCTAACCATCTGCTCAGAGACAGGACTCGTTTTGCAAACCTGTGTGTCACAGCAAAGTCATCTATGAGAGTGTGTACGTGTGTTTTTGTTTGACGGCGCACTCAACCTTATCACTTCACTGATCACCTCTTATTGTCCGCTCTAGCCACCCCTCACTCTCTCTTTCTGTCTCTCTCTCTGCCTGTTTATGCTGATGGGGTTTCTTTTGACAAGAGCAGAGATAAGTTAAACATGGGACGTTGGTGGTGAGTCCTTTATCTTGAAAAAACACGAGAAGCCTCAGTAGTTACACATTACAGTTACATTTTTTTTAAACAGACCACAAATTTACACTATAAACTTTAAACATTTGTGTGTACATATGTACATGTGTTTCAGCTTTTTGTTTCTTGAGAACAGGCAACAAGCATGTGTTTTAACATTCCTGATTTACAGTTAAAAGACTAAAATATTAATTAACAATAAGATTAATTATTTGATTTTAATCTGAGTGGTGTTACAAAGAGGCCTGATTCACAAGTTTAAATTGAGGTTTGCCTTATCTTCTAATTTAGTACTTCAGTAATTCAGATTGCAAACAGTTGATTTTATTTCTTAAAATACTCAGATAGTATTTGTTCTTTTTTAAAGAAAACTAAATTTCAGGGTTGACACACACACAAAACTGAAAAAGCATGAAATGTTGTTTAAATCTTTTCCAGTTCTGGAGTAATATTGAAAAAAGAAACAGTATAGACACATATTTCTATTGCCAGGCTTTATTGCTTGTCTCATCGTTTAAAAACATCCATCTATGCATTCGTCTATTTGTACATCTGTCTATCCTGCCTTACTACTGATCCACTGTGTGTTCAGCGGTAACTTTTTTTTTTTCGTTTTTGTTTTTGTTACTGCTTTGAAAACGACCCTGAAGCTTGCCACCTACAAGCCTAAAATGGCAAGTTGTCATGAAGATCTGAACGGTCCATTAGTTTGAAAAAAATCAAAGTATGTTTTCCAGATACAGACTGAAGCACCATTACAAATTCACAAAAAGCGAAGCTCTGAGCCGTCCGGTGACCCATGTATGCAGGTCGGAGAGTTGTCATAACACAAACAACAAATCTGCAGCAGCTTAGCCAACCAGTTAGCCTAAACACCACTCTGACAGTCTCATTGTAGAGACACACCAGGGTTCATCCCATTTCACACACCTGTCTCCTGCTGGAATGGCTCCAGTGTTCCAATATACATGTCTGTAATGCACAATCAGGTGTTGCGCTCTGTGGTTTCCTAAAGTGAACTGCCCCTGGTGGCTGTGTGTCTCTGAGAGTCACTGTGTTGGCAAATAAACTGTCTTTGGCTTTGAGCTTATGTGTGTCAAGGTGACAGCCTGGTGTGTCCTCAAAGATTGTAGTTATAAGTACAGTTGACGGCCATGTCAGGAGGTAGTGGGTGTCAACAGATAAAAGCGTTTGTATTTAGGCCAGGTTGCAGTACACTGTCACTTCTGTCTCCCTCCTTGTCACCTTGTGTTTCTTGCTTTATCTTTCTCCTTCCTTTCTTTTTTTCCCTCCCTGTCTTTTTCTTGTTTTTGCCATAGTCCAATCAACTTCACCGCCTCGGCTCAATTGAAATTCTCCTCCTCTCCGTCTACCTGCACTCTCTCTCCTCTGCCTCTCGCGTTTTCTGCGTGCATGCGCAAGACGCCATGTGATAAGGCTGCTCTTTGTTGATGGAGCCTGTCTCCATGCGTTTTGGTTTCTATATGCACACCTCACAGCATGATGGCACTCGCCTTTGCTGATGAAGCCAGTCAGAGTTTGTGTGTGTCCGTGCGCATGTTTGTGCCGATGCAGCATGATGAGACTGGTCTTTGCTGATGAAGCTTCACTCTGAGTCTCTGCAGACCTTTGCTCATTACCAGAGGAGAGACAAATGCACTGCTCTGGAGGGAGATGGAGACAGAAGGAGGGAAGGGAAGTATTACACTCAAGTTCAATGAGACAAGAGGATGTTAAGACTAAGATTGCATGTTCACAAAGCCACCTTTTTTTTTTTTTTTAATTCGCCATTTATATTTAGTAGTAATATACCAATATCATCCTTAGCTAGTAATTTTAAAGATTGTTTTCAATTCTTGCAAGCAATCTCTTTGAATCAGATTTACAAGCAGACAGAAATGAACCCCTTAAACACAGAATTACACTTGATCAAAATACAGTTAGTCTGCATCCTAGGTTGGGCGTGACAGAATCTGATCTCCAGTTGTCATAGTAACCCATGTTTTTCACCACGCAAGTCTTTCAGACTCTCTACAGTCAGATATTACGGTTATCAGAACAGAGAGGAAGATTTATTAGAGGAAAATAGAAGAAGCAAAATTTAACTGGCTGCTTGACTTGAAGCTTTTTCAACAGCGGGAAAACATGCTGCCAGACACCTGGACAGTTTACTTGGAGAGGAAAAAAGGCCAGTGTAAATAGTTACAGTTGTTCAAAAGAAATATCTGGTATCCTTGAGTATGTATGTACTCTCCAGACAGTGAGTTTAGAGATGTTAGAGTCAAAGCCAGCCTTTGTCATAACTGTCTGGGTGTTTTAAAGCAAATCATGTTAAAAAAATTTTTAATGTTCACTAAAGATTATTAGAAATTCATATTTTTTTATTTTCCTACATTTTAACAGGTTGTCCATGCAGCGATCATTTGTTCTGCCACTTTATTCCTTATATTTTCTTTATCTCATAGGGCAATTTTATTTTACAGCTTAAAACCTAAACATCTCATAAGTATGAAAGCAATAATTAATGATTGGCATTTCTGTTAGTTTTCAACATGCATAAGTCATTTTAAAAGTCATTTTTTCTGACTAAAAGACATTATTTAGAAACTCACTGTTCTAAAAGAGCACTACCATATGTAGATTATGATGTGGTGTCTGAAACTGGCAAGGATAAATGTTTATCTCTGCAAACAAAACAGTTTTCTTGTGAATTTTTTTTTTCATTATTATTTTTTTGTTGAGAGTATATTGAATGCATGAATAGTTGCTTGTTGGCAACACAAGGAAGGATGGAGTAAGTGTTCATAGGGCCTGATCTACAAAGATTCCAATTAGGGAGTGCTAAATTCCATGAGCAAAAAAACAACAACTGTGCGTGCAGTAAGTGGGCGTGTTGCACGTGATCTAAAAAGATTACAAATGCAATTGACTATACACACAAAAGTGGTGCAGACCTGGTGAAACTGCATCTGTGCTGAGCTTATCATATGAACTTCTTCTCAGTGCAACACTAATAAGAACGTTGTTAAAGGCTTAATGCAGAAACGTGATGACATACTGAAGGCGGAGTGTCAGAAAGAGCAGGAGCTTCTTAAAGAGATAGAGGCCCAATTTTAATTCTTTAAATTGTGAAGTCAGATTTCTTTTAAGTCATGTTTGATATATACAGCCTTTTTTTTTTTAAACAACTGAAGGTAACATAGTTACTGGATTGTACTATAAAATGGCTCTATGTGCATGGAAAATACATAATAATCCCGCTTTAAACCTTCAGGAAAAAGAAATAGCTTGATGATGTGCAAAAGGTTTTCTACCAGTCCCAGACAAAATTTGTCCTGACTTTTTGCTTCTCACTTGACAAACCACCATATTAATTTTCAACTACTGAACTCCAATTTGACCTATAGACTTTGCTATATCTAAGTTTTTTCATGGCCGTTGTGTTATGTATTGAGGCCCAAGTTTAGTGTTCCACAGAAAATATCATTTTTCTGCAACTTTAAGTGGTGACCTCAGATGCCTTGTGTTTATTTTGATACGAGTTTTTATCTTTATTTTCTTTACATAGTTTCTGACTTTGAACATCGAACTTAATATAATGACTGTGTGTGCTGCACTGTTATGATAGATGAGATAAAAATGAGAAGAACAAAATAGAAAACTGTGTTGAAGGTGCCAGGAGGTATTTGTTACAACATCAACAAGCCTTGGTTCCAACTGATAGTCAGGTTGATTCACATGCTTGCACATCTTTATTTTATTTTAGTTTCTTCCCCTCTTGCTCATCTTTCTCTTACTAACTAATGTGTTTTTCCAAACGTGCTGACAGAGGCAGCCTGTAATGGCTTTAATATTGTATACGCTACAAATGAGGGGAAATGAATTGTGCTGAATCTCATCTTTCTTCCACTTTTCTATTCTCCCCGCTGCTTCTCTCTTGTTCCATTGTCATGTGTCCGTCCTGCACTGCCGTCGCATCATAAATTTATTTAATATTCTTTGCATATGAGGAGAGGTAGTGGGAAGCTAATTAAAATTTAATGGAATGCACTCCACGGAGGCACATTGACGCACATATACAAAGAAGCTGATTACTAAATCAGAACTCTTATAGACTGGACCTGTGGAGGAAGCAGGTGGAAATTGGTAAAAATTACTGTGTGTGGTTTTCATGTGTGGGTGAAGGAGGAGTGTGCACAGAGGGAGGCTGAGGGCTGTAAAGACTCTAAAGAGGAGGGCAATCAAAACAATTCACTGTGGTGCCGTTTGAAAAATAAGGCTTGTTTCATTAACCAGTTGCTACTCTACCAAAGGGAAACGTGAGTGTGTGTGTGTGTGTGTGTGTTATAGTGTGTAAGCCACAAGGGCTTCTTTCTTGATGGTGGGGTGCGTAGAGATTTTAATCTTATTAACAGCCTTTCCCTGTTTGGCAAATAGCTTTCCAACTGCTTGGGTAATGAACTGTTTGAAAGTGTTTTCAGCACACGCTAACATACATCACTCAGACACATTGATAGATTGACTAACATGCACACACAAACACACGTTTTGCTTTCAGGACCAGCCTCCCCCTCCTCTAATGGCTGAACAAAGCTCAGATTGCAGGCAGTCCTCATGGTTCAGACACCTAAACAAACACACACGCTCTTAACAGACAGCTGACGGTTTACCACGCCTTCTTCCTGTGGATGCTGCTGTTGTCATGAGGTCCTACAGAAAGAACACTAATGTACACAAAAGATTTAGAGTCCCCTTATCAGCTGTAAATAAGCATAATTAGATCTCTCTTCCCACCTACCTTGTAAACTAATGCCACAATTACAATAAAAAGTCAGCTATTCAGCTGGGGCTTTTATTCATTAAATCCCGCTTGGTGTTGCAGAATTACAGCAAGTCATCCAGCTCTTAAACAACAAAGCAGCCCCAGGCCATCACATTACCATCACTATGCTTGACTGTAGGATGTTTTTTTTTTTTTTTTTTTTTTTTTTTTTTTATTGCTGTTAGTTTCATGCCAGATGTAACAGGTTGTACACATTCCAACAAGTTTCCCTTTTGTCTCATTGGTCTATAGAATTTTTTTCTCAAAAAGCAAGAGGATCTTCATGATGAGACTTTTTGGCAAATGTGAGACCCTTGTTTTCTTTTTGGTTTTTGCATGGAAAAAGCACTGACCTAAACTGAGCCAATTGAGGCCTGCAGTGCTTTAGATGTAGTTCTGGCTTCTTTTCGTTTTGTTTCCATTAACCTTGAAATTGCACAATTTTAAATAATGAAAATAAATCTTCCTAATGGGAACAGGCCACTTTTGAAAAAATTCTCAATTTTCAAGAAAATTTTTTGGCACTTTTTGCAAAACTGCAACGAAAACATTTTTTTTTTTCACATCACGCGAGTCACATGATCAACAACCGGATGTTGCCGCTGGCGCAAACCACGAAGAAGATGACAACAGGAAGTAGTAGTGAATGACTTATCGCGTGAACAAGCTTATTCACGTGTGATTTTAATTTCATTTCTTATTTAATGGAAACACCGCAATTGTGAAATTGTGTTTTCTCCACATTAGCAGAAAATCGACAGAGATTTGCTTACCTTTGTAATGGAAACGCAGTTAGTGGTTCACTCTTGGAGTAATTTTGGTATCCTGGTGACTTCTGGGAAGGTTCACCACTTTTCTGTGTTTTCTCTATTTTGGATAACAGCTCTCACTTTGGTTTGCTGAAGTACCAAGGACTATTAACAGATGTCAAGGACTTTATAGGATCTTGAATGTTTTTTAACTGGGGCAGAATTAGATCTTTTGGCCTTTTTCATGTTGTCAGGAGAGTTCTATTTAAGTGATTTATTTTTTATTTTTTATTTGATTCTATAGGTCTGGCAGTTATCAAGTCTGGGTGTGGCTTGTGGAATTAAACCAGAAAAAAAACAAACATTTAATTGCAGTTAATTCATGATTTTAAAAGGGGTGAAATTACTTTTTCACACCAGGCCAGGTTGGTTTGGATAGCGATATTTCCTTCAAAAAAATTAAATTATCATTTTAAAACTGCAATTTATATTTACTCAGACTACCCCTATCCCTTTGTCTGGTGTTAAAATTTTGATCTGATCTGTTTAATCTGAACCGTTTAGGTGGGACAACAAAGCATTTAAGGGGACAAATACTTTTTCACTCCACTAAACATGAAAGTTGCAGCTTTAGTATAAAGAAAAAGGACTTAAATGCAACCTTAACCGATTTTACATAAATCACACTGCAGATACTTTACTTTAGACTCCACCACCAGGCTAGGCCATATTTAGTTGGAAAGCATCAATCTGAAAATAAAATATATTTATGTATAATAGAATAAAATAGAATACATTTGCCACAATTAGTACTAAAGATGCACTAAATTAAAGTTTTATGGACATCAAGCTGTGTTTATGAGAAATGAAACATTAGTAAGAACACAGTGACAGTGAAGTGAGATAACTCCCTTGCTGTCAGATGACTGAGAATGATTTATATATTTCTCTTAAGGAAAGTTTTCAAATACAGCTCAGAAACACAAGGGGAAAAAAACCCAGCTTGTATAAAAATAAAAATCAAGAAACATGCCAAAGCAAAGTTTAATGCATGTGTGGGTGTTCATTTTGTCAAAATATGGCAAATACACTGTTCAAACCAAGAAGTTTGTTCTGAACAACAAAATGTTTTTACCCACACACAGCTTTTATTTTTTACTGGATTCTCCCCGACTTTCACGAAACGCTCAAAATCTTTATCTGAAAGACTTCTGGGAACAACACAGCAATAATTTTAAATTTGTTCTACTGCGATTGGCTAAACACCAGACCACCCAAAGACATGAACACAAAAAGTCCATGGCAAGTGGTTTTTACAGTGATGTAATTTAAATGTCTGCTTCAAAATCTGTAGTTCACCAAGAGGTTAAACTTAGGTTATCATTCATTTAGTGATTGTATGTAATTATATGATTCACTGATTTTTATTTTTGTTCTTGTAGTACTTATGCCTATAGGACTTACAGTTCTGATATCGTGATGTGAATTACTACTTGAAGTTGTTCTTTGGTGACAGTAATTAGTACTTAAATGAGTATTACTCCTTCACCTGGCAGAGCTTGAAAGTTCAAAATGATAAAACAGTGCAATTTTCTGTGATATATTTAGTGCACCTGTAATCTGCTAAGGTATTCAGGTAATGATATTGAAAAAAGCTGACTTTGAGACTTCTTATCTCAGTAATACCTCCCACACTGAAGACGGGTTGTAAAAAGATACGATTTTTGAGTTTCCAACCAGCTGGTAAGCAATGAGAGTCAGTTTAGATTGCAGATTTACACCAGCTGTAAATCTGCAGATTCTATCTATCTATCTATCTATCTATCTATCTATCTATCTCTCTCTCTCTCTCTCTCTCTCTCTCTCTATCTATCTATTTCTCTCTCTCTCTGCGGGTTTACTTGTTACTCCTTAGGAGTTGAGAGTGGTGATTTAAATGATTTGAAGACTTTCTAAAATGAAACTGACATATATTTTAGAGATTTATGGGGTTGTTTTCAAATTATTTCCCTTACATATATAGTTGATAGCTGAATCTGGGGAATACAGCTAAAATACTAGAGTGCATTTATAACCTACAGAGACAAAATTAAATATATGAATTCTTTTACTGTGAAATGAGACCCCTTATTGTTGCTGTCTCATCTCAACCTCAGTTAAATAGTGTGTCCGCAATACTCAATCATTTTAACAGCTTTTTCATCAAATGAATTCAAGGATGAAAAAATGAGCAAAGCCTTGAAGAGGAATGAAGAGCAGGATAGAGGGTAAGACAGAATGCAAATGCTGCAGTGATCAAGGGCGTCACTCGTCAAGGGAAGGCCAAAAAACAGATATTATGCACCTCTGTTTCTCATTTATCTCTAAAGTGATCTGGCGTTTATTTTATGGCTCGACTTTATTCCATCATTCCCCGCATAACTCTTTTTTTTTCCTGTTTTTTTTTTTCTTTCAGTTTTATATTGTAAAACTTAAAAATGGTATCACATAAAAAACAGACGTAGGAATAAAGTTCCATAAGTGGTCATTAACGCCTTGTTAGCAATGAAAATGACCGCAACAAAAAAGAGTAATGAGTCAGGGTTGAGTTGTGGGGCTAAGCTAATATACTATTTCCTCTCTTTTTACAGTCATATTGAATTTTATATGGAGCTTAACTTCTTCCCCTTTCAAGATGCATTCACATGAACAATTTGGAGTCTGTTTGTACTGTCAAACAAAATATAAAAATAAAAATATTTAAATATAACTTTTTTTCTTTAATGAAAAACACATTTAAAAGAAATTTAAAGCCTTTATTAAGCTTAACAGAGTTGCCATTATCCCTCTTCAGCATCTTTCTGCCTTACAAAGCAGCAGGAGTTGCTCTTGTTGGGTTACCAACAGCTGTCCTTGGCCAAGGTTGGTAGTTTATTCTAATAAAGGAAGCCCTTCCTTCCTCTAAGGAGAAAAGAAGCCCTGTAGCAGTTTCAGCTGCAGCCCTCTCTGTCATTATTTACACAGATTTAACACTTCAAATCACCCTATTACCTATTGATTTTCAGATACAAAAACAAATACTGGCTAAGACAAGTAGTATAATCAACTTATTTCCTCTAGATGGAGTAAAACAAAGACATCATGGAATATTTTTTAATGTTACAACCACAAACTTGAATGTGTTTCATTGGGATTCTATGTGAAAGACCAACACAAAGTACTGTATATTGATAGATTCCAAATTTTTTTTTTTTTTTTTTTTTTTTTTTTTTTTTTTTTTTTTTTTTTTTTTTTTTAAACAGCAATATAAAAATGTCATGTGTTTTGGTATTCAGTCGCCCCTTCAATCCAATACCCCTTAATAAAATCCAAGTTAACTACGTACTTTCTAAACCCACCAAATTAGTAAATAGTCCACCCGTTTCATCCTAGTAAAAATCCAGATATTCTTTGAAGGCATCAGTGGTTTGTTAGACAATGTATTTATCTGTTGCATGAAAGCATATTCGGTTCATAGAATGGCCCAGCCAAAGGCCAGGGCTTGATCCAATAAATAATCTGTGGCAAGACATGAAAATTGATGATAGATTCTGTCTATCCAAACTGAGCACAAGCTGGATGGGCAAAAATTCCAAATGCAGGTGCAAAGCTGGTTGAGATATACCTCAAAAGACATACAGCTGTCATTGCAGCAAAAGCTGATTCTATAAAATATTCCCTCAGTGGGGTTGAAAAAAATCTTGCCATACGATTCTGATTATTATGTGTTGAAAGAAATTGAAACCCATTTATTATTTTCCTTCCTTTGAAATTTTGTACCACTTAATGTTGGTCTATCACATAAAATGCATTAAAGTTTATTGTTGTAATGTAACAAAATGTGAGTACAAGTGGTATAAAATCTTTTGCAAGGCATTGTAAAAGGTGAGCTGACTGTAAATCTGTCCTGTGCTAAAAACTGCTTCTGCTGTTCTCTTCCCCAAGAGCTACTGTGTGGAAGCTTAACATTTAGGCCTTGAGGGCACAAAAAGCTAAAATCTATTTTAGTGTTTGCCTGCATGAGCTTCCTTTTTTTATTCAATCCATAGTGCTCGACAGGAACATGCATTTACTTTCCAAGGTCTTTGACCTATTTTGCCCCGAGAAATAACTCTGAGATCTCCCACTGCATTACTTTACCTTGAGTCTTGTCCCTTTGCTTAGGAATGTGTATTTCTTCTTAGGTTGGGTTCTGTATATTGATTTGTAAATATCGAGGTCATCAATAATAATGTTATTCTGCTGAGTCATCAAACGTTCAAAACTCCACCTTGAAGAATCCTGTAAAAAGCTGCATGCAGTTAGTGTAGAAAACAAATCCGGTTTGACACATTTGATCCAATTTGTGGAGAAGTGTGTTGTTCAGCGGTGCCTGCTGTCCCTTTGTGCAGCTACTTTATCAGTATGTACTTCATGCACTCTTTCAAATGGTCCATTGAGGCATTTGGTCCTGACTAAAGAGCTGTTTATTCTACACACAGTCCCTTTCCTCGTCTGTTTGTCTGCAATATTTCAGAAGAAAAGTCTTGGCGATTGGTGGCCTATATATGTTTTCCCCTTTACCTGCAGCTCCCAGCAGCAGCATCACCGGGTCCTTGATGTCTACTTTAAAAAAAAAAAAAAAAAAAAAAAAAAAATTGAGCTTGACAGCAACAGTGGTTAGTCTGGCTGTTGTGTTCTTTCTTTGTTGTCCATGTCTCTTTGATTCAGCCCTGGAAAAGGGAAAAACAGGCGTATATTAAGTGTCTGTTTTTCTATATCTCCTCCCTGCATTCTTCCCCAACTTCACTCACTGTGGTCCTTCTCTTATTTTATTCATCCATAGCCTGTTACTGTTTTCTCTCCTCTTTCCAGGCAGTACTATGAGATGCTGTACAACACTCCAGATGAGTTGCTGAACCTGGTAGTGGACCAGGGCGTTCGCTACACAGAGCTCGAGTACATCAACGCATTGTCTCTGCTCCACCGCAGTCAGACGGGCGTAGGGGACATGAGCACCCAAAACACCCGTCTCCAGAGGCTGAAGGAGATCATCTGCGAGCAGGCTGCCATCAAACAGGCCACCAAGGACAAAAAGATCACCACAGTGTAGCAAGAAAACAGGGGATTACATTGCCTACCATTTTCTGTTCAAATGTTTTGTTACTGATCCATGAGATCTCTAAGAGAGTAAAGATTGCTTTAGACACAAGGTTGTATGAATTAATTTTAAAATATGTGCTTTGTGTTTCTTGCCTGATGTGATGAAAATGGTTGTAGTTGAGAGCTGACACAGATGTACGTCTTTCCACTTCTCGAAATGGAGATCATATATAAGCTTCCGCAGCACTGACTCATTCTAATTGGAAAGTTAGTTGACAGCCAACACAACCGCAAACTTTGCAAGTCTGCTTTCTATATCAGGTATCTTGCATTGTCAGTTTCCACTTTTTAAAAGACATAATAAATCCTTGCTGCATGCCGAACCTCCTAACAACCCTCAGCTCTCCGCAACAACAGCTTCAGTTTAAACGACACCATCTTGGACATTCACCTGAACTCAGGCCCTATCTCATCTCATTTTCCTATTAGAACCCAAGCTACTGCTCTCAATTACACCTCCATCTCTCCTCTCCCACCAGCCCCTATGGGCTTACTGATTCTGTTTGCAATAACAGATGCCAGATTAGACTGTCTGAATGAGGCCACATCCTCCGCCTGCTGCCAATTTAGTTTGGTCCCCGAAGAGTTCCCTAGCCGAGAATTGTATCATATCTGCAGTTGTCAAAAAAAAAATCTGTCCTGGTCTGTTTTTTTTTTAGTTTCTGAAGTTAACTTGTGCAGCTGTAGGAGAGGAAATCACTACTTTTTTTCAAATATTATTATTCAAGCCTAGTATACCAGAGTTACGTTGTTTTGCTAAAGTATTCAGATCCCCTTTTCACATTTTGTAATGTTATAACCCCAATTTTTATTTTTTTTATTTTTAATTTTTTTTTGTAGATTTTTGCTCATACTGCCTTTCAAAATTGCTCAGTCAGATTGAGTGGACAAATTCAGTCAGCATATATTTTCAGGATGTTTAGGGTTGTGCTGCTGGAAGGTAAACCCTCAACTCAGTCTCAAGTCCTCTTCATCCATCCTCCTATCAATGTTCACCAAATTCCCTGTCCCTGCTGTGGAAGCGTGATACCAACGGATTCTCCCACCCGATCTCAGTATCACCACAGCTCATCCAGAGTTACATAAAATCCTAATAAAATACAGTAAAGTATGTGGTTGAAACATCAGAAACTGTGAAAAACATTGATATAAACAGATGTGAGTGTTGCAATATATCCAATGCGGTCATTCTGGTAACTTAAATTATACCATCTTGTTGAAACATTTAAAAGTAAACCAAACACCATAAAGACAAGAGAAGATCCCAAGTCGGTTCCCTCCCTGTTTTCCGCTCATTAACTTTGCAGAGAAGTATTTAACGAGTGGAGGAGAGAGAAATGGGAGCTTCGTCAATACAGCGGTCCCACCACAGGTCTCCTTGAAGCCCACAGAGCAATCCATCATCGTGACACACAGTTTGGAATCGATGGGGAAACAACGATGGAGCTGCTGAGTGGTTCGCCTGCTTCTCTGTAACGCACACTTGGTGCAAAATCCAAGATGTGCTCATTCATTTGTTCATTCAGAACTAGTTCTGAAAGGTTATACATGGGGAAACTTTAGTACAATCTTTTCCAACTGTGTCGTGCCTCTCGCATACGCTATTAGATGTTCATCACACTGCAAGGCTGATTTTTTTTTTTTTTTTTTTTTTTTGTCATGCAAGTAATTCCCATAGTTTTTTACACTAAGTTCTACGTCACACTTTTTCTTTTCAATACACACTATTTTTGCACATATATTGAATTCTATCCTAACAAGTTTGTCTTGAACTCAATCTTCTGTTTTTGTTCCTTATATATAATCTCAAATTTGTCTGCTTAAAATTAGCCTTCTGTGATTTGTCAGTGCATATGATAATAAAGATAAAATCTCTTTAATTCTTCCATCCTTTTGTGTATTTCAAGCATTTTCTTTGCATTGTTGTCATATTTTCTTCTGCTATTTAAGGACAGTCTTTTACATATGACACCACTTGAAGCAGTGGAGATGTTTTTTGTACTATATCTGGAAGTTGTCAGGTCTAAAACCAAGACTAGAGGATGCACTTAACCTGACAGGTGTGCTGTGTGACACAGCTTTAATGTGCGAAGAGCTTTACAGTGGCATATTGGGAAAAATAAATACAGACAGCTTACCACCTGAAGGCCTCAGTTGTTGTTGGCATAAATCCATGTGGTGAATTGTACTTGGCACAGTATGATATTTACAAATTCTGAACGTCCCCAGAGCCCTGGTGATTAATGTCATCGAGTTCAGGTGCAAAGTCAAAATGTAAGGAGGCAATCCAGCAACTATACTGAAAATGTTTATTTACCTGAGATTTTAAGATCTTTATGTTTTCTTTAACATTTCATATGTAAATACATTTAATATTGTAATATTTAATATTACACTGTCTCTTTAACTTCTGGACTTTGTCTATGAGTATGCTTATATCTGAACCATTTTTTTGTGGCTCTGTGGTTGCTGTCATGCTGGAAAGTGAGCCTCCACCCAATATTATGTATTTTGTAGCCTCCATCGGAATATTGTCCATATTTTTACTATATTTAAATTTTCTCAGTTAACTCCAAAGGCAACTGGTTCCACTAAAGCTCACATTGGGATATCAGATTTAAGGGAACGCAAATGATCAATCCCAATTTTCTGATTTTCTTCCATACTGCAGTTATGTGCTGTTTTGGTCTATCACAAAAAAAAAAAAAAAAAAAAAAAAAAAAGTCCTTTGAGAATTTGCATTTATAATGTCACCTGACTTAACGGGGAAAAACTTAAATAGGTGTGAAGAGCTTTTTTGTTTTGTTTTGTTTTTTAGTTTTGTCTATAATATTGCTGTCAAAAGAACTACAAGGCCCAAAATCCACTTCATCTGATACTCGGTTGCCATGGTTGCTAAATTCCTAGCTTGAAAGGCAAGTACCCTAACTGATTTTTGGAGACTTAAATTACCCAGTTCAGTTAGGTCGACGGTTTATTTGTTTAATGTTACAATGGAGGACAAATTACATGAGCAGCTTTCTGTGACGTCGTCAAAGGTGTGCATTACGGAGTCACTGAACGCAGCAGAGACGGTAAACTGCACGGAGCAACAGGAAGACAACGAAGTCGAGGTAAAAATGTACATCGGCTTGAATAAGTCTGACCGATACATTAAGCTCCCCCCTCCCGCACTTATTTTGTCTTTACAACAAAAAAATTCCACTAAAAAAAAGGAATCTCCATGGTTTATTTTGTAATTCATATTCTTTTCATGCATAGTCACCTCGTTATGGATCTGAAAAAAGGAGAAAACCTTGAGCTGAAGGCGTAAACGATTAAAGTATATAGCAAGGTCGAAAAGTTGATTATTTGCAAATTGTCAGTGGTGCATTAACAGCAATTACAGACTGGAGCTCCCTGTTTGAGCAGAATTTTAAATGTGAAGGACATGAATATTTGCTCTTTGTGATCTCAGTGTTGACCCCGTGGCATATTGTTTTCAAATATTTGAAAATATAGAAAGCTCAGAATGTTGTACATAGAATTAGGCTCAAAGTAATTCAGAGCTCTAGCAGATTCAGATGCAGTTATTTTCATTCACCCAATGAGCTTGTTTCTACTTGGAAAAGAAACAGACATCTCATAAGTTATAATACCACAAAAATAAATAAATAAAAATCCTGTTTTTATTTACATTTTAAAACTGTTCAAACAAAAATATATATATTTACACCCTTCTAATTAATCAAAGGAAAAGACTTGCATTACAGCCTACAAACACTATATTTCCTGACAAACTTTTTGGAAATCTCCTCGGGCCTTTTTGACGACTCCTTATCGGAGAGGAGCTCCGAGTCTTTGAAGTTGGCAGGTCCTTGGCATTTCTCTATTCGGATTCAGATAGCTGAGCCATTTAAAAAAAAAGTTATAATTATTTCCACTTTGTTTAACTTAAATAATTGCTTCAAATCTAAATCTGCCAGGGGTCCGAACAATGTTGAGCATAACTGCATGGAATAGTCCTCTAAAAAAATGTTTGTTGACGTTCCAATAGGTTGGAGTTTTAACAGAAGAAATGGTGTCTGGAATTTTATCCCGTTTTGGACATGATCTGACCGGGCAGAAGTACATCCTATGCAACCTATCCCTACCTGTGAGATGCATACCTGCCTACATTAACATTCTTTTCAAACCGACGTAGAGTGCCTTGCAAAAGTATTCATGCCCCTTAATTTTTCACAGTTTGTTATGTTACATTCTTAATTTTGATATGTTTTGATGTAAAACTTTCATTTGTAGCTCTGGCTATATGTTAAGAGCTGTTATCCAGCTGGGAGGCGAACCTCTGCCTCAGTGATGCTGCCACTACCGTGTTTCACCATGGGGATGGTGTATTGAGGATGATATACAGTGTTAGTTTTCCCAACCAAAAGTTTTTCCAGAAGTTCAGTTTCAGTCTCTTCCTACCAGAGCCCTTCTCCCATGCTTGCTGTGTTCCCTATATGACTTAGGCGGTTTTTTCTGGTTTTCTTTCAACAATAGCTTTCTTCTTGCCATTCTTTTATAAAACTGTGGAGTACACAACTAATAATTGTCCTGTTTACAGATTCTAGTTCCTGAACGGTTGGATCCTTGCAGCTCATGTCTTGTTAGGTTTGATCTGTGCCGTGGTCTTTTTGTTTGAACACTGCTCTGTCTTTCTTAAAGATTGGGATATTATTGTATAACCTAACCCTGCTTTGAATGGCTCCACATCATTATCTGTTTATTTTGAGGCCTTCACAGGCTGGATTTATACTGAGATTAAATTATACAATGGTTTACTGTAAGGGCATGAATGCACCACATTTTTATATTTTTATTTGTTAAAAACTTTTAAAAACATTAAATATTTTCATTTAGCTTTACAATTATGCATTACTTTGTGTTGGTTTATCTCATAAAATCCCAAAAGACTACATTGAAATTTTTGCTTGTAATGTAGTAAAAGTTCAAGGGGTATTAGTACTTTAGCAAAGTACTATCTATAAACACAATTTTTAATCTATGATAGGGACTGCAACCATATAAAATGTTTATTTAACCTAGACATTGATCGATTGAAGCCTGATTAACTTATAACCCTTATCAATGTGCATTCTCTGCTTCAGAGTCTCAATCTCACAGACACATCTGTGTTATGCAACTATGTCCATCTTGAAAAGTTAGAACTTCCACACAACAAGATAAAAGGTATCAGTTTTTCATATCCTTTCATATGTGATGTTGTGCAGTACAGCAAACATGTAATTTATAATCCTGTAACCTTTCCTGCAGAATAATTTATTGACTTATGATGACTAAATGAGTTATTCTAATTTGTATACTTTTTTTCACTATGGCTAGATATATCCTTCTTGAACCACATGCCCCACCTTGTCATCTTGGATATGTCTCACAATGAAATCTCCAACTTCTTTCAATTCCAGCCACTCCAGTATCTACAGGTACAAGACCTTGAGCTGACAGGATAAGACAACCTTTGATTGGTGGCTTGGGCCTTGTTTTCTAGCACTATTCCCTTAAGAAAGGCCTGGATTACCATAACCCATCTGTAGTCACTCTGAATTTGCTTACAAGGCATTAACTGCCCTTCAATGACAGAGAACTTTTGAAAAAATCTTCTTCAGACTCTCTGCTATCAATTTAGATTTTACTGAGGATGTTGTACATTCTCAGTTTTGGTCGCGTTTGTTAAAAGTGTGCTGCTGTCTTCTGTTTTCCAGGTGGCTAATTTCTCCCACAACCACATACCAGACATAAAGGATCTGGCTGGCTTTTTTTGCTTACGTAAGCTGGATCTTGACTGTATCCTTGCAGTCGTTCACTTTAATGAATGTGAATGTTGGCGCTTTGCCTCCTGACGTTATACTGCGTAGATAAACTGTTATAGTCTGAAGTTTACATTCACTCAACACTGTGTTAAAGTCAAATTATAAATTATAACTTATTTCAGTATTTTAATGGTGCATTTGAACCACATCTTTTTAGAGTGGACTGATAGGACAAAATGCAACTTGTAAAAACAATAATTTGGTGTGGACCTTATCTGGATTGTAGAAGAAACATCTTGATTGGGAAAAAATACTCTGTATATTGACGAGACAAAAACTGAAGCTTTTTAAGTGCGCATCCTGTCACCTCTGTCTTAAAAAAACACAGGATTTTAGAAAATGATCAATCAAACACGGAGGTGGAAGTCTGGTGGTCTGGAAGGGAGATTGTGACCTGCCGCCAAGCACATTTGGGTTTATACAGTAGTCCAATCATCCAATGCAAGCTAGCATGTCTACCTCTGAAAGGCTAAATAGGAAACGAATGAAGATGCCGCATAAGTCAAGTCAAGTTTATTTGTATAGCACATTTCAACAGCAAGGCAGTTCAAAGTGCTTCACATCATAAAAACATCAATCAAGTATACAGCAAATCATCAAAAAACATCAAAATCATCAAGCAAGTATGCAGCCAAATCATCAAAATCATTGACCAAATAAGATAAGCCTTGTCAAAGCATGAAGTTAAATCTAGAATCAAGTTAAGCTACTGTGGCATGACCATAAACAGGCTGTCCACGTTAGAAACCCCTCTGATGTAGCTGAATTCAAGCAGTTCTGCAAAGAAGAGTGGGGTAAAATTCCTTCACACTCATTGAGAAAGAGAATTTTTGGGACGACGCAACCAATTTTGAGGGTGGTTACTTTTTCACATAGGGTGATGGCTTTTTTACCCCCATCATCAGTGATTTCATTATTTGGTGGGGGGTTGTATTATTATCTTTTTCTTATAGAAAAATGTTGTTTGATTCACTAAAACATTTCAATACAATAAAAAAGGGAAGGAGTCAGTGAGAGGGCAATAACTTTTTCATAGCACTGCAGATAACTATTCTGATATATTAAGATGACCGAGAAATATACTCACTTGTATTTACTGTTTGAAAACCTTAGTGAAAACACAAGTAGTCAGTACTGTGAAATATCAATTATGCTGTCATAAACCTATCTAACAGAAAGATTTTTTTCTGTACTCCGTATCTGATTCATGCATAAAGTGAGTTTTTCTTAATCCTTTGCTCAGACAACTGCCTGTCTGAAATCAGAGGTCTTAAGCAATGTTCAGCGCTCACCCATCTCAGCCTGGCTTACAACAAAATCACAAAAATCAGCAACTTGAGCAATCTGCCTATAACACATCTCTGCCTAGTAAGTTTTTATTGTTGTATTTTGTGGCATACGATGTATAGATTTAGGTGTGTAACAAATAATTTTAAATGAAATCTCTTATTTTTCCGCAATGTTGAAAATGGTTCTAAATGCATGCATTGAACAACAAAATGTTAGAAGTTTACTTTTCTTTGAAAAAAGCTCAGTTTCATCTTTTTTCTGTTCTTTGTTGTTCTTCATCTGTGCTCTTAGGCTTTTGCCGCATTTTAACATTTAACGAAACATTGCCCCTACATTCAAAACTCACCATATGGCACAACAGCAGGCCTTTCTCCCCCTGTTCTTAGTCTTTCTATATATGTGTGTGTGTGGGTGTGTTTGTGTGCATATGCGTGCATGCATTTTCTAGGCCCTCTGTGTTTTCTCATTGTCAGCATCTCTTGGTCTGGCTGCATCTGCCCGTTTCTGGAGCTTCCTTGGGGGACCAGCTGCTGGTCTTTGACTGAACCTGGACCGAATTCAGCCTACACACATGCCCCTATCCACCCAGCATCCATCTAATCCCGTTCCTGACCCCTCTTCTTCCCATGCGCCCCCCTAAAGCAGCATGGCATTGTCAGCCAGTCTGTTTCCCAGCACATCACAGTGCCGACCCAGAGCTTCCAGGGACCAGCACGGTCACCCTCCCCTGCTGACAGCAACCCTGTCTGGCAGGATGCTTGGCAAGAGCAGGCCAAGGTGTGGCCAGACAGTTAGATAACAACTTTTGTCAGTAGAATGGATAGAGAATCAAACTGACAAGACTATTGTGCCCAGGTCTTGTTCTTTGATTCGTCGGCATGCTGTGCTAACCTCTCAACAGCTGTTTAGCTGTCAGTCCATGCCTGTCAGCGTTTAGCAGAGAGCCAGCCCTGCCACTCAGCTCAGTAATGAGGGGAACAAAGCTAAGGCACTGTGTAAAGCATTCCTAATATGTATAATTATTGAGAATTAAAGTATAAAAAGAACTTGTAAATGTGTCCCTTTTTTCTGTTTGTATTAGAGGAGAAACCAGCTTAAGGATGTTGAAGGGTTGGAGAAGTTAAATAACCTGCAGATTCTTGATTTGTCTATGAATTGCATCACCAGTCTTTCAGGCCTCAAGAACCTCCACTTTCTATGCTCCATCAACCTGAAGAGAAACCAGGTACCTTCAACAACAAAGACAGAAAGATCTCAATCATCTTGTATACCTGCCTTCTTATTTGCTACTATAGGTCCAAAATAAACCATTTTGTTATATTTTATGAAATAAAAAACTCACACACAAAACAACAATGTTTAAAAAGTAAAAAACTTTTCAATACCTAAATTATGCAATCTTATATTTAGGATGTAACATTCTTGAAAATTAGCCAAATACAACTTTAGTAAAATAAGAGATAAAGTTTTACATGGGGTCATTGTTTATTAAAATATTAATGATTAAAAAGAGCCAGAATGTAGGAGGAGTGCTTGAAAAACTCTAGGTACACTCTGTGATTTAGTGGCATGTAGAATTACTTGAGAAGGACCCTGAATAGTATTTTAAATTAATTATCTTCTCTCATAAACTGTAGGTTAAGTTTAAGTTATTTTGGTCTTTTCAGGTTACAGTTATTCATAATGTGTGATATGTAAAACTTGTAAATAATGTTGAACACATTTTTGCAGTCTGAAAATGCTTTAAAAGTAGTTATAGGTAACATTAATATTTTACGTTTTAATAACTATGACAGATAACAGTTTTTTATTTTATTATTATTATTTTTTTAGATTTTGGAAATTCAAGATTTAAAAGAGATTATTGGTCTACCACTGCTGACGGACCTCAATCTGCTGGAAAACCCTGTGCAGGTCTGTAGCATTCACACACAAGAGTCTTCAACCATATTTTGATATAGGCAGAGTTTTTGTAGTGACCTCCATGTGTATTTATTTATTTTTGCTTTGAAGTTCTAAGAGTATTATCCTTACATTACAGATAAAAATGTACTTTATTCATTAAATCAGTTTGTTGTATCTTTTTGTAAATATGAAAAAATATTTGTAATTATTAGGAGCAACCTGATTACAGACTGAGAGTCATCTTTCTCCACCAATATATAACAATGCTAGACCAGGAGACAGTCACTGTTAAAGAAAAGGTGAAAATCTACATATTTAATGTTACTTTTTTATATGAAGTGTGTATGTAGAATATTTAATGTGTCACATTACAAATACTACATTCTAGGTGTCTTCAGTGAATATGTTTGACCCTCCTTTGGATTTATTAGCAGCAAAAGATCAAATCACCCACATAGTTTATCAGATGAGACAGCCACAGGTCCTCTTTCAAAGGTTTGTACGAGTATTTTAATTTTTTTTTATTTTTTTATTTTTTATTTATTTTTTATTTTTTTTTTTTGCTATTTGCTAGATTTTAATTATTTTTCATCTGTTGTTTTTAAAATGTTTGCTAGATGAACTAGCTATATCAGTTAGTTAAAACAATTATATAATTGACTATTCCAACTAATTTTGTTCTACAATAACTTACACAGATAGTTCTTTTCAGATATTCTGCATCAGTTTGTCCGCAGATGTCTTTTGCCATCTACTTTACTTAAAAGAATAAGACATTTTTGTGGATCAGCAATTTTCTTTTTAAAAACATTCATCTTAAGCTGATAAAAATCTGCAGCGATTTTCATTACTGTTTGTTGTAGTATTATATCTATTTTTCCTGGAAAGGGAAACAAGTGTTGAATTATGCATATAAGATGAAACTAAGTGAAGAAGGTGTGTGTTTTTATCTGATTTTGTGCAGTACACTGCCTACTGCAGACAACCCCTACCCAATGCTGGTGTTGACGGGCCCTGAAGGCTGCTGGAAAAAAGAGCTGGTTCACAGACTGTGTCAGGAGTTTGATGAATACTTTGGTGTTGGGTCAGTCTGGTAGAGTTATGCATACTATTAATGATGTGTAACAGCTGACGTATATATTCTTTTTAGACAGCTATCATCCCTGGAGTTCGGTCTGTGCAACCAAAATAACTAGCTGTTTTGACCTAAAAATGAGCATATGGTCCTTTATTCAAGCTTGATTTCTCAAAACAATAATCAGAAAAAATTAACCCAATATGATTGGGGATGCATGTTAGCTCGTGGGTCATGCTATCAATCAGGGAGATTGATTCCTAACCTTTTTGAGGTGAAAAAAGTTTCACCTCAAAAAGTACCTTTTTTTTCACACCATCAAAAACGGTTTTCCCCCCACCTTCCCTCCTGCCAATATATGCATGCAATATTCCATGTGTGTGAAGGGTAAACTATACATTAGTAATCTTTTCCTTAAATAAAACCTTCAGTGAGCTTATTAGTCAATACTTCTGCCATGAATCATAAATCAGGACTCTTCCTCCGGGACCACGTACAGGGTGAAAAGTTCACTTGGAGTCCACTCGACCCTTCCTGGGTCTGGGTTAGGGTTAAACATCTCTGCAAGCAACACATCATGCCTCGGTCTAAAGAAATTCAAGAACAGATTAGAAACAGATCCATTGAGATCTATCATTCTAGAAAGGTTTACAAAGCCATTTGTAAGGCTTTGGAACTCCAGTAAATCAAAATGCGAGCCATTATGCAGCATCTCAGAAAAGATAATTGTATCAACAGTCAAACAAGGTGGTGGTAGTGTAATGGTAAGGCCTGCTGTACTGTTTAAGGACATGAACAATTTGCCATCAATGATGGAATCATGAATTCTGCTCTCTACCAGAAATTCCAGAAAGACAATGTCCAACCATCAGTTTGTGACCTTAAACTCAAGGGTCAAAGATTATATGCACCAGGGCATATGTGCTGGTGTGCTGTGTGATCCACAGCACACCAGCAAGTCCAAATCTCGATGACTAAAGAAAAAAAAAGTATTTTGGAGTTGCCTTTTAAAAGTCTGGATTTAAATCCAATGTAGGTCCTATGGCATGACCTTAAACAGGTCATTTATGCAAAAAAAAACAACCCAAAAAACTCGATTGTGGTTGAATTAAACAATTCTGCAAAGAAAGGTGGACCAACGTTTCTTCACAACGATGTAAAAACACTCATAGTTAATTATTGCTAGCAACTGATGGCAGTTGTTATGGTACAACCAGTTAAAAAGTGAAAGGGGTTGTTACTTTTTCACAAAGTGCCAGGTTGGTTTGGATAGCTTTTTCCCTTCATAAATAAAATGTATTCATCTGGGCTTTCTTTCTCTGATAATAAAATGTGTATTAATCTGGAACATGTAAATGTGACAGAAAAGCAGAAGACGCTTGTAGGGGGTGAATGCTTGATCACAGCACTGTATTTGTTAGAATGCAAGTGATTTACTTAAGAATATTAACTAACAGTGGATATTTCACAGAGTCTGTCACACCACGCGGCAACCCTTCATTGGAGAGGAGAATGGGATTGATTACCATTTTGTCAGTGAAGAGGATTTTCAGAACTTAGTTGAAATGGTGAGTTGATCTAAAACTTTCCCTTTTTTGTGACAACCTCAAGTTCAAGACTTTTAGGTTTGTTGACTCAATAGTTTTCCATTTGTAGTGTCACAAATAATTAGGATAAATAATACTTTCCCAGATTTAGTCAAAATGCACTCCTAGGATTCTTGATAAATTGTATTTTAAGTGAGCTCGATTCTCACATCTCCCTCAGCAAGTTTCAAATTGATTTCACGAACCGGTTTTAATGGGTTGTGTTGTGGAGATAATTAGTTTTTCTGGGGTGAATTGATTTTTCTATTAACATGGCGGCTTTATTTCCAACAGTACCTTTACGATAATTATGTTTTTCTGAGATTTCATTAGACATACTATCTAAATTTAATTTTATGTAATTCAATTTTTTGGATGACGTATCAGATCAACTTTTATCATTCGAAACAAGTGGCAGTGGTATGCAACTGCTGTTCAAAATTTCTCATAACTTCGGTACACATAGAAGCATCTGAATTCTGGATTTACAGCTGGTTGAGGAAGCCAAATGTGTCCTTGGGTCATGGACACATTTGTTTTCCATCTACACTCTATTGTCAAGTCAGCTGTTATGTAAGGTTGGTGGGGATAATTTATAGAGGATTGTGTGTCAGTAATTTACACAGGAATGGCTTTGAAGCAGCTATTGATGCCTTTTGTCTTCTCCAGCACCAGATAACTTGACAATCTATTCCTCCTCCTGTTTGATCCTGTATTTTTATTCCTCCACTTTTCTGTTGCCAGCTTTTTGGTTTGATCCCATCCTGTTTTAAAATTCTCAATCTTCAGGTTCTAGCTTTAGTTCTGAGATGGGCTTTTCCATAGATAATCTTAAAACACTTCTTGGGCTTTAGAAGGACAACAAAAGAAAATAAAACCAATATAATCTGACACATATTTTACACAGCAAACGTGGAAGAGGGTGTTCTGGTCAGGTGAGAACAAAAGTTTCAACCACATGAAAATTAACACATATCACCCGACCCCACTGTTCCAACTATGACACGGTGGTGGTAACATCATGGTGTTGAGATTGTCTCTTCCACTATGAATATTTTTTATCTATAGTAATACTGTGACGTTTAAGTATATAAATAGAAAAAATTGATTATATAAATTAATTATTTAAATATAATTGCAATTTCTGGTGAGGAATAAATTAGGACACTCCCCAGGCATATCAGATCAGGTGCATTAAAACAACTTTACTCAGCTTTTGGCAGGAAGTTTGCCCAGTTTAAACCTCAGACATTTAACTGAAGTGAGAGTGGGCAGTATTTAGTATCAGTCTAATATCAAAAGAGCTGTCTGAAGAGCAGATTGTAAGATGCTACAGGAACTTCCCAAATACTCCAGAACATCATGTAAACTACAGCAGATTTTTGCTACTGTTGATGTGAAAATGGATGGCTGTACAATCTGAAAGAGACTGCATAGGCAATGTGCAAGGAAGAAACCTTTGCTCTCTCAGAAAATATGAAGGTCAGAATAAAGTTTGCCACACAAAACATAGACAAAGACAAGGACTTCTGAGTAATGTTCTTTGGACTGATGAGTCTAAAACTGAATTATTTGGACACCAGAACAGGCGGCATATTTGGCATCAAACCAAATATAACATTCCATGAAAAGAAGCTCATATAAACTGTAAAGTATGGAGGTAGGAGTATTATGGTTGAGGATATTTCTCTGCACCTGGCCAGCTCACCATCATAGACTCCATGTTGAATTCTACCATGTATCAGAGGGTGTCGGCGGAGAATTAAGAAATGGATAGTTGTCCAAGTCAAAGTCCAGATCTTGATCTCATTGAGATGTTGTGGGGTGACTTGACAAAACATATGGCCATTCCCTCAGAATGATGTCGGAGACTGGCAGATGGCTTCAAGAACCATCTCACTTGAGTTTATTTCAGCCAGTAGGAGTAACAGTAGCTATTAGTGGTTAGGTTGTTCTAATGCTTTCTGCCCTCAGAATACACATTTTTATTTTTGATGTTTACCTGCAAGTAGAACACTTTCTTTTCCAGATCAAACCTGAAAGATTAGACATTTAAATGTGAACATTTCTTTTGAAAACACATAAAATTTAATGTGGTGTCCTAATTTCTTCACACTTGCACATGTTATCCCATTTTGACACTAAATTCAACACATTTACTATGACAAAGTCAAAGTGAAGTATTTATATGACTTTTCTGACTACTCAACCAAACTAACAACTTGTGGGTTTAATAAGGCTAAGTTGACTTGCAAGCTCACAGTTGTTTAATGCTTCTTGAAAGTCAGGAATTTTGAAGCCCTTCAAAAACAAGTAACCTTAAAGGTCAAAGGTTTACCTGTGAGACATAACAAAGAAGATTTCTCCCTGACTACCATGTCAAAAGTTCATTTCCCAGGTGGGTAAATAGCTTCAGGTTGTCAAGCCTGACGGAACATGCTGGGAATGTGTGTATTTATGTTTGCTAATACTTTCCCTGTATAATAAAACTTGAAATATACCTGTAAATGATTGCATACTTAAAAATGGTCTTTTTATTCTCCTTTTTTTAATGTAAGGGTAAGTTTATCCTCACCATGCAGTATGGCGGCTATCTGTTTGGCCTCACCAGAGATTCTATAGAGGACGTAACTGAACAAGGACTGGTTTGTTGTGTACATATGGAGCTGGAGGTACATGTAAAATTTATATATAGAGAATATTTTACAGTATGTATTCTGGGACTGCATGGAAAATAAAAGTGTAACACAATTGTAAGAACAAGTGGATTTTTCAAGAAATTTGTACTCTTTTGCAGGGTGTTTTCAGTCTAAAGAAGAGCTACTATAATCCTCAATACTTCCTGCTTTTACCCGCACGGTTGGAGGAGTTCGTAAACCACCTGGAAAGCCATTATCTCTTCACCCCAATACAGATTGATCTTGTAGTCCAGCGTGTGGCCCTCTATTTAAAGACCAATGAACAACGTCCAAGATTCTTCGATAACATTATTCCATGTGGTAAAATACAAAAGGAAAAGTATTTGTGCACTGTTTGCTGTTTACTTTCAAACAAGTATAATTTTATTAAATTAAACCAATATATTTTTATATGTAATGTCTTTTAATTGCATTCTAAGCATAGTGTTAGGTGAAATAACTTACTGCGGTAAAATCCACATTTAGCTGCAGGATCAGTGTGTTTATTTTTCCTCTTGATAGCACTCAGATTGTTAGCTGTTTTCTTAATGAAATGAACAAACAGTGAGTGTAAGACATTCATCACTTTTATGCACTGCTAGCGAGCCCCTCATTACACCAAGGTCAACATCCCCATATCTTTGATTCATTGCTCTTTGATGTTGGATGCACTGGCTCTGTTGTGGACCCGACTTCCTCATGTGTGTTTATTTATGTCTGTACTTATTTAGATGACTGCGAAGAAGCTTACCAGACTTTGCAGCAAGTAGTGGAGAGCTACCTGTTAGTTGAGGAGGAGGAAGGGAAGACCAACAATGGAGCCTCCTCTGACAGCAGTTTTACAGGTGTTTCTGTTTTCAGTTTTCCAGTCAGTGGATTTAACGACGTAAAACACTTGTATTGTGAAAAGACACATGAGATGGTTTGGCTTTAAATTACCTGCTATCATGTTAGTCAGTCTTACCTCAACGCCAACTGACCTGTCTTCATTTTGTGTCTCCTAATTTGTACCCAAATATTGCCATTTTATATATTTACTATTGCATATTAGTGTATTTGTCTTGGTAGTTAAGTATTTTAGATGAATTTCTAATCTAAATGATCATAAAATCTTCAAATCTAATTTTTAATTTAACTTAATTATACAGTATTTATAAAGACTTTATATTACATCCTGTTTTTAATGACAGCAGAGACGATATTCCACAATAACATGTCCTGGATGACACAATGAGTTGTTGGCAAGCACTGCTAATCCACCTCATTTGCTTTTGCTGCTTCTCATGAAAACTCTGTCTGGCCGTATGGTTAGAAAGCCAGGCAGAGAGATGTTGGAGTTGGGGGTATGATCCTTGCCCATTAGGATCAATGGAAGAGATGGTTTGAACTTCCTCCTTCTCTCTCTGCTCTTTGGTCCTGCTCTGCAATCATGAAGCCTGCTTTTCAGCTCCTGTGTAGTTCGTAGTTCAGGTATTTTTTGAACTTTTAAGATGCTAATCAACTGCTCCCTGTTGTAAAAACAATGCCTTGTTGCCAGGGTTACACATAATAGCAACTGTCCAAAAGTAAAACAGTTCAGCAAAACTCCTTCCAGCTGCACAGCATCCAAAACCAAAGGGAGTAATTGTCCAAACATGCAATGCCTCAACCTAAGAAACATATGAACAAAAGTCTACAAAAAGAATAAATCACAAAAGTAAACGCAGCAGTCACCAAGCTCTTACATATCACAACTCTTTTCGACATGAAGAAGCACAAGTTTGTCCCAAAACTTTCTCAGCTCAGTCTCAGCTTCAGTTTACTCCCAAAGATAGTTTTTTATGCCAGGTAAAGATACACTAAGACTGTCATGTAAAAAACACCATTGTTAAATTCTTAATTTTACGAAAAGTAATCCAACTCATGGACACATTTATCCTTGAAATATTCATGGACAAACTGAGTGCTTCTGTGAGGACTACTTTGCTGAAGAGCCTTAGTAATCAAGGACATGGTGGTCCTAAGTGCTTGAATAGAAAGTGACTGGACTTATTTTAATACTCAAGTTCTGAGGTGCAAAAGTGATATTAACATGAATGTGTATGATGTGCTCTATGGATATGTTTCAGGCCTTTATTCAGCTGAGAACTTATCACCACTATTGCCAGAATCACAATCAGTGTCATTCCCTGAATTAGCCCTCGACCCCTACAAGTCCTCCTTCATGCCCTGCTTTACAAATATCCAGGCAGAGTTCAACACTCCAAAAACATCCATTGTGAGTTCTGAGATGTCTAGTAAAACATAACATGGCAGTAAAGCCTGTAAGTGGAATTAGAACATGCATCTGAAATCAAATGTATGAAATAATCCCCAGCTGGCCTCTAACAAGGTGTTTCCTTTTCTTCTCTTTCTACAGGAGCTTGCCTCCATGAGGAGGCGAGAGCAGCTGGCTAGGGAAGCTGTTGTTGGAAAGAGACCAGGGTTGTACAGCCCGCTCTTCAAATGGTACAAGTAAGTGGCAGCCACTCCACTTCACTCCAGGGCCTAATTTAAAGTAGGCATTCACTGTTGGGCCAATTTGGTGTAATCGCAACACTTGTCCTACAATAACTGCATTTTAATGACTCAGTATGAGTTTGATAGTGAGGGTGAAGTACCAGGTGTCTGAATTGTTTAAACCCAACTGTTTGTTAATGTGATTGGGCCTTTTAGTATTGTTCTTTTGGCCAACCTACTCAGAAATACTTTTAGGTTATCAGAGAAATATAGAAACTGCTAAGTGTGCTAGTTTGTCTGAAATTTGTCATTCTAAATTTGTTTAGCCTGCAACGTTATCAAGATCGTGGTACCCATTTTCAGGAGGATAGCAGGTCAGTAAACAGAAAATAGTAAAAAAAAAAAAAACGCATTCATAAATACTTACAGATTCTTTTATCCAAGCCAGTGCAGTAAAGTTAATAATTTAAACCAGCATTGTCCCAATGTTTTGTCATGTGGGCCTAAATCGTCAAGTAAGAAGTAGTCTCAGGCTCAAAACAGATAATTTTTTAAAGTAAAATCACCAAATATTATATTGTATTTTTTTTTACCCTTTTGACAATAAACTGAGCATGCAATATTTTAATTAGACAAATAATCATAAAGTTTGTTGGAAAGTGATGTGTAAATCATTGTAGACCCAAAGCCCAGTTTTTAAATTTCGAGCTCCACTGAAAAAATAATAATAATTGAGCCTATTCTCAGCAATGATGTGGGTCACTCTGTCTTGGAAAATGCTTGTTGTATATAGTAAAGTCCATTAAAATAATTAAAGCTGATTTAAGTGCACAGACGTCTGCTTTTGAGTAAAAGTCACTGGATAGATGTGGTCCTATTTATTGTGAAATTAAAGAGAATACAAAAAGCAGGGATATGAAAAGTACTTTGCGTTGTAACGAACATTTGTACAAAGGTTTTAATTTGTAATAATTTTGCCCTAATTAAAAATAAAAAGTTTCCATCTGCATCAACTTCCTGTGCTGGAGGGTCAAACCTGTATCATTCTCTCAATTGTGGTCGGAGGCTCCACAAAATCAGTCCAGGGGCCTCAAATGGCACCTCGGCCACACTTTAGACACCACCACTTAAACCAACCAGTCTCTGAGGAAAACAAATGCATTAATAGATCGACTCTTGAGATATCCTCTAAGCTGTAAAATCAGTTGTATTCAGTTCATAGAGAAATAAATGTTTTCAGAGGAGACTTGTTGCTTCTCATCCTGAAGCTTTAAAAGCATTATTTGCATCCCTAAAGTGTTTTTTCATTTTTATAGACCTCATTTTCTTCCTATGAGCCACATGGGGACAAATGTGTTCACATTTTCTTTACATGCTCTGTTGGACACTTTTACACATCAGCACACCCACTCGTAAATTCAGATTTTATTGCTTCTGCTGGTCATGACATCCCTGTGTCCACACTTACACTCAAGGTGGATTTCCTTTCCATAATGTGTAATCATTAAAACATTGTTAGTTTAAAATAAAATGTGAGACGTACAGGACCCTTTTCACATTTTGTCATTTTACAACCACAAACTTCAATGTGTTTTATTAGGATTTCATGTGATATACCAATATGACATTGTACATTATTGTGAAGTGGAAGGAAAACATCCTTTCATGTGATTTCTATGAACGACAATCCTTGCGGGGTTGTAGCGCAGGCTGGTGCCTATCTTCAACGGTCTATGAGCGTGAAGCAGGATGCATCTGGGTTCAAGTCACCAGTTGGAAGAAAAACATTATACAGGATTTTGAAAATTATTTACAACGTTAACTCTGCTGAAGGGGAGGCAGCATTCTATGCTCTTCAGCTCTGGAACCGACTGCCTGAAAGCTTGAGAAGTGCAGTAAATGTTTTTCTTTTAAATCAGGACTGACATCATTACTATTTACTCCAGCTTACCCATAAAGGTCAAAGACTGATTTATCATTTCTTTGCTTGTTATTTACTTTAATTTATTGCTTTAATATTTCTTTTTATTTGATTATGCATCATGTTTCTATGTGCAGCTTCTTTTTTTTAATGTGTATTTTAAGTTTTTGATGTATTTCTCGTTCTGTTTCCTAGAAAACACTTTCCATTACTCTATGTATGAATAATTCTACAAAATAAACTTGCCCTGTACATACAGACAAAAACACACACAAATTGTTTTTTTTACATTGCAATGCAGTTCTGGTTTCCTTAACCTTCTTCCTCTGGCATACCACAAACAGACCTTCTTATGCTTTTCTTTTAACAATTGCTTTCTTTTTGCAACTCTTCCAAAAAGGGTCAGATTTATTGGACACTAGTTGCAGTACTCTTACAACGGGTTCCTTCAGCAGACCTGTGAACCATTATAGCTCCTCCAAAGTGAACATTGGCTCATGATTCCTAGTCTGTTTGCCTGGCCAGTCAGTTTTGGTTGATGATCATGTCTTGGTAGGTCTGCAGTTGTGCCATAATCTTGTCATTTTCAGATGATGAATTGGACAGTGCTGCTGGAGATGTATAATCTTAAACTAATCTAAACTTGGTCTTGTCAATGTTTATTCCCTTATTTTCTCTTCTCCCCCTTTACTTTTAATTGTAAAAAAAAAAAAATGTAAAAGAAAATCATCAAAAAGTACCAAAAAAATTTCAAGGGGTATGAATACTTTTGCAAGGCACTGTAAACACACAGCAAATACCTATTTGACCCAACCCCAATATTGCCTTATTGACTTATTCACTCTGTCACTATTTCAGTGAAGCGTTCCTTTTAGCTGTTGGCACTACTCTTAACTGGAAGCTCTTTCTTTACCTGTGTACCTATTTCACATATTGTAACAGACATAAATGGGTTGTAACACAAAAAGCTCTTAAGTACTGTAGAGTAAAAGAACCTGCACACATCAAACCTGTTTTCTTGCTTTTTAATACCTATATGCACTCAGCATAGTCCATTTTAACAGCCATGCATTTAGTTTGTGGAGCATATTAAATGTCTCTTTGCATATATTCACTTTCCTTATTCTTGTATTCTCACCTTTCACCTCAATTTTATCTTCCTTGTCTTATTTTACATGCAGCTCCGATGTGTCTCCTACCAGCTCATTTTTGTCTGTTCCCAGCTCAGCCAGTGGCATGGTTGAACCTCTCCATAGCTCCATGCTGGTACAAACTCCAGAAATGCCCAAAGGTCAGTGTGACTTTTTATGCTAGGATAATTGCATGTGAGTATGAAATAAAAAGAAAATATATATATTTGCCTTTACAAAATGCAGGAAACCAGGGTGTATTCATGGATAATTAGCTGTGAGATGATATTGTGAATATAGCTATATTTCTAGTCTTTTGATTTTGCACCCTTCATTTTTTATGACAACACTGCCTGTAGCCAAAGGTCAACTACAACAATGCTACTTTCTCTATACATGTAGCCAGTAAAACAAATCTGATTTGACCAGCCAGCAGTGTGAACATTTGACGTTCCATATGCAGAAACTGAAGAACCTGCTGCTGCTGGCTCTAACTTTTCAGATTGCAATTTGGGACTTAAGGCAAAGTCCATCCTGCCTCCAATCTCACCTGGACATAAGAACCATGAAGTCCCCAAGACACCTGAGTCACCCAGAATCAACCCAAAACCGCCAGTCAAAACAAACAAAGGAGCAAATGTGGATGGATAATTTTCATTGAAGGTTTAGTTGCTGTGTTGTAAACAAAGCAGAACATATTTGAAGGTCGTTTTTTTGTTTTGGTTTTTTTTTTTTTTTTTTTTTCAAAAATTAAAATGTTTTTTTTTTTTTTCACAAAGATGCAATAACTTAAAAAAAATCTCCCTCATTATCTGTGAGATTTGTGTTTGGATTTCTGTTTTAGTCCCTTTTTTCTTGTGCTCTCTTGTCTCCTTGTTTATTTTTTTTGTTAACATTACTTTGGATTTTATTGTATAAGTTCTTTTTTTGTACTTTCCCATGTGTGTTTTATTTAGAGATGCATTAAAACAAAACATGTCTGAGATTCATTTAGACTATAATCCAAATTCTCATTGGTACCACTCCAGGTCTGTCATATAATTTCTATTTGACTGTTTGGCTATATCACATTTCCTGTTTTACAGTATTGTAACGTTTTCTTTTTTTCAAACATTGTGCCTCTTGACTTTAGATTTGAGTCTTTCCAAAAGATACTTGTCTTGGTCTGTTTCAAAGTAATTACCACTGAACCATTTTTTCTCTATTTCATTATCAAGCACACATATTGTGATTTAATACATCCTAGATGTTAAAATACTTAAGCAATACCTCAGGTGGCAAGAGTAATTAAAAGTTTACCTGCATTTTGACAGGGAAACAATGTGAGGTGTAGAGGTCCTCTCTTGCTTAAATGTCTCAAAGCAGCAAATGCACACTCCCTTAATTTGGCTGATGAGCTTCACCTGTGTCTGACACAAACCAGGAGAAAGAGTTCAGATAACAGAAAAGATACCCATGGTTTCGTGTTTGAACCACTAAAGGATTGCTTTGGGGAAAATGCACTCCCTTTGTAAAACTGCACTGGAGATGTCCCACTGGGGTTGCCGCCCAGTGTCGCACTGGATGGAACTATTGGAACAGCCAGAGGAAAGGCTGCTTTCAGAAGGGCTAAATCAATGGTGGGCAGGTGAACTAGCCATACTATTGTTTTCACTTACCTGCCAAAACCAGTCCCAAAAACTGTTTTTATAGTCAGTTTATTCTCTTACACAAAGCAGTTGATTTTAATCTCTAAGGTGATATCCAGTTTATTCTGCTTCCACAGGCTCATAACATCAGGACTTCAACCAGGAAGTTAAAGCTTGAGTACAAACGGGTCTCCCAAATGGACATGCATATTGCCAAATTAGTCACAAAGTGGCTTAAGGACCGAAAATTCCTGTTTTAATGGCTGACATAAAACCTTGATTTCACTTACATAAAAAATTAGTAGACAGAAGTGAAAAGGTGTGTGCAAACAAGCCAGGCTACATCCCTGACTCAGTTACACAAGTTCTGTCAGGAGGAATGAGCCATAAGTCCAGCAAACTGTAGTGGAAAGATCATGGAAAGGTACTCAAAATGTTTGACCCAAGTCAAAGAAAGTATTGAAACTGAAAAGAAATATCTCATTTTGCCTGCATTTTCACATTTCTGAATAACTTTAATAATCCTAGTTGATGTACAACAGGGAAGGTTTAGTCTGATTTAATAGCAAACTGTAAGAATAAATGACTGTTTTTTTTTCTTGCAACAGTGTATGTATGTGTCCTGAAGAGCTTCTGTCCATAATTTTTATATTATAATGTACAAATTCTTGACTAAAGATCGTAGAACAGTATGTGGTACATGTCAGGTTTCAGTAGCATAGCAATTATTTTTCTGACAGTGAAGGGCTATTGTATTTTCTACAGCTCAGCGATCTCATCAGCTGGGTTTTAACAGCTGCAGTTGAGATACTGATCTTGAATGTGCAGCGTAAAGCTCTTGTCATAGGATGATAAATACATCATTAATCTTTATCTGTTCCGGGGGGATTATTTATTCATTTGGACATCCATTCATATGGATGTGGTTGGTGGCTATTAAACAGTGCACCATCACAAACATGGTACTGTGTTTTTGACAGGCTATATGGTGCACACTTGCCATGGATGCTTACATACACCGTTAATTACTGATTCTTAGCAAACAGAAACTGTCATCTACCACAGATGTATGGATTGCTTATTAAAGCAGTCCCTCAGCCAGCCTGTCTGTAAGTGCGTGTGGATTTACCTACACACTCTCACTCTATGGGCCCTTTGTTTCCTGTGCTATGAGTGTTTGTGCATCTCAATACACACACACACACAAACTAGGCACACCTGGCCATTCATCACTGTCTTTCTTCCTCTGAGGCAGCAGATGTTGCAACACTGTCATAATTCTTTAAAAGTTCGAAAGCCAGACTGTGTCTTTAGGGCTCCTGGGGTCTAACCTACTTACACTGCAGTCTGTGCCTCTGCAGCTTATCATGGGCTAACATGTTGTCTTCCTGTGAATTAGCATTGCGTTAGATAGGTATGCATGCAAGTCTGTTCAAAGGTAAGAATAAAGAGGGGGATGTGCAGGTGAAGAGCTTTTGCTTTTCATTCTGAGTCTTGATTGCTTGTATAGTATGAGTTATAGTGAAAGCTGCATTTTTATCTACACCTACTGGTTTGGTGCATTATATTCCTATGCAAAACACTGCCTTTTCTATGCAGCCCCATTCATCTTCACAGGAAAATAAACACATCATAAGCTCTTTCTCTTGTTATAAGTCATCAAAACTAACATATTTCACCAGATAGAAAAGGAGATCACATTTTCTGCAAGAAACAGACTTGCTTCTGGGTTATGTGTAAGGAGGTCTGAGCCACTCTGGCACAGATATGCAGAAGCACGGTATCAATTTTCACAAAGCTGAAGATCTTTGACTTATGAAAATGTTTCATGATACTCGAGAAATGAAAGGAAAGGAGAATTAATCTATATTTCCATTCCAGAAGGGGTTGTAACGAGAGGCAGAATTGGATGGTAGGAAGTAATTGGAAGCAGCACTATATCAGTTTGACTAACACAGCAGATTTCAATTTTAGCTCAGGGGCTGCGCTCAGGTCATGCAAAGTTATCTCCGGAGTGAATCAGTGTGATAGAAATATCTCTGCAAAACTTTGAGCTTTATTTGTTATCAAGAAAGGCACACTGCAAAAATATGTCACTTTTGACTTTAACTTTAAGCGTCTTGAGTAATGTTTTTCATGCTTTTTTTTTTTTTTAGATAATTGAGCCAATAGAGTTGTCAGTTATGAGAATACATTTGGCTGTTTAATAGTTGTGTTTTTCAGTTTTGTTTAGCCTAATTTGTCCATTCTCCACCCATTTTAGCAAAAATCCTTCATGACTGCTTTCTTATTCAAACGGCAGACCCCCCAGAAACATTATTAAGGCTGATTTACTGCCACAATATCTCAACTGAAAAACTGTTTAATTTAGCAGGGATTTGTTATTGAGGGCTCATGAAAAGATTAATGGTTGAAAGTGGACAGTCTATGAAAGTGCAGTATTATGTTAGAAGCACAACTGTAAAAGTGATAACTGACCCTCAGTCCACTGAAGGATGGATTATCAGGAATCAACGCTTTATCTCTCCTACAGAGACTAAATCAATGTTCTCCAGATTTGACTGAACTCAGTGCTTTTCACAGCTTTGGATTTCTTCATTTCTTGACTCAGAATACATTTTTTCCACAATGCAAAGCAGGCACAAAAAAATTGCAGCTGTCCATGGCTGTACTCCAGGGAGGAATAAAGTGGCTGAGATTGTAATGACATCTGTTTATGGATTGCATGTTGGTTTAAAATGAATGGCTAAATGAAACCAAACTTTAAGATATTTTTTTTTGTTGTACATTTGTGATAAAATACATTTTTAAATCTTTGAATAATCTCCAATAACCAGAATCATGATTGGGTATAAGAAGAAGATAAGAGACAGGTTTAATAGGTAGAGCTGTTCCTCCTTAGAGCTTTTTTGTGTTTATAAATGTTCTTTTTTTTTTTTTTTTTTGGATAAAATCCATATAATTTGGTCAAGTTGTATACTTTGCTAGATATTTTTATCTTTCTTTTTTTTTTTATTGTCATGCATTCTGTATTTGTTTTAAACTGAATAGAGAAATTGGTGTCTTTTTAACTTTGATCTGTATTATTGACTCACATGCTAACAAATTTTGTTTGTATGTGTTTCACATGTTTACTAAGGATGTAATCTTTTAGGGTTGTGGGTTTTTCTACTCCTATTTACATTTTACACAATTTGTTTCACTATTTTGAAACCAAATTCAGAGATTAGGGCGGAAAGCGCTATAGAACGAACTAAATCAGGTATTATCAAACAAATACTTAAGTAGCCTTTTTAGCAAATACATTTTTACTCTTGAGTAATTTTTTGGGTGGCTACTTTTTACCTGAGTGCTACTCTGACTTTAGTACAATTTTTTGGTCCTCTACCCACCTCTGCATGTGGCCGTGAAAATGGTTGGAACAGCTGGAAGGGTGAACGGTTACTTTTAGCCTTCTCTAACACACATGAATCAAACATCTGGATTCCCTCATCAGCATTCAGTCATTCAGCTCTGCAGAAACCTAGGAATGTTGGGGAAGGGATGCATCTAGAAGTTGCAGGCTAGTACCTTTAGTGGACTGGACTTGGGCACCCCTGGTTTAGTTTCTTTCAGTATCTAATCTTTGCCCATTTGGGTAGTTTTCCATTTCTTGTTTAAGAGCTGGCAAAATTTCATTGTTTTCTGACAGGAACACTTAGCTTTAATCTGTGTAACCTTTCACTCTGCGTGCTCGTTCAGAAGATGTTGGGAGAGGCCAGGGTGGTGATACAACGAAAGCTTAAATGAAACACACACCTCTGCATTAACTCTGTCGCATGATGTGCTGCCACAGTTGGTAGCTATGGCAACAGCACTGCGCAGTCCTTTTTGCTATAAGTCCACGGCCCATTGAATGTGTGTGTGTGTGTGTGTGTGTGTGTGTGTGTGTAAAGCTTGTGCTCCCTGCAGGCAGATTAATTCCCCTCCACTTTCGTTCCCTGTCAGAGCGTTGAAACAAAAACTTTCTGTTTTAATTAGTTGGGTGCGGCGTCTCACTTCATCTGTCTCTCCATGTAGCGTCTCGTTCTCACTTTTAGCGTCTCCCTCCCTCTCCATCTTCACTTTACTTCTTGTTCTCCAGTGCAATTAAAGGCAGTCAGTGCAGATAATAGAATGGTAATAGTGCATAATTGTGATAATCAATACAAAGTGCAGACTTAGGAGCACTTAATTCCTTGATATGCAGATTCACTGAGTGGACAGATGGCTCAAAAGGCAGATAACAACTTGCCTTATGTTTATTTCCTTTATTTTTAGCAGTAAAAGTTTGCATATTTTATTTCTTTTTGTATTGGGATACAAATTCAGTTCATTACAGTTTTTATGTGTTTTTTTCTGTGTACAGCACAGATGTTTATGTGCAGGTGTGTGGGCCACATCCAGACGAGAAGGTTCTTTAAAGTGGCTTGCAGTGTTTAAAATAACTGAGATGCAGTGATCTGAATTTTGAGGCTTATTTCCACTCTCCAATTGTTTTTTTACTCTGTATTTTTTTTTTTTTTGTCAAGCTTGGATATCTTATTACTAATTTTAGACAATTCCAATTTCTCTTTAAGAACTACACACTTCATTAGGTCTTTTTATTAGGAACACCTTGCTAGCACCGTGTTTGACCCCCCTTTTAGCTTTCAATTCTTCGTGGCATAGATGAAACAATGTACCAGAAACAGCTGCTAGAGGTTTTGGTCCATATTGACAGATTTCCATCACACAGTTGCTGGAGATTTGACTGCTACACGTCAATGATACAATCTGCCGTTCCATCACATCCCAAATGTGCTCTGCTGGATAAAGATCTGGTGTCTGTGGGTGCCTTTGGAGTACAGGGAACTCGTTAAGTTCAAGAAACTAGTTTGAGATGATTTGCATTTTGTGAGATGGTGCATTATCATTCTGGAAGTCGCCATCACAGTGTGGTCATAAATGGATGAATGGGGTCAGCAGAAATGCTCAGGTAGGAATGAAATATGTGCCATCTAAACAATGAAATAAATATTTCCCTCACCTTTATACTACCACCACCAGCCTGAACTAAACTGTTGATACAAGCCAGGATGTATCCATGCTTGTATGTTTATGTCCAATTCTGACCACATATTTGAATGAAATCGAGATTCATTGAACCAGACAACATTTTATTTTCCAATTTTGTTGAACCTGTCTAAAATTTAGCGTCAGTGTCCTGTCCTTAGCTGACATGAGTGGCATCTGGTGTGGTCTTGTCCTGCTGTTATATGGGTAAGGGACAGAAACACAAAAAATGTAATGAGAATTAAGAAAGCTATTTTCAAAGTAGAACAGTGGTCCTATGATTGGGGATTTAAATGATCAATTATTCAAAATACTAGTGAATGCTTGCTACAAGATCAAAACAAGAACAAGGAGTAACCTTTAAAATTAGATGTATGGAATGTAAACAGAGTTTATGAACGTAACTACCCTGGAATATGGCTTGGAGAGCATGGAAAATGCAAACAGAAAAATTGGAAACAAAGAGCTAAAAAGTAGTTCTTTCAATAAAGACTGTAAAAGGATATACCAGGGGTGCAATCTAAACAGGTTTTAATAAATATATGTAAAACCTTTAATGAAATCAGCAACTCATTATAGATGCATAGAACAGCAGCCATATTATATTTAGAGAAATTAGATTACAAAGCTAAACATCTAAAATTTGCATGCGGCCAATAACACGTGTTCAGATAAAGTTGTGCTGATAGAATTAGCAGGAACTCAGCTAGAATTGAGAAGAAAAACATTTGGTCTAAACGATGGCTGGGAATACAGCACAACAAAAGAAAATGGATTTCCATGTTAAAGTAAGATTAATGAACAATATGATTTTGGTATCACTGGACTTCCCATTTCCAAATGAAATATGTTAGCAAACAAGCACTTAGTCAGTTTTTAGAAGTATTTATAGATGAATATAGATGGTTGAAACACACACATGAATGCACGTGTCGGAACAAATGATTATATACCATTCTTTAAAATGAATAATATTAATATGATTAGTGATTAGTTAGGTGTGATTATTCCGCACTATATATAGAATCAAAAGCTGAACTCAGTATGCCTTTGCCTTCTCTTGTTTCTCTGGTCAGAGGGAAATAGATGTGAAGTGAGGAGTCAGAGTAATTGAAAACTAATAAGGTTGTTGTTTCTTCAGAGTAAGGCTAGATGTTATAGTGATAGTATATCTGTCAAGGTTTTCACTGGCCAAGGCAACCAATTGCTGACTGAACAGCACATTTATGTTCATACTGGAGACTCTTTTGTGGTGCTAAAAGGGTTCTAGTTGGTCAGCAAATTTAAGCAAGTCTTGTATCAGTGCGGAAATACTGGTGACCACATGCATCTCCACTCACTGCAAACTGTATAAAGAAAAAAAAGTTAATTTTTTATCTGGATACAGCTGACATCTCAAAAAAAGCACATACGCCATCTTTATGCTGTGGTGGTAATCTGAAAAGTTTCTGCTTTGTTTGGCAGAAACAGTTACACGACTACATCATCAAACAAAAGTAGTATTTATGCACATCTATAATATAAACCTTCACCTCCTTTTAAATTTTTGGACTCGATGTTATTTGGATTAGTTTAAATGTGTATTTTGGAAATAACTTTTTCTTCCCATTTTGATTAAAATTTAATGACTTAAAGTCTGCTTTACATTCTGAATTAAAGACTATATTAAAATAAATCCAAACTACAGAGAATAAAAAGAGCTTTACTCATAAGCTTATATTGATGTGAACATCAATACTTCATCACAATGAAATGTATAAATATTCAGCTTGTTTTTATGTCCTTTGGTTTTCATCTTTCAACCTCTTAATTGTCACACAGTATTAGTCATTATTTGATTATAGATGTAAGAAATGCAGTTAGATTAAGTGATGTTTCTAAATGTCATCATCCTATTAAAAAATGTAATTGTTGCAAAAGCTTTCTGCTAAGTGTAATGATGAGAAAGCTGTAAAGTGATATTTTTGTTCTTTCATGTTTTCACTCTGACACTGTATTTTATTCTTTTCTGAGAATTTCACTTCTTTTGTTTGTTGTCCAATTACCAAGGAGACTTCTTCATTTTTCACATTTATGCACAAATGAAGAAATGTTGATTGGGTGGGAACAGGGACCACATAAAACACCAGAAGTTTTCTACAAGGTAGTAATTTATTCCTAAAAATGTCGAAAGTGATAAGCCAGGCACATAAAAGAGGTCAACATGACACAGCAGTCAAAAGCACTAACTGACCTCATAAATTAGACATGGGGTAAAAATTAGTCACTCACCAGACCACTGTTCACACAAAAGGGGAAATAGAACTAAAATTAAAGACTTAACTGACAAAAAATGATCATAATAGTACTAAATGGTAAGAAAATGAACACTTATGTCAGGACTACCTCCTAAACAGAGAAAAAAAACAAGTAAATAACAGTCACTAAAACACCCCCACCCCACCCCATTTACAATCAGACACCATGGTATCACCCATTTCAGTGGTTCTGCTATTTAAAGATGCAGTATGTAACTTTTATTTTAAAAATGTTTTCTAAATATTTGTTTAAACTGTCATTATGTCATGAAAGTATGGTATGACAGATAATCTGTGAAGAAATCAAGCTCTTCCACCTCCTCCCATTGTTGCGTATTGCAGTGTGCAGAAATGCACCGCTCACTGTTGCCAACTCCTCAGCAAGAAAATTAGCTATCGGCAGTCCGAAACGTCACTAGATGATATCCTCACCTAATTTGCACATTTGGTCGTGTGATCTGAGCCGTAGAAGAAAGGAATATCTGCTTTAGCTGGGCAAAAGTGATTTAAAAATACTAAACATTCAGAACTACAAATAAACTTTAATAATGTCAATTTAATAATGTAAACATTTTATCTGAACCTACAATACATTAATCAGTTTTGTATGATATCAAATTTAACCAAAAGAGAGCTGTCAGAGACACCATAGTAGAGGAGGTGAATCAGTAACTGAGGCTGTGTCAAAAGAATTCAGGAACTTATTTTAATGCAACAGTTTTGGTGAAAATAAAACATTAAGCAACATGAAAAACTATATTTATATTATATTTACTGTAATGCAGAGTGGGATCACTGGCAGTTTTACGCATGCGTGATGTAATTGCAGAATGGAAACGGAATGGAGTGGTTGTTTCTGACCGAGCGGTGTATTTCTCCAGTAAGCAGAAGGCAGGAGAGCTCGATTTTATTTATTTATTTATTTATTTATTTATTTATTTATTTTCCCCCACAGATTATCTGTCTCATACTATACTATCACGGCATAGTGATAGTTTTAACAAATATGTAAAAAAACATTTTTTTTTATAAAAGTTACATGTTGCTGCTTTAAGGAGAACTAATGCTGATAAAACTGGAACTCTTTTCTTTGACTGGTGTGGCACCACATCAGCAGCTCCAGGGAAACTGGTAAAAGGATGAAATAAATGGCTCATTACCAGGCCTCTGCAGAGCTGGGTCCAGTTTTAATTTCACCTTAAAGCCGTAATACTAACTGTCAGAACTGTTAGCACAATAATCATTAAATGGTAATCGTTACATTACTAAGTGGGCCATGAAGAAGGGATTTTCTTCTGTTTTTGCTTTCTGTCATACCTAAGAATTTCAGATCATCTTACAAGGTTGGTATCATATAAATGTAACCCAAGTAAAAACAAAATTCAGTTTTCAAACAATGGATTTGTCTTTTAGGGGGAAAATGTCTTTCAAAATAAAGCTGGTCCTGTGTGATGAAGTAATTATCACTAAACCTAATAACTGACTGTGCCGCTCTTGGTGGCAAAAATTGTCATCAAGTGTCTTTGACATCGCTGTGGAGGAATTTTTGCCCCTTCTTTTTAGCAGAATTGTTTGAATTCAGCCACATTCGAAGGTTTTCAAGCATGAACAGAACATTGCTACTGTATCTTGTAGAGTATATCTATATTATTCAAAAGAAAATGCAGCTTAGCAAACTGAAATACCTGGGAACAATGACACCTGACAATCTATTGGCTGGCAATGGCAAAGCAGCCAATCCAGAAGTGCCATTCATTTTTCTTGCTGCTGTTTAGCTGTACCAAGAAGAGTAGAGATAAGGAAGACAATGGATGTTAGTCAAGTTTATTTGTATAGCGCATTTCAGCAGTAAGCCAGTTCAAAGTGCTCCACATCATAAAAAACACTGATCAAGTATGTAGCAAATCATCAAAAACATCAAAATCATCAAGCAAATATCAATACATCAAAATCATAAGGATCATCATGCAAATATAGTTCAGTGTTCGACTTACTACTCAAAATCAAAAGAAATTCTAAACAGGTGGATTTTTAGCCTTGATTTAAACTAACTCAGTTTCTGCAGCACTGTAAAGACAGTGTCCATTACGTGTGTTAATGCATATTAAGGTATATAAAATAGGCAGTTGAAAGTGTTTTTTGAGGGGGTCTCAAGTATTTGCCGGCAGATGTGGTCCTGAGCACCTGCAACTACGTGGGCTCCACTGTATTAAGTTTACTTTGTATGACTTGTTTAAAGGTTTTTTGCCTGTAAAGCACCTAAAAATGTCAATTTCTATCTAAAATTAAATGGTCTATGAGCGGAATCCACCATGAGCCCTGTGTGGATGTCTGTCCCTTTCAAGAGAGAGAGCACAGATTAAATAACTTGACATGTGTCATTGACACTTTTTTCTCACCTGGGCTTCTTTGGCCTTCTTAGTGTTGTCAGACAAGTTCTGATTCTTGATTTTATCAGCAGCAATCGGGCCTGGGCGTGGCTGAAACTGAGCTCAGCTTTTGTAGTTAATTGGTAATTTCATGATTTAACAAGGAGAGTCATTACTTTTTCACGAAGGTCTCATTGGTTTGAACGGCTTTTTACGCCATCATAAAGGAAATTATTTTAAAATTATTTTTATTTATTATGGTTATTGAGAAAATTTGTTGGATAACCTGAAACAAGTGACAGAAATAGAAGGGGACAAACACTTAATCACAGTCTTATTGCAACCTTTTTGGATGAAATGAGATTTTGGAAAAAAATAAATTAATTAAATGTGGTAATAAAACTGATAAAGCTTTACTTGAATGATTGCAGATGCATTTAGAAATAAAACCTGAGCATATTGGGAAGAGGGGGTTTCCACACAAATCTGGTATCTTTTTTTACTCTGCTGCTTTATCTGGCTGGTCGGCTGTCCTCAGGCTTTCTTTCAAATAGGAAATCTCTGCAGGTAGTAGACATGTCCAGACAAACACCTCTTATTGGAAGAATACTACCCCCTCCAGGGTGAGCTGACCTCACCTGGGACTTGAAGAAATACCTGGGTCATTCAGCTAAGCTCATGCGTTTGTTGGATTGACGTTAGTTGTGTGGCTGACGGTGTCAAAGAGAGAGAACATGTGGATATGTTTCATCAGATTTTTTTTAGCCTTTTTCTCTGTCGTTAGTTCTTCAGAGTGTGGCAGTTACAGTCTTTATAAACTTTTTCACTCTTACTTGACCATCTCCCTTTCTTGATCTTTTTTTCTGCCAGCTTCTTTTTTCTTCAGATGTTTCTCTCTTCAGCCCATATTTACGAGTAAATTCCAGACCCACATGCAGAATCATTTACAGGACACAGAATGAAAAGATATAAAAAGGGTTTATTTTCAATAAAATGTGCAAAACTTAGAGTGGCTTCTGAGTCTGTGGTTCAGCAGTGTCTGCAGGAGGAGGGGGATAATTGAGATTAAACTGAACACGGGAAGAATGAGTAAAGATGGCTTACTGTTTTGAAGGATGTAGAAGATAAGCTCCAGAAGGAGATGCACTCAGAGCAGAGCCGGCAGATATTGGAGATCCAGGTAATGACTGAACAGAGCGTTTCACAGAGCTGGACAGGGCTGGAGGCTACAGAGCTGCAGTGGATGAATATGAAGCTGCTGATAATCTAGGAAAGGTCTGACATGGAGAAATCTGTCAGAAGGATCGAGGTTCAGTGTGGAAACCTTATAAAACTTCAACCTGGCAGGCATAAAAAAAAAAAAAAAAAAAAAAAAAAAAAAAAAAAAAAAAAAAAAAAAAAAAAAAAAAAACAACACAAGGAGTTTGAGTTCAAGTAAATGTAAGTAAGCTAACTAGACTGCTTACTTCTAAAAGGAAGGCAAGAATATTCAGAGGGGCACTGGGGGCTTGACTCTACCAGGAAAGACTGATCATCAGGCAAAGACTAGTTCTCCAACAGCTCCTTAAATCTCCAGGCTCTGATGAGGTGATAGTAGACAGGTGTGGTCAGCCACACTCTCCAACAGAAATTCTCTGTTCAGGACAAGACCTCACCTATACAAACTCACACCACACAATATTTTTCTCATCAGATTATCCCTCATTATTTTCAGTTGTTCTATTTCTCCATTTGCTTTTTCCTGCTGTTAGTAGTCATGTTGTCACTAACTTCAAAATTAACAGTTCCCATATCATTTCGTCATGCTACAAGTACAAACTTTAATGAATTGAATTTGTAACAGACCAACACCAAGTAAACCCTAACTGTGAAGTGGAAGAAAATGTTGCACAGGTTTTCATTTAAAGAAAAGATAAAGATCTGAAAGGTGTGATGTCTTTATATTTAAACCCCTTTTACTCTAACACCCTGAATAAAATGCATCATAACAAATTCAGTGCAGTTTTATTTATTCAGTGCCAATTCACAAGAAATGTCATCTCAAGCAGTATCATAAGACAAAAAGATTCAGCTGATATCCAGAAATGTGTGGTCATATCAAATCAGTGCAACAAAATGCAGTCATGGACTTCAGCCTTATATTGTCTTCAAAAGTCACCAAAATAGGTGAGGAAAAAAATGATCAAAACCAAAGACCACATCAGGCAGGTCAGGGAGAAGCTTAATATGTGGTTATGGTACAAAACAATATACAAAGCTTTGAACATCTCATACAATGTCATGGACACCTCTGCTGTACATCATTAAGAAGGGCTATTTCCACATCCCCTTGGTGCAAAATGGGAGTGGCAGTGTCATGCTTTTCTTTAGCAGTGACAGGAAAGCTGGTTAGAGTCCAAAGCAAGATGGAGGGACCTAAACATTTCGGTGTTACAACAACCCAGTCAGAGTACAATCTTAAGTAAAACTGAGAATTTGTGTCAAGCTTTGAAAATTGAATTTCACAGATAGTTTCCCTCCGGTCTGAAATAACTTTGCAAAGAATGAGCAAAATTATCCAGCCTTTAGGTGTACAAAGCTGAGATACGCCCCATAAAACTTGTACACTTCCATACTCTGCTTTTAAGAAATTTACAGGATCCAGTGAATGATTCTTTATCCTATTGTCCTACAAATCGCTGTCCTTCTGCCCTCATGCTGTGTCATGCATATTAGATCAAACCAAAGATGGACATTTCAAAGGGCACACACAATGGGGGAGAAAAGTCAAAAGACGCCATTATACTATAACAGAGGGGGGAGGGACAGAGGTGGATTATGTGGGCAAAGGTTACAGTTTGTGAAAACTGCCAGGTGTTCCAGCTTTGTAATCCTTCCCCTTCACCATATGTTTCAGATGTAATGAATTTTGACATGTATTAACTGTTTGCTGGTAGAATTCAGTGAATGTATTTAAAGTCAAGTTAAAGCTTTTTTTTTTTTTTATAGGACAACTAATACACATAAATATAATAGTTGTTAACAATTAAAACAATTTTTAAAAAATGAACAAAGTGAAATAAGTAAAATAGATCAAATAAGTATCTCAATCAGTCAAATGAAAGCTGAAAAAAACTGGTTCAGCTACAACTAAAAACCTCAAAGGACCCTCAAAATGATCCATAGTCTGTGTAGCTTGGATGTGCAAAGGAAAGTTGTTCCACGGGTTTGGTGAGACCACTGAAAAATCTCAGTCACCTCGACTTTTTAGTCCTCATCTGGGAGACTCTAAAAACAGTTGGTTTGTGAACCTTAAAGCTCTGAGTGGAGTGTAAAGGTACAATAGTTAGGACAGATATATTGGTGCAATACCATTAACACTCTTAAAAGCTAACAACAAAAGTTTAAACTAGATCTTGAAATGAACAGAAAGCTAGTGCAAAGAGCCAAGCAAAGGTGTAATGTAGCATTTAGGTCTTCTCCAGGGATGCGGCAGCATTTTTACAGCTTGCAGCCTCTGAGGCTCTTTATACGAGACCACTGCCAGGAAACAGAAAAGTTACAGAAAAGTTCCACTTTGAGACCTGGTTTCAAAAAGTGCTGGTGTAAGAGACTCCAGTTGATGTTGTCATGTAAATGAGCGGCTGGATTGAAACAAAAATGTTACAGTTTAACTGGAGAGTGGCTCTGTATAAACGGAGATAGAATGGATAGATAGACCAGCATAGATAGACCAGGTTACACTAGTCTAACTGTAATGTAATAAAAACACAAATTATTTTTTCAAAGTCTGTTACTAGGATGTATGACTTGACTTTACTAAGGAGTCTTGGCTGGAAAATGTTCTTCTTTAGGACTGGGCTGATCTGTTTGCCAAATTTAAAACTACTACTGTTAAAGATCACACCAAGGGTACCTGCAAATAACTGTGTAAGAATCTAATGAACCAATGGTACTGTGACACTGTTAAAAAGATATGATTGTCAAAAGTAATATTAAAAAGTTTTTTGTTTTGTTTTTTTTTGTTTTTTTAAATCTAGTTAAGGAAGTTTTTCCATTTATATTTGTAAATCCTTAATGCAGTCTCGCGTGGAATGAAGAGAAATGTGACTTCTGGGATGTCTTCTGGGATTGACAGGTATATTTTAAGGTTGTCGACAAAGCAGTTGAAATCTGTGTTGTGCTTTCTAAAGATAGATCCCACAGGAAGCATATACAGAGAAAACAGGGTGGGACCTAGAATGGAGCCTTGAGGTACCCCACAGGTAAATCAGACAAAAAAAGAATAATTTTCTAAATGGACTAAAGAACCCATATCACTCAGATATAACTTGAACCAATTCAAGGCTGTACTGTTAATATTGACACAGGACTGAAAACATGAAATAAAGATACTGTGAAGGCAGATATCAGCTTAAATAAAGTTAAAGATTAAAACTCATCTGTGCTGATCTTACAATGAATAAGGCGGAAGAAAACAAAGCAGGAGTCAACGCACTCATTGTACTCACTATGTGCGCACCGTTTCACCAGGGAACAGGGCAATGCTACATTACACAGTATACGACATAGCATCCAGAAAATGCTTGTTCAGAAATGTTCATGTTTAATCATTTTTTATTTTTCATAAATCAATTTTCATCATTGTTTTGGACATAGCTGAACACCATTTACCAATCCACATCTCTGCTCGCTGTCATGTTTATTCACAGACATTACTTTTTGAATTTTTATGTGGCCATTTGTGCATTATGCACATAAAGTAGCTGTTTTTATAGTCACACTTTGCCCTTCAGCAATTTTCCATCCCATTGAATACTGCTGCTGAGCTCCAGTGACCTGCTCTCAGCAGGCTTGTCTCTGCTTGTGTGTGTGCATGCGTATGCGTGTATGTGTGTATTTGTATGTCATCATCCACTGTGTAACATTCTACAACACAGGCACATTCCACTAAGTTCACTGCCAGACTGATGGAGGAACTACATTTATATTTATAGAGCAAACACAATCTCTCATATGAGCTGATGTTCTGTTAAGGTAAAATCAGTTGCATCTGCAAACAGTGTAAAACTTACAATTTCATATTCTATGAAACAAGCAGAGGTTAGGTAACCAGATATTAACAGATTATTAAAGGAAAGGAGGTTTTCACTTATCAGTATGACTGCAGTGCAAAAGTTTTGACACATGCTGAATTTTTCCACATGTCCTGTTTCAACCCCAAATTTCAGTGTATTCGATTGGGATCTATTGTGATAGACCAACACTAACTTCAACATAACTGTAAATTGTAAGGAAAAGGTTACATGGGTCACTAATTCTCTTGCAAATAAAAATTTGGAGAGTTTTGTCTCCATGTGCATTCAGCCCCTTGTTACTTGGATACCCCTAAATAAAATCCAGTCCAAAAGCTGAAATTTTTTGCCCCACAAATAAAAATGCTACATGTGGCAGAAAGCCAAAGCTGCACACCACTGTGAGTCAGCATGTTTTTCTTCAGGGAAGCTTCACTGCAGGGCAATCCTGGAAGAAAACCTGTTGGAAGATCCAAAAGACTTGAGCCTGGAGCAGGACAACTCGTCCCCTTCCCTTCCGGTAGGACAGTGACTATATTAATCTCTTAAAATGGCCCGTTAAAGTCCAACACTAAATACATGAAAATGAATGTTCACAGACTCTTTAGGTCTGTAGTGACTGAGCTTGATATATTTTGCAAAGTCAGTAGATGTGCAAAGCTGGTACTGACATACCCTAAAAGACTTTGAGCTGTAATCGCAGCAAAAGGTGGTTCCCCAAATTAGTTATTTAAAAAAAGCTGTTGAGGCTGAATGTCTCATTTTCCTTCCACTTCACATAAAATAGCACATAAAATTCTTAGTGAAATACATTGAAGTTTATGGTTTTAGCAAGGCTAGATGTGAAAAAGGTCATACATTTATGAATCACTGTATGACCCATGAAGAGAGAAAACAGAACAAGTGAAATGTTTGAAGAGTTGCTCTCATCAAGATAAGCTGTTATGCCCTCTGGCCTCATCACCTGGACTGATGTTGAAATTCTTTACCTGTGCTGTCATCAGCATCACTGGGAATATTTACAGAGCGATGACAAGTGGCTCAAGACACAGGCGACGCAACATAGCATGACAGAAAGATATCTTGAGTAAACAGAAAGGGAAACTTTCAGAAAAAATGTTTATTTGTTTGTTTGTTTGTTTTTTTATTACAGAATTGTTTTTTAATCAAGCCATATTGCAGGGGTTTCCAGCATGAAAGGCCTGTTTAAGGTCATGCAACAAAAATAGTTACATTTGAGTCTTTTGCAGGTAATAATAGCATCCACCTTGAAAAGTGTTGTCTTTGCAACCCGATGGGGCATTCACTGACCAGAAAATAGTCAGATTTTTTTCCTTTTGTTGTTTTTGCATTTCTACAAGTTATTTCAGCTCAGACATGTGGTGCATTATTGCAAGCTCTGTTGTAGCTCATCTTCTTGAAAAGTAACATACAATGCTGCAACCATTGCTTTCTTCTGTTGCCATGACAGCTGTTTTCTCACTCTTAATCAAAAAGATTTAAAGTTAATAAAATCAACATACACTAACAAAGATTTTCTGTAACCAGCCTGCCTTTCTTGTACTGTTTCCATGTTTCTCAGGCTTGTTTTTTCTTCTGTTCTTTGTCAGTCTGTGGCATATGCTGTGTATAAGCACTTTAGCTCTAATAGGGCACATATGTTTCTATGTATGTTTGAAGCGCTAAAAGCATTGGCACAGAGGAGACCTTTAGTAGCTGACAACGGTGGGCACTCTGCCCAGTATTTATGCTTTATGGATGTGGATCACAACTGCAATAGCCTCAAGCCACAGAGATGTTGTCCATATCCCCAGTGTGAAACCCAAACATGCCAGCAATGACAGCATTAAATAAAAACTGATACCAGCATCAAATCTGTCTGACACCCGTCTCATGCTGTCAGACTGTCAACAATTGCATTAACACTATACAAAAAGAAGCAGGAAGCTAATGAAATGGCAGCATGGGTAAACAAGCCTCAGAGGCAGATTTCACGCTGCAGCAGGAGGTGATGAGTCCCGATTTGCAAAGAATAATAGTGAAGTGCTCAAAAGAGAGCGATCGAGGTTTGGCTCCTGTTTTAGAATAAGACTAAGATAATTTTCCCACATATACTACAAAACGTAGTTTAAAGGGTAACTCTTAATTTCCACTCAAAGCTTGAGTTCAGCATTATTTGAGAGAAATTGGACAATTAGAGTAGAGCTGAGCAAGCAGCTTATGCAATGTTTGCGGTTCATAAACTAAAAACTAAAAACTAGAAACTAGAACCAGTGAAGCCAAAATGGGAAAAAGGAGGAGAAATTAAAGATTTCTGTACAGTATTATATGTCTGTTTTTATTAAACTAGAAGTAGGAACTTTGTGAACAATTGCCAGAAGGTATAAATGATGAATGGACAATCCCTTACAAAACTAATATAAGTAGCCCAATTACAAATGACAAAGTTCTAATGACAAAGTAGCACCTATTGTGACTGGAAAGGAAATGATGAATAGTTTTTATCGTTGTTTACAGATAAAAATGGAAGGTGTGGCATACATTTCTATCCAGCGCTCTTTACTCTGATATGCTGTAATTATTATCCAGTTCAAACAATTACATTCACAGGTTTGTTAGAGGGTATCCGTGATCAATAAGCATCATGGAGACAAAGGAACACAGCAAACAGGTCAGGGATAAAATTGTGAAGTTTATTATATCGATCCATTAAACAGAATGAATTTCTGACCCAGACTGAGAGACCATTTAGAGACTCTGGACACCTTTGTAGGTGTTTTGAGTTAAGAAACTGATTTAACTATTCCCACTATTCTAATCTTCTGGGACACTAATTTTGGGTTTTATACTATCTGTAAGCCGCAGTCATCAAATTACTAGAAATAAAGGCTTAAAATATTTGACTCTGTGAAATTAATCTATTAAATATATACAAGTTTCATTGAAATCTACTTTGAAATCAATGACAAAAAATATTGAAATTTTTTTGTCATTTTTCTTTGCAAAATGGCAACTGCTGAAGAACAGATCTGACCTGTGAACCTGTAGAATCAAGAAATTATTTCAGGAGAAAACATGGAACAGTGGTGGACCTTCCCAGGACTGGCCTACCAAATTTACTCCAGGAGGACCTACCTCATGACTCAACAATAAGAAAGAGACTGGGGAAAAAGGGCCTCCATGGGAGAGCTCCAAGTCAAAGAACACAAAGGCTATCTCACGTTTCATCAAAAACCTTTTGATGATCAAGACACTTGAGGAAATTTTCTGTTGACCAATGAAACAAAAGTTGAATGTTTTGGGAGTTGTCCATCCTGTTACATGTAACGTGAACATCGCAGTATTTCCCAAAAAGAGTGTCATACTGACAGTGGTGGAACGTTTGCTGTAATTGATGGAACCACAATTCCTGTTTTCTATCTAAAAATATTGAGGGGGGGAGGCCAGCCATCAGTTCATGAGCAAGAGCACTTAGGTTATCGAGTAGGACTTGCTGAGAGAGAAGGCTGCTTATATTGGAAAAGCCTCCTTTTTTAAAAGACTCATTCTCGGTTATCAAGAACTCTTAATGGCAGTTTTTAGATGGAGGGGGCAATTAATTGTAAGCTAGGGCCAGGTTGTTTTAGATAGCTTTTTTCTCAATAAAGTGATCCATTGAAAAATGCATTTTGTATGTAATAATATTCTGATGATAAAATTTGTTTGATTTGAAACATTTAAGTTTGAGAAGAAAGCAAAAAAGATAGCAAGTGGGAAGTGCTTTTTTTCACAGCAATATACCAACCATTTGTCATGAGCTACTGGTGTTGGTGTTTTGGTTTTTATTGTTGTTTGTTTTCTGATTGATTCTGAGTTCTTGATTGTCATTTGGGCTTTTCCTTATCAGTTCATTCCCCTGTGTTCTTTATTGTAGTTAAGTCAAGTCTTAATATTTCATTCCTTTCATTCTTGTGTTTGGCTTGTTACTTATTCTTGAGTTCTGACTGTGCTTTTAGTTAATTCTCTGGTGTTAGGCTTATTCTTCTTTGTGTTTAGTTAAAATCCCTTTGTGTTTTCTATGTTAATTTACCTGCTTCCCTCAGTTCTCCTGCTCAGAACTCTCTTCCAGATCCCTCCTGCATTCAATTTCATTTTTCACTCTCACCTCAGTATATACGATCCCTGGTTTCACTGTTCTTGACTGGTTCCTCTCGTTACTCTGCCATGCTTCATGTCCTGCTTATCCTGCGATTTTAACTTAAGTTTCCTTGTGTTATTAAAAACTCAGCTTTTTCCCATGGTTGGTCTCTGTGCTTGGGTCCTTATCTGTGATATTTTGACTGAAATGACTCACACTAACAAATATTAACATAAATCATATACCCGTGGGCACACAGTTTACCTTTTGGCTCTCATAAATACTGAGTACACCCACATACATGCTGTATAACTGATAACTCTCGATACTGATGTTCCTGATTGTATTTGGTTAGTCTACAGCCAGATCACTTGATGACTGTGAAAAATCTGGACTCATTTGCAGATAGTGTTATGAGCTGAGACAAGGTTGACTAATTTTTTCCAGCTGGATATGTCCAACAGTTCCAAAATACATTTCATTTTTAATAATTCCTATCCCCAAAAGTAGGTAGGTCTGTTTTAAATGTGATGTATGTGAGTCCATGAAGCTTAACAATGTTTAATAACTGAATAGGTTCAAACGTAAGTACGCTTTATGGATTTCTGCTGATATAGCTCTTCAGTGAGATCAATTGTGTATAGAGATTTTTCCTCATACTGGAACCCATTTTACTACATTTTTGCACAAACTCTCTGACCTCTTTTGGTGAGAGTTTCCCTGATTGATGTGCCAAACATGTGGTCAGGGTCAGCAGCAGGGCAGTGTGAATACACAGACGGCCCTGAAGCCAGACAAATTTACAACACCTTTTTCATACATAGGAATGCCATCTCTCATTCAGACTTACTTGTTGTTCATGTCTGGGATTGTATATGGTACTTTGAGCTGTCCTGCTGCATTCCTCAGGAAGATTTTGGAGGACATTTTGGTGTTTCATGCAAGAAGATAAAACATCCCACATTATTGTGAATAATCACGAGCTTTTAAATTGCTTCTCACCATTCTGAGAAGTTTGAATAAACAAATTATTGAATCAGAATTGTTCGTCAAGATATTGGCGATTACAACAGTTTCATCCTCATACATTTCTTTAAAATTTTAAGTCATAGGTGAATAGTAGATTTGTTTGGTGGGTGTGCAGAGAACTAGTTTAAGATTTCTTTTACACATACACATAATATCTGCAGACTCATAGTTGAAATATAAAATAGTTTAAATGAATGATTAAGTGGGATTCAGAGGTCTAAGATAGGATGCAACACATGTCTTTTGTGTTGCCACTCTTCAATAAATTCCCACATTTGTGGAGTGTGGTGGCTTATCCAAAGCTATGGGGGCTCTTAGCTGCTTCTCAGACCAAAACTCTCTCTGCTTGGTCTGTCCATTTATGTGGGCTTCCATGGCTTGGTAGATTTGTAGTTTTTCCATACCCTTTCCAGTTTAGGATGGGATTGAACAGTGCTCTGTGAGATGTTGAAAGCTTGCGATATTGTTTTAGAACCAAAGCCTGCTTTAAATTACTTTGGAACTTTATCCATGAGCGGTCTGCTCTGTTTCTTATTGTTCACAATTCTTTTTGCTCTCTGATGTTCTTCAACAAGCTTTTGCAAATGAGCCATGAGATTAAATTATTTGGATTAAATTACACATATGTGTACTCTAATTACCAGTTAAGGGACCTTTGGAAGGAAGTTGCTGGGCATGGGTTTTATCTAGGGGTATAACAGTAATGCCACGGTATCTGTTTTTGGCAGTTCTGATCTACTTTGTGTTAGTTTATCATATAAAATCCTAATAATACACTGGAGTTTGTGATTATTTAACAAAAATGTGAAAAAGTTCAACGGATATGAGTACCACTGCAAAGTGTTGCATGGTCCGCTGAAAGAGAAAGATCCCATTTTGCAAGTTTGATCAGCTCTCATCATAGCTTCTTGTTGCATAAGTCTGAGAAATTTTATGAAGTTTCTTCAACAGACAAAAAAGAAGTCCAGTGGAATTTTTACCCCCTTAGTTTAAAAAGCTATGCCTTTTATAATCTCTAAATCAGCTACATCATTATTCACCTCCTTGCAACAAATCACACAAATATAATGTTAATCATTTTAGCTGTAAGTGAGGCACAAATATCAGTTGCAGTTTTTGGTATAGGCAACATGGCTTTTTGCCCAGGGTGGCATACCACAGGGATGGCTTGAGAAAAAATTACAACTGTTATGCCAGTTCTGCATAAAACCCAAAAGGTATTGATGATTTCTTAGAATTAGAACCATGTTAAATAAAATAGTGATAAATAAATAGTGATTAATAAAAATGAATTATTCTGGAGTAAATACTCATTCAGCGTGCCATTCATGTAGAAAACACTGAAGTGGTGTAATCAGAAACATATATTACATTGTCTCTTTTGCTAATGGCTTTCTGAATCTTCTCATCAGCCAGCCTTGCCTACTGATTGTGTGTGCAGATTTACAACATGTCAGCACTGACAGCTGGAGAAGCCCCATTAAACTGGTCACCACATTCCTCAGGTCTATCATCAAAGATGACCCAGTGCCCCTAAACATGTAAAAAAAAAAACATACCCACAGACAGACAGACAGACAGACACACACACACACACACACACACACACACACACACACACACACACACACACACACACACACACACATGCAACAACAAACAAGGGCTTGTAAAACATGACAGATTTATTCTTCTCCCTCCCTTTACTCTTCTGGAAAGTTATTTGCTCTGCAAGCTACTTTTCTATGTGAGCATACAAATGTCGAATACATCATTTAAAAAATAAATGTAGACTTTGGAGACACTTTCACATTTTATATCTGTTGTTGTGCCGATTTGATGTTCATAATTAAATAAAATTAGCTGCCAAGATGGGCTATGTGATTCTTTTCTAAAGTCCAACAGGGGTTCATCCTTTGCTTTTATATGAAAAAAACCCCACTTTCTTCTGTGAACTGAGATGCCGGGAAAAAAACGCTGCCTGGGGTTCTGAAATCTTGGTTGCTTGTGCCAACATGTTTGTCATTCATTCAAGTGAGTTTTGCCAACAGGGTTTGATGGATTCCCCCCCACCCTACCAAATTCAGCTTTTTTGCATCAGTGTGTTTAAGCTTTGCTGTTTGTTTTTGCATCCATGTTTTTCATGATGCAACATGTAGTGTCATAGTTAATCCATAATTGGAACCAGTTTCCTGCTGTATGTAAATGTCTCCATGCCTTGTCTGTGATTTGAGCTTTCTTGGATCCAACAGGTTGCTGCAGCTTTACCTCCACCCCCTTTTTCACAAACTTTTCTCTTCAGTGAAAGTCATTGATTTACTCCAACACACCTACAATCTGTCACTCGGATACAGACAGATATACCCCTTCATTCTCTTTTACTTGATCATCTGTATAGCAAAGGATACAATCTTGGATAAATTTTATCTTGACGTTTTTCTTTTAACCCTCAAGAGATTGTCTGAACGTGAAGGATAATGTCTTCCTTGGTAAGTGAAAAAGCATGAGCCCATTCTAGGGTTATATTTAAAACCCATTACTTTAACTGCAGTTTAATATGCTATTTCAGAGTAGTTATAAATTTCAACAGAGCAAATACCCTTGCAGACTGAATCTCTGGATTAATGCCAGCATTTCTGATTTTGAAGTTCTTCTACTGCGCTTTAAAGAGAAATTTCTGTCAAAGTAAATAATGTGCTCCGTCCTTGCTCCTTGTCTGTGTTAAAAAATACAACGATTAATGCAAATTAACACCATCGTTCAGCAATCTCCTGTGCAGGGCCGTTACCCTGTCCACATGTGCATTTGCCTTTGGATGTGCATCTACTCATTCAAATACAACAGAGGCTTAAAAAAGAAGATGCATTATGCAGTCATGTCAACTCTAGTATATCATGAATAAAAAGAGCAAATCAAGTTGTCGGTGAGAGCAATGTCAGAAGATAAAACTTTATGTAGGGTAAATGGGGGATATTTTACATCTTTGCGTAGACCTATGAGGGTTGGTTGCTACTTTGACAAAACTCTGAAACTTGTAAGTCTTGTATTGAAGCGTGTGCCTGTATTTGTTAGAATGTGAACCAGCAGTAGATCCGATGTCTTGCACCAAATACATCTGCCAATGTATGCAGTAATTTCAGAGGTGTTTGTGTGTGCGTGTGTGCGTGCACATGTCTCTTCACTGTCACTAGTTTCCCACCTACGGGGATAATCCATCCTGTGAAGTGGTGAGGTGGAAAATGCCATTATGTAGAAATAGCTGACATGCAGTTAGACTTGCAGGCATATGAAGTGTGTATATGTGAGTGTGTGTGAAAAACTGAGATAGGAAATAAAAGGGGAGGGGTGGGAATAAAGGCTAGGGGTGGTAAACCTCATTTTGTAATATTACTTAATCCACCTGGAGAAGCGATGAACTAAAAGCCGCAGACACAATAAATACACTTACTTCCTGGCAAAGCAGAAAATCCTTGTGATACCAGCATGGTAAGAGAGCAGGATGTAGTCACTGAGGGATCATTGAGGACATGTGTCTGTATATTTGACTTATGATTGTAGACATTGCAGGAATGTCTTGAGGCATTGTTGAGCAGTGATGATGTCCGACATCCATGTTGGTCATAAGTTTGGTATTTGGAGCAACACTGTAGTTAACACTTAAATAACCACTAGACTGACAGCAAGATATTTTTTAGAAAATAGATCTACAATGAATGAATTACCAAAACACAACTTGTCTAATACCCAGTCACCTTTGTTATTTCAAAACCTTTTTAACTTGTATGCATCACTTGCCAACATGCTAACATTCTAAGCTAAGAGGCTAAAAACTTCAGTTTATACTCACCGAATATGCTATACCTATTACCTGTAAGTAGTAATACACATTAATGCACTGAAATGCTGTGAAGCTTCCCTTTACATGCAGATGGAAAAAATCACACTCTTAATTTAATAAGGAGTTGACCAACCCTTTGCAGTTATAATCCATAAACTCTTCTAGGAATTCTGTTCACAAAATTTAGGTTTATGGGAAGAGTTGACTATTATTTCACATGAGTAGTTATGAAATCAGACACTGATGCTTGATGATATGGTCTGGCTCTAATTCTACTCTAAATAATCTAATATATGCTAATAGGGGTTGAGGTAACTGTGCTATACAGGCCAATTCCTCCACACCAAACTTGCTCATCCATTCCATCATGGATTTTGCTTTGTGCATTGGTGGAGTCTTGTTGGGCCATTCCCAAATGATTTATGCACTTGGTTATGTAGGATTTGAAGGCTCAGCCATGGAAACCCTTTTGAGCTAATCTAAAGGCCAAACATAACTTGGAGGACAGCAAGAATTGACTGTGTAGGAAGTTGGTAAATTGTGCTTTCTGTGTTTCTTAAATTGTATTATGCACATGGAGTATCACTTCACAGCAAGGAGACCATTGTTCCCAGTTGCTTCAGTTTGATGATACTTCTAAAAACTGTGGGATGTTTAGCAGTGGAGACATTTCATGAAGCAGTTTTTTGCATCAGGTTGCTGCCAGTAACGGAATCCTGATTGAGTTGGTCCATTTCACAAATATAGCTGGGAGTTTGATTTCATACACTAATATTCTAAACGTCTCATGTCAAATTTTTGTCAGTGTTGTAGCTCTTATTGCTGTTTGTTTTAGGAAACATTTGGCAGTCAAAAAAATCTACAGACCCAATAAATTAGAATATTATTGAAAAGTTAATTTTTTTCAAGAATTTTATCACTAAGTCAAACACATTATGTAGATTAATTATAAACAGATGGACATTGGAAAGCCTTTATTTCCATTAATTATGATGATTTTCTGCTTACAGTTAATGAAAATATGACATTTAAAATTAGAATATTAGCTACATCAGACCAGTAAAGAAAAACACTTTTAAAAACAGAAATGTGGGCAAAAAAGTATGTTTAATACCTGCTTAAAAGTTATTTTCAAAAGAAATTTTTAAACTGATAAACAAGACTCATCGGAATGTATATTCTTATTTATTGAATATGACTGTATCTAAAACCCACATTAGCATGGACAGGGCACACAAAGGGTAATGCTCAGTCTGCCATTCATCATGACACATGAATTTGTCCTGCCTGCAGTACAATACTAAAGTGATGCATGCAGAGACAGATCTTAGATCTGCACTGGTATGTGAGAGGGAGAGTGAAGTTTCTTGGCTTTTACATTAGAGTTCAAGCCCTGCCACTTCTCACTTCCATCTGCAGTAGTTGTAAACTTTTCAGCCTTCAGCCATTCTGGCTTATTCAGACCAGATGGTCAAATCACATGGAGGAATTTTCTGGAATTCAAATTGTTTCAAATTTATCTTAGTTTTTTGTGCTGTAATCATATAGATTTACAGCTGAAGTGCTCTCAGGAGGCAGCTCATGAAACTGCATTGACTTGATAGATGGGTGGTGACTGTTTCAGGCTCAAGTGAATTTTTGAAAACGTTTTCATGTTGCTGAGTGAAGGCAGATCTCTTTTTGATGTGAGCCATTTACACATGCTGGTACAGTTCTCACATGCACATGTTTGCAATGTATGTGGGGATTAGCAACCAAATGTAAAACATAACAGCAGGAATCATTTCTCTTGATCAGAGGTGTTAGTTTTTTACTCACTTTAAAGGTAAGTTTATTCAGTTTGGTTTTTAACAAGCCATTAGTGCTGTGTGATGTCTTGGCAGTATGCTGTACTGACTAAAGATTTAGTCTGATTAGATGCTGATTGCATTTGCTAACGTGAATGTTCGTCATTCAACTATTTTGTTGATAAATTAGCAAGATACTTGACCTGAATTCACAAACTAAAGTAGAACATTACCCTTTAAAATGAATTTGTAACAGAAGGATTTTTAGATATTGCTTTAGAGTCTCAACCCAAGCATTGTATTAGTGCAGTGTGCTTGTAAACACATGCCATGGCACCATTTTAGCTCAGGAAAAACCCATTAATTTATAACTGTAAGTACAACAATAACAGTAAATTCCTCATTATTTATTACCACTGGCGACTGTTTGCTACAGCCAGATGAAAATGTGTGTGCCAGCTCCCAGCAATCACAATTAGGCATGGTCAGGATGGATGTATGAATGAATCACCTCCTCTCTGGAGAAAATGTTGTTTGGTATTCGCTGTTCATTCATGATTTAACCATTTATACTTTATTTTTCACATATGGCCAGGTTGGTTTGGAAATTTTTTTGCCTCAATACAATAAATCATTTTTTCAAAACTGCATTTTATATTTGAAATTTATTTGATAATTGAAAAACAGAAAAATATCTTCAGAGGGCAAATACTTTTTTCACAGCACTGTCCGTAGATGAACAATCTAAACCGAAAATAGCCAGTTGCTAACTTAAAATCGAAGGGAGCAGCTATTTTTGAGAAGCCCAGAAACTTTGAAAACAAGACAGCTTTAGTATCATAAACCCTGGTTTATATTATCCAATGTTTAAACTTTGAAATAACTGCTCGATATAAGTGGTTTAACCCTGTGGGTTCCTATTAGTTTAAAAACTCTTTGATGTTTTGATCTCTGTGGCCTCAAGGACTAGGTTGTAAAACTGTTTGCAGGGAAAGCTTCTCAAAATGATTGAGGCCAACAAAAGTTCAAGACCCTGAAGTGTGCATTCGAAATATAGAAAGAAACTGCAAGTTTTGTTTATAACTTCATCATTAGATATGTCAAGATGCTGTCTATGAGAAGACTTTGCCAGAACTGAAGGAAAACAATCTTGAATGGGACTTTTGAATGATAATTCTAAGTCATTTACAAATGTAAAAAATCTCTGGGGGTGTTTTATCCTAGAGGGTCCTTAATTGCTTTGTCACTCCCTGTTCATCTCGTGTACTTTCAGATAAGAGCAAGGAGGCGTTGTAACTGATTGTGAAGTGGAGTTTGGGAAGAGCTGGAAAGGAAAAGCAAGTGACTGAAGGAAGAAGACGAGGAGAAGACAAGTATGGCATGCTCATCTGTTTGGATTTTTCTGTTGTGCTTTTCACTCTCTCATCAAAGGGCTGCAGCACAAGCTGAAGGTATGTGATGACATTTAAATGCCTGCCAACACTCAAACACAATTTACTGCATCAGATAATTCATCTTTTTATTATTTCTAAGAGTTCAAAGCGTTTTCCAGCTACTTGTATTTTAAATTACCCTTTTTTATTTCCTTAGGCTATATCTACATTAGACTAATTTATTTAGCATTTCAACACATGACTGTTTTGTGGATCTCTTGCTGAAATAGATGTGTTGGGTACTGGAGCCAAAGAATTCTATTCTTCTCAATGAAGTGTGTGAGTGCCCCTTCATTGCATATCCTCATTTGATTGGTTCATGCTGTAGACCCTAAACCCGCTGCAGTTTCGCTACAGGATAAACATCTGCTTGCCTCCTGTTCAGCATACACCTTCTTTCTGCAAGCCTGTCAAATACACCCCCTAAATACAGAAGGTTAGCCTCAAGTGCTATTGGATGTTACTAAAAGGTCAAAGAGCCAATCACAAGTTTGATATCTACCACCTGGAACATGACTGGCAGAAAGTGATTCATAGGTATGGGAAGATAGCTAAAGGAAGATTTAATAACTCAGATGTGAACGAAGCTGTTCCCCATTTGCACCTGCTGATATTGTCTATTATTGACAGTAATAACTAAAATATCATTATATGACCCTTCAACCTTTGGTTCAGTTACAAACAGATATTAGACATATATTCAATGCAAATGACAGCATACAGCACCATAAGCAATGTTTTAGATAAAATTGTAAAAGTTTAATTTCTTTTGAACTAGCTCACATTTTCTCACATTACAAATGCAATCTTTGATGAACACAATTGGGATTATTTGAGATCAACACAAAATAGAGCATTATTTCCGAAGTGAAATGAAATAGATGCAAGGTTTTCAAAATATTTTACAAATAAAAATCTGAAAAAAGCAGCATTTTCATTCAACCCCCACCTCCATGCTAACATAAAAACAAGACTCCCCCCCTCCCAAAGCATTTTAATAGTATCATCTGACCAGAGCTCCTTTTTCCACGTTTGTTGCGTGCCCTCCATTGCTTGAAGGACTTCGCAAATAGAACTTCTTATGGATCTCTTTTGACAATGACTTTTTGCTTACATAACAGTCAGATTAGTGAAGTGCACAACTAACATTTGTCCTGTCAACAGATTCTTTCACCTGAGCTGTGGATCTCTCCAGCTCCTCCAAAGTTACAATGGGCCTGTTGGCTACTTAAAAGATTGATATTCTTATTGCCCGGCCTGTCAATTTAGTTGGACGACCAAATTTACGGTTGTGCCAAACTCTATCCATTTTCCGATGATAGATTGAACAGCGCTCTCTGAGATCTTTTAAAGCTTTAAATACTGTTTTATAACCTAAACCTGCTTTAAACCTCTCTGCAGCTTTCTCCCAGAGCTGTCTGCTGTGTTTCCAAGTCTTTGTGATGCTGTTTATTCACTAATGATCTCTAACAATCCTCTGAGGCTTTCACATAACAGTTGTATTTACACTGAGAAGAAATGACACAACTGTATTCTATGTACTAATAAGGTTGTATTTGGGGTAAGGCTGCATTTATTAGTTGTTTGTACCAGATTATATTTTAGGGGTATCGAATTAAAGGGGCTTTGAAACAAATACATGGCACACTTTTCATATTTTTGTTTTTTAAAAAAAGAAATAAAAAAAGGATTCATCATTTTCCTTCTTTATGGTCTATCACATCAATGAGCATTCATTCTCCATTCAGGTCAATAATTTACTTCATGGTTTTCTCAGTTTGACCCAAAATATATTGGGTTCTTTCTTTGTTCTTTTTTCATCTGACTATCAAATTTTATCAGTCAGTTTGAGGGATTTTTATTTTTGTACAATCTCACACAGTCAAGAAGCATCACAATTTTATGTGTCTTAAAATGTGTTTTAGCATGGAAAAAAAACACTGCTTGGTTAAGAACATGAATATAGGCCAAATTTGAATGCCAAAGTGCCATTAACTAGTTCATGTTGTCTTATACCAGTTTTATGTGTAGATCTGGTTCTCTGGATTGAAGCTCTCACTGTGCAATACTGCTGTCATAGCCAGGTACAAGAACTGGACAAGAAACAAGTGAAAAATGCAAAACTTTTCAATATTACTGAACAATTGATTGAGGCCATTTAAGCAACCTGTTCTAGTATGCATTAGCTGATATGAGATTCTTATAGTACAAATGTAAAAATACCCCAGATTTATGATATTGAAACAAAAAAAATGTAAAACAAATTCATTTAATTGCCTTGTTAAATATAAGTAGAGCAGCAGTTATACCTATTGGTGCTGAAACGATATAACATTGACTTTTAGTGTCATGGTCATGTTATCAGTGACATATAACATTCATTAGCTTTTGATACAAGCACATAAAAGAAGCATCTAAATTTTGTGTTATTTTCAAAGACTTTCTGTGCAGGGTCACATTAGCTGGTTACCTGCTCAATTAGAACCATCTGCTTTACAGATCTGCAGCGCATAGCTTCCCAACTTTAGCTTTACCTGCTGTGTTACCTTAATAAGAATGATGGGTGACACTCTTTTAGTTCCCAAGCGATGAGTGTCAGTGTTTTTCATACCTGGCATCTATCCTAAAAGCCAAATTCTTGTTCTTCTCTGGAACATGGAGGAATCTTTTTTCAGCCAGCAGTTCAGTGCACAGAAATGGGTACTATTCTGCTCCATACAGCTGTAGAAAACACTGGTCACTCCAGCACTCCAGTCATTGAAATGTTTTTAAATCATACAGTATGATTCAACCTCAACCTACTACTCGAAAACCTAAGAAATGTAAATTACATTACAGCTAGGGCACTATAAGTGTAATTTAAAAGAAAAACAATTTGAGAATTCACGAATAAGGAGTTAAAAGTAATATTAGATTCCTTCAACAATTTTTGTACTTTGTTTGGATATACATGTCAATCCATGTGTTGCTGATACCACCAATATTCTGTGTACTGAGGGGACAAAAGTGGGACATTTGGACATTTTGTTTGAAAACAAACAAACAAAAAAAAAAACATCTTTAAAACAAATCTACAAAATATAAAATTGCATCTTCCTGTATCTTCCTGAGTGGCCTAGTCAAAGTCTGGACTTAAAGGGAATTGGGGTGCTGTAACATGACCTTGAACAGGATTTTAACGCTGACAAACTCTCCATGTGGCAGAATTAAAACAATATGGCAAAGAATGAGCTGAATGTTACCCACAGCAATGCAAAAAAGTAGTGGCTGCTTCTGCTAAGGGTGACACAAACAATTATTAGGTTTAGGCAGCGATTACATTCTCAAATAAGGTCAGTTTGGTCTGGTTAACATTTTTCACCCTAATTAAAGAAATTATCATTTGAAAACTGCATTTTGCTTTTCCCTAGGTTATCTCTGTGAGAGATTTTCACAGACAAATGTGACAAAAAAAAAAAAGCAAAAACAAAAGAAACCTGTAAGGAGGCAAGTACTTTTTATGACACTGCAGACATTATTATGAATTATAAATCAACTCATGCAGGGCTGTTTTTGTAAGGATTAAGCTGTTGCTTGAAGCCTGAATATAACAAGGAAAGGACAGAAACAGCCAATGGCAAATGAAGGTAGTGTCACATTACTTACAAACTGAATGTATCCAAAGTATGCAAGGTGTTTGGAGTGGAGCATTTGAACACAGGGGCATGACACTGAAAATTGCACCTCAAGTAATTTTTAGTCTGTCCAACTGACATTTGCTCTTTTATTGTTTAATGTTTTCATTCTGTGCACAAAGCTCCTGCTTCTCTTGCTAATGCCTGTCTCTGTATTATGCTGACCCTGTTAGCTTTCAGGTTTCTAAGATATTTGGTCTTTAAAAATTTAAATTGCTTCTCTGGCACTTGTTGGTGCTGAATGCAGTAGTGCATCATTAAAGTGTAATATTTTTTTGATGCGATAGTGTTCTGCAGTATATGCTGAAGGCACTGAGCTACATCTAATGCTTAAATCAATGGCAGTCCAACACAATGGTGTTACAACCTTTGAAATATCCGCACAGATAACCTTCAGTGAAAAACATTTGTAATCTCTCAGCTTGTGTTGTGTCCTCATCCTTGGCATGTCGATCTTGCCTGCCAGCCCAGACAGACAAACTTCTGGATAATTGATCTTGTTTTCCACCCCAGTCTGGGTTTTTCTGACAAACACAAGCCCCCAGCTGCTTCCTTGCTTGGGGCATCCGCCACGTTTTATGTGCTTCTGCAAAAATCAGCGTATAAAGTGTATCCAACTGAATAGATTAGCTACTTGTGTATGCAAAACGTGGCTGGGTTGTCTGTATGAGACTCAACTCAAAGGATAAAATGGATGTGCATTGTTGTAGTTTTTGAAATTTCATCAATGGGTTTTAACTCATTAGTGATAAATGTGCTGTTGCTGAATATAAACCAAAACCAGTGTACGCAAAGATGTTGGCTCAGCATAAGAGGGGCCACAAAAATTGGATTCCTTGTGATATTCACTGCCTTGATGAGATGTATAGGTGTGTAAGGGAGAATATAATGTTGGATCGGCATGGTGCAGAGACATATGTCAGCCCCTGTGGATCCTGGGACAGCAGCCAAAGCAAGAAGGCGAGATAATAGAAGGGAGCAAGCTCAGTAATCAAATAGAGGACAGGAGAGAATCACTTATCACTTACAGAACAATCAGCGAAGCCTATCTTTTATTCGCCAGTCTAATCTATGCTGTCGTCATTTTGGTTTATTGCACATGTAATGCCAGAATATTGACTCAGAGGGCGTTTGCAGACACAGCAGATTGTGTATGTGCATGTCTGTATTTAGACTGCTCCCATCCCATCAAAAAGCATCTAAATATCTCCAAACTCGGCATATTAAATGCATTTGTTAAGCAAGGCAACTGACCCTGATTTTGGGTGTGTTTACCTTATTATTCTAAACGTCCCTCATTGCTGTACTAAAGTTTTATTGCTGGAGTGCTCAGAATATTGATAGTCTCTTTGGCTCACTTGTGTCTCATTAAAAATTCATGGGGATTTGTGTGGCGATCTGGCTGCACGACAGAAGCAAATGAGAAGGAAAACCCCCACCATGGTGGAACAAGACTGCCCTCTGGTGGTCAGTCTAGGAATACATGTCTCAATCCATTGAAACAGATTCGACTTTTTTTCCAGTCTGTTTTGTATAAATAGCTGCATGATGAAGCAAACCTTTATTTATTTTTTAACAAAGTGGAATTAACTTTCATAGATTGATTTGCTTATTTTTCATAACACATTGTCTTGAAAAAATATTTACACACAGCTTTTTCATAATTTGTCATGCATAACATGAATCTATTTTATTGGGATTTTTATGTGATAGACCAACAATAAATGGTGCAAAATTGTGATGTGGAAGGAAAAGATCAATGTTTTTTTTAGTATTCCTCTACCAGCTTCGCACATCCAGACAATACATTTTTCTAACATAAATATGCTTTGATCTAAAACTTTCTTGTCCCTGCTGAAGAAAAGCAGGACTGATTGAAATATTCAAAACTTCGGATACTGTCCACAACTTTATGCCTGACCAGTTATAAAACCTTTTATAATTTTATCTTCTACTTAATAATTATGCACTACTTTTGTGTTGGTTTATCAAAATATATTGATGTTTGGAGTTCTAACATAAAATGTGTAAAAGCTCAAGCTTTTGCAAGGCACTATATTTTTAATTAATCTGTTTGTTATTTTTTAGCTTGCAGGACGGTGGTGCAGGCAGACATTGTGTTCCTGGTGGATGAGTCATGGAGTGTGGGTCAGACCAGCTTTTTCAGAGTCAAAGACTTCATCTCAGCCATCATGTCCTCCTTTCAGGACAACACAGTGGGAGCTGAGGGAGTTCGCTTTGGAGTCACACTCTTTGGGGATGTTCCAAGGTACTCAAGCATGAACTTCTGACATCTTGTCAAAGACTTGTTTTTCTCTTGGTTGAGAAGTCATCTAAACAAATTCTACACACAGTAAAGCATTCTTGTCTCCTGTTCCATAATTTCTACATGACCCAGTTTTGCTTCATGCATTTGCTCTACAGGATGCTGGTTGCTTTGACAGACTACAGTTCACTTGAAGAGGTGCTCAGAACTGTTGGAAACCTCCCCTATGGTGGAGGATCCAGGAGGACAGGCAGCGCCCTCCAGTTTCTTGTAGATTCTGTGTTCAGCCCTGCCATCAGCCGAGATTTTACCCCAAAGGTACTGTAGTTCATATGTTGCAATCAGTCATGGGTGACTGCACTTGCCTGGTTTTATTTATTCCATTGTTTTACACATCTAGCATGCACATGTTTGACCATGAGTTGAAAAAGAACCAATTCCAGATAACAATCCATGCTGCAAATACATGCATACACTGTGCCCCGCATGACAGGAAATGACTTACCAGTAGTCTGTATTTGTACTCCACAGGACATCGTGGCATAAACAAACAAAGTGGTCTACCATTTCACACTGCCGTGAATTTGATTAAAGTGTCCTGCTGTAGGCTTGAAATAAAAATTGATCATATGTCTGCGACTGACAGCAGATTTTCATCTGTTTGGATTGTCTTCTGTTTTGAGAAAAAAAGGGAAAATTATAGATTTTTCAGCACAGATTCTGCATGCTCAATCAGGCTGTCAATAATAGGCGACTTGTCCAAATGGAACGTAAAACAATCTGTAAATCTGTTGGTCATTGTCAGAGATTAAACTAAATGAGTGTCCCTCTAATAAGATATTACATCAGGACAGGTTTATTCAAGTTTCATTAAGCAGATACACCAGGTAAAGCTTTATTTGCATGGGAGCTTTTCTTGAACCCAAGATTTTTCAAGTCGAGTTATGTTCACATCATTTCACTTAATATTTCTTTATTTCTGCCATTCAGGTATGCATCACTTCAAAAAAGGTCTTATTTTGTAATGTTGCCATTGCTTGTCACAGCAGATATTCTGACATTAAGAAAATCAAGCAATTGAAAGTATCTTCAACCCAAATCTACTTTTTTTTTTACCTTAAAAAGTCACAAAAAATGCCAAATAACCTTTACCATCTGTGTAAAACATTACAGGTTAGGCTACCAATCTTACTTTCCAAGTGTGTGTGTGTGTGTGTGAGAAGACAACAGAGGATGAGGCTGAATTATTGAATTCTTCAGTCCGGTCAATTGCTAAACAGCAGCTATTTCCTCATGGCAACACATCTGTCTCACCTTCCTCACTGACTGAGGGATGAACTCAGAAAATTATCTCAGTTGCAAGTTGCCATCCTTAAAATCCTCTTCATCCATATATTACATTTAGTTTATTTGTCTATAAATGAGAAGTAAACCATGTCAACGCCTATGGGGGATTTTAAGAGAATAATCGATTTTCAATGGAGGCTTCTTATTTAAAAAATGATTGTTCAGAGGGCAGATTAAGCTAATTAGTCATGCCAGCAATAAGCAAAACAAAAATAAATTGAGCCTACAAGTTCAGGGCACATACACAGCTAATAAATCTGGATCATCCTGAAATTTTTATGCTTATTATTGTCTTTATATTTCACATTAACTATCTCTAAATGGTATTCTAAAATGGCCTTATTAGCATCCGAATTAGCATGAAAATGGCATAAATTTAAGGCTTGAATAAATATTTATAAACCTATTAATATATTTTTGTGTATGTAATTTCCTGTCTCTCTGTAACACAGATTGCTGTTTTGATCACAACCGGACGCTCTGATGACCAGGTCAACCTTGGAGCCAAAGCAGTTGCAGACAGTGGGATTACACTCTATGCAGTAGGTGAGTGTGAAAGTCGGTATTGGGAATTCCTTCAACATCTCCACTGCAGCAAGCACGTTTAGATTTTATCTGAGCTCTGCTGCCTTATCAGATATGTCTAGCTGTTAGAAATTCATGTCCTGTACATTTGAATTTGTGGATTCAGTGTGGGTATTTGTGTGCATGTGTTAAGCTTCTTATTTAGGGGTGTATGAGTGTATATATTCATACCAGAGAAACTTAATCTCACTCGTGATGCATTTGTTAGAGTGTACTCCTTGATACCGAATTGGGCCTTAAGGTTTTTGCACTCATCCTTACCTTTTCTCCTGCACACAGGCATAACTAAACAAATTAAATTCTGAGGTGACAGCAGAGCAGTAATTACTGCTCATTAGCGGATGGTGTGCTAATAGCAGCAATTTTTCTTTAGGAGATTCGGTGCGCTTCATCTGCACCTCTGACACAAGGGTCCTCTGCTCCTGTTCATCACCATCACAGAAAAGCTTTGCAGCCATGTTACCCACAAGTACAAAATTTGTGTACTAGCATAAAAAAAAACATTTATGTCAATTTGCAATTGTCTGTGAATTACTTTGAATTTTATTTGCTGTTTTTTTTTTACATTGAAAATACATATATTTTAAAGCTTTTCAGAATTTACTTTCACAAACTTAAACCCAAAACACTTATGACTTGAAGTAGGTGCTATAGAGTATATGATTAAATCTCTCTGTGTTTAGAGTACACTTAAATGTGAGTTTGTGCATCATTTAATGATTTTTTTTATGGATCACTCAAAATACCACCCCCAAATAGCAATTTTTTTTCTCTGTTCAGCATGAAACTGCTGAAATCAAGCCTGTTCAGTTGACATAATTATAAATATCTGCTTATAAATCTATGTTTCCATCCCTTTTTCCATTTTCTTCTTTATTATGAAGGTGTAAGAGGAGCCGATGTGTCAGAGTTGAGAGGGATTGTGTCTGAACCCTTCGGGGAACATCTTTTGCAGTGTGCGGATTTCTCTCTCCTGGAAACTCTCCTTCCCAAACTGTCCCGGAGATTATGTTTCAGTGCTTCTGAACCACCAAGACCTGTAAAAACCATCCAGCCAAGTAAGCTTTTTCTGCAAATACTGCCAATGCTTTTACTTTCATATGATTGTCATGAGCTGCAAAGGAAGTTGTATCTGTTGGAGCTTTTTTCCAATTTTGTCACGTTACAAACAGAAACTTCAACAGATTCCATTTGATAAGCCAAGTAGAGAATGATTGGAAAGCTGGAATGAAGAAAAAAAATGCATATTTTAAAACTCTGAGAACCACAATCTGAGTCAATATTTTGAAGTCTTTTGAGGCATGTCTGTAACAGCTGTGCGAATTTAGAAACTCAAGTTTTACAAATTTCTCTTTGCAAATAGCTCTAGCTCCATCATATTGGACTGAGAGCATCTGTGAACATTACTTACAACATCTTGCCACAGACTGGCACAGATTTGAGTGGGCCATTTTAACACTTGAATTGGCTTCAATCTTAACCATGCCTTTTTTGCTTTGGTTGTATGCTAGGGTTGTTATCTTGCTGGAAGGTAAACCTCTCCTTTTTTGCAACCTCCCATAGGTTTTCCTTCAACTTTTTTAAGATGGCAAGCTTTAATCCATTTGTATGACAAGAATACCTTCCATATTTAGTGGCCCCTCTCCTCTCTGTCTCATCTGAATGTCTGTATTTCTACTAAACTGTAGGTGAGCAGCATGTGGTGGGACCCAGGGACTTACAGGTGAGTGAGTTGGCCCACAGCTCCCTCAGGCTCACGTGGAGCCAGGCTACAGGAGATGTCACTGGATATCGTCTCTTGGTCACACCTCTCAGCTCCAGGGGGCAACTCCTGCTCAATCAGCAGAGACAGGTGAGGGATGGTCAGGGTGCCTGTTCTATAGGTGTAACGCTTGCCATGGTGTAAACCCCCTTTTAGACCAAAGATGAAACTTCAGACGTTATCAACTGAATGTATGACTACCTAGGCATACAAACTATTTTCCTGCATACATATCAACATATTGCTTCCATTTGGGCTTGAAGTTATAATTCTAAAACTGCTTGCTGGATTTCCTCAAACTTGTCTGTACCCACTGACCACAAGTTTCTATGTCTGTCATCCTAGCATGAAACTCCCAACAGAAAGTAACCAGGGAAGAGCCAGAATGAAGTTTAATTAGTCATTACCTTTTTAGTTTGGCATAGCTCATTGCATTACTGTACTGATCAGGGTTCCCATAAAGGTCTAGAACAACCTGGAATTTATTATTTGCATTTTCATGATAAATGTGAAAAAATGTTTGTATTGTCAGGCTTTATTAATTATCCTATTATCTAAATGCCATCCTTCTTGAACATCATTACTTTCTTCATCCCTTTTATGATTATATTTTACTTTCCTAGCTTTCTGTCATGTTCCCATCATTTTGTATTTCCTTTCTTCTTTGCTGATGTCATTTATTCTTCCTTCTTTGTCCTCGGTTTCTTTCTTTTATTTTTAGCACCTTTACATCTTTCCCTCATCTTTCTTTTCTTCTCTCCTTTCATCTTTCCACCTCTGTCCTACCTCCTTTTTCATTGTTTTATTCATTTTTCACTGATCATCCCTGTTTATGTAACAGCTGGATTTGAAGGCAGATGTGAGCACCGCCGTAGTAATGGAGCTCAGTCCAAAGACGGAGTATTCTCTCACCCTCTATGCCATCTACCCAAACCTCATCGGCAACTCTGAAACAATCACAGTAAAAACAGGTGAGTGTTGTATTTCAGCATATATAAACATATTTATACATTTAAAGCTTTTTTTTATTATTACTTCACATTACTGCTGTTCCCTAAGCAATGTACTTCGGTCCTTTAGCTTCGTTGCCCAAAGTGTCAAACTTCCGTGTTATCGAGGAGGGTCTGTTCTCTCTACGCCTTGGTTGGACACCTCCTCTGGGAAAGCTCAATGGATTCAAGATCTTTATACCTCGGTGTAAGTTGACGACTTTCAATCTTACTGGAGTTACAATTTGCAAAGCAATAGTGCTTTTACAACAGTGCCTTGCAAATGTATTTATATCTCTTAAACATTTTCACATGTCTTTTTACAGTCACAAACCTGGGTGTATTTTTGGGGGACTGTATGAGACACAAACAGAAGTATATAATTGTGAAGTGAAAGGAAACTGATGCATTGTTTTCAACTTTCTTTATTACAAACGATTTCTATTGAACCACCCTTTGTCAGTACTTTGTAGAACCACCTTTCGCTGCTCTTACACATGCAAGACTTTTGGGGTATGTCTTTACCAGCCTTGCACATCACGAAACTGAGGTTTATGCCCTTTCTTTTTTTTTGTAAAATAAATCAAAACCAATCAGATTGGTTTGAGAGCATATATAGAAATCAGTTTTCCCCAGATTCTCTGTTGGATTTAGTTCTGGACTTAGATTAGGCTGTTTTAACACACATTGCTCTGGCTAGCTTAGTTCTTCTGGTGAACTTTTGGCCCAGACTTGAGGTTACCCTCTAATTCATTGTCAGGATTGTGTGTTAAAGATAATGTGGAGTGTTATTTTTTTTGCCTCACAAAGAGTGTTGCATGTAGGCCAAAACGTTACCTTTTGTTTGGTCTGCCCCTTGCATGACCTGTAGCAAATGGCAAACATGATGCCGTATAGTTTCCTTTCAACAATAGCTTTCATTTTGCCACTGTCCCATCAAAGCCAGAGAGTATGGAGTGCAAGACTAATAGTTGTCCTGTTAACTGATTCTCCATCTTAGCTTTGAGTCTGTGCAGGTCCTCCAGAATTACAATGGGCCTCTTGGCTGCTTCTGTCCTCTCCTTGTCTGGCCTGCCAGTTTAGGTGGATATCTTTGTCTTGGTGGGTTTGCAGTTATGCCATTATCTTTTTATTTTGGGTTGAAGGATTAAATAGTGCCCGATGAAATATTCAAAGCTTAAGATTTTGTTAAATAACCTAGCCCTGCTTTAAATGTGTCTTTCTTTCTCTCCGTCTTCTGTGTTCCCTAGTTTTTATGATGCTATTTGTTCGCCAATGTTCTCTGACAAACCTCTGAGGCCTTCACAGAACAGTTGTATTTATACTGAGATTAAGTTAATCTCAGTCAAAGTCTGATGGCTAACTAGGTGATTTCTAAAGGCTTACATGGATTGGATCTTATTTCTGAGGACAGGAGTAAAGTTGGTTGAATATAAATGCAAATCAAACAAAAGTAACATTTAAGTTTTTGGATGTAACTTGACAAAAGGTGAAGAGATTAAAGGTGTAGGAATACTTTTTGTAAGACACTGTATGAAAGGTGTGTTTGAGATAATGATTGTTTTGCATTTGTAATGCTCTTCAGCCAACAGACCAGGATTAACATACGAGCAGCTGCTTCCTGGAGACGTCTCTTCTCATGTGATTGACAGCCTGGAGGAAGATAAAAAGTACACCATCAATATCTATGCTGTTTACCCCGAAGGACCAAGTCAACCAGTGTCATTAGTGGGAAAAACATGTAGGTGTATCACATTAAAATAAAATTTGTGTATTTAAACAGAAAAAAATACTTAAGTATTGTCATGTTTTTGGGGAAAACATTTTAATGCTGGATTACCCATCATGAAGTACACCTCATCAGCTTTAAAGAAAGGGGATGTCTAGGACAAAGTCAATTCATATTATTACAAGAAAGTAAACACCACTATGTAGTACCTCAACATTTCCACAGTAGGGGGGTGTTGTTCTAAAATCAACCTGCCAGTCGGAATGTCGCCCATCATCTGCATGAAATCTCTGCGTCTGTATACTGAAGTGGATTAAAAGATTCTGAATGTATTTTTTTTTACATAAATTCTACTCGATCAGCAATTTTATTAAATTATCGTAAATTTTTTGTGTGCTGCTAAATATTTAAGATTTATGAATAAAATATTCAGGGGGGAAATTTTACATTTCAGTCCAGCCCATCCAAGAAAAACTAAACAAACAACATAAGACATAAGATTGCATTAATCTTTAAAAATGTGTTTGCTTGTATGTCCTTAAAATGTCTTTAACAGTAAAATTAGTACCAGTTAAGCAGTTCCTGGTTCAGAATGCCACTACAGACACCGTCCAAGCAAGGTGGGCATCAGTAAAGGGGGCAACAGGATACCGTCTGACATGGGCATCCCCAGGTATTGCACTCATCTATGACTCTGTGCCTTCATGGAGCACTGATGTACACTGTGTGCTGTTTCTCTGACAAAAAGGCGTTCTCTATTTTGGTATTTTTTTTCCTCTCATTGTCCTGCAGATGGGCACATAGAGAACATCAACCTTGGGGAGAACTTCAACTTCTACATGATCCAGGGCCTGCACTCAGGCTCTGAGTACACGGTCACAATCAACCCCATCTTTGGAGACACTGAGGGGCCTGTCACCACCAACAAAGTGAAAACATGTAAAATAGCTGTATTAGATGTTACAGGATTTAGGTTTGCATGAGTCTGCCAGCAAGTGCTTTCAGTCATTTACTGGTTTGGTTTTGGAAACAGAAGTAGATTCTGCTCATTTTTTCTAATGATCATGAGAATTGAAATTCTTTGCTTGCTTTCTGTTTATTACTGTTTAAATAGACGGTTGGCATCTGAATGGAAGCCCATCTACAGCCAGTATCTACATTTGAAACCAGATATTTAACTTCATTTACTATATAAATGGGGGATAACCTTTTTTCTCGCTGCTAGACATTAAATCAGACAAAACTTTTCCAGTTTTAGGTCATTTAGAATTACAGTTATCACTAATAACTAAATGCCAGAATATGAGCAACTTTTTGAGATTTTTGATTATTTTCTTTAAATTCAGAAGTTTACAGATACGAAGAGGCATTTGAAATAGTTCAGAAAGCACACATGGTGATTGTATGGTTAATCCACAAAACAGGGATTAAATGGAGGCACAGGTGTGGCTGTATTTTACTGTAACACCTCAAACACATATTTTCCTTGAATGACTTGATTGATAATTCAAAAGAAAAACAGCAACATATCAGGGAGAACACTAGACTTTCACAGGTGTGGTTCATGTCTGAGTGGGTTTTCTAGATGCTTGAAGGTACAGTTGTTCATCTGTTGAAACAGCTATATGCAAGTATCAAGGATGAATGTAAAACTTGAATTTAACATTTCTTTAATAAATGCAGTAGAAATAATTTTGTCAATACTAACTGACCTGATTTAATGCAAGGTAGTGAAAAAAAATGTTGTATATTTGTACAGTGTATGTAACTATCTGATTTCAGCTGTATGTGGCTGACGAGTTTATTCTATATTCAATTATTCTTGTCATTTTTGTGTTTCCTTCCTTCAGTGGAAAGCAGTGCTGTTCAGACTCTGAAGGCATCCGCTGTAAGCACAAGTTCAGCTGTTGTGTCTTGGAACAGTGTCCCGGGGGCCACAGGATACAGGCTGGCATGGGGACCCACCCCAGGTACTATCTACCTTTTGTGCTTTAAAGTTAAGCTTTATCATACAAACCCTAAGTATTCTTACTAAGACTAAAGCACAGTGTTCAATATTCTCTTGCATCTTTTCCCTATTAATATCAGAGGGATGTTAAAAAGAGCACATATGTACACCTAAATGAACACCTAGGTCAGTACAACCTGCCAGCAGTTTGTGGGGAAATCTAAATGTTAGGCCAAAAAGGGAAATGATTGCAGAGAAGTCTTGCATAATGCCAAGTGGGAGGGAGGGAAGTGACTTCCCTCCCTCCCACTTGAAGGAGGGGATATTGCACTTGAAGGAAAAGCTAAAATATTTATTTTATTTTTAGAGTTTGCTGGTCGAGATCGTCCACGGCAGTTGGCTTTGAACAGCAGCACCACAGAATACAGGCTGAAGAATGTGGCGCATGATACAGAATACGTGCTGACACTATACGTGCTGTTTGGGTCTGCTGTTGGGCCTGGGATCTCTGCAACATTTAGAACTTGTGAGTACTTCATCTGCATTTCTTGTCCCCTCAAGCTGCAACACTGATCTTTATGCCCCCTCCACACCAGATTAAGACTGCCCTCTGGCCCTCAGGATATCCATGGCTGTTCCCACATTACCAGAATATGGCAAATTTTAAAAACTTCAACGATAATGTAAAGACAAGCAGGCTTGGCACTCTACACATCACAAGTCACAGCCATGGGTGCTGCCAGAGAGTTCTCTCACAGTATGCAAAATGTTCCCATATATATACTGGAAGATTTCTCCACTTGCACCATTGGTTTTAGTCATCATGTAATGGAAGAAACACTATTAGTATTTTTTTTTTTTTTTTTGTGGCTTATCAGAAGCAGGTGAGGATGCAGATGTAAGTTTCTTTTGCACATGTGCAACGCATCTCAGCCTACCATTTTGCAAAATAATTTTAACTGGCCACGGGGAACAGTGTGCTGGGTGAGTGTAGTTGGAAGGAATCCCACAAATGAAAATCACAAATCTGTTTTTACTGATTACTTTGACAAATAAATTTTACATTTGAATTTATTCTTCAAAATCTTTGTGCACAATACGTGCACAAAATGGAAGCCTGTGGAAATATGCTCTAGTCTAGTGTTTCAGCTGAGAACTCTACTCCGTGGAGATGGTGGTGCATACTGACCTCAGCCTAGGCATAGTTGTTGTTTTTTTTGTTTTGTTTTGTTTTTTTATTTATCCATTTTATCCTTCACAGCTGCAATTCATTCAGTTAATTGGACCCACCTGCTTCCCATGCCATTGATTACATTCTTTATGCTGTTTCCTTCACTTCTATCTGGATTCTGCTGAATTCCCATGGTTCCTGGTTCACTTGTTTGGTTTTTGCCCTCACTCCTTCTCTATGACTCAACTTTTGTGGGTTTAAGAGTTGCTTTGTTTCTGCTTTGCATTCAACAACCAATTTAAAAAGTCTAAAAGAGGTTGGGGTTTTTGAAACGTCTAAAAATGGCATTTTATCTTAACTGCCATGAATTGCTATGATACTTGATGAAACTGCTGGATTTATCTTGGTAAAATAAATGATAAATTCATAAATGCTATTAAATTAATTTTCATAAAGTTTTTTTTGTTGTTTTTAAAGTGTTATGTGGTAATGGTTGCTCCTTAATTTTTCAGCTCCTTTAGGTTATGTGTCCAACTTTAAGGTGACATCCTACACAAGTACCTCTATATCTGTGGAGTGGAGTCCTATTGTTGGAGCCACAGAGTACAAACTTTCTTGGTACACAAGTGAGTCATTTAACCTTACATTTGTCTTTTGTACAGTTCTCTATATTTTATGAACTGAATTTATTTTTCTCATGCAATTACATCTGTGTCCATGCTTACAGATGATGGTAAACCACAGTTCCACTATCTAGATCGAAGTGTCCTGTCCCACCAGATTAAGGATCTCAACCCCCAGTCCACTTACACAGTTACCATCCGTGCAGTGTATGGCAACTCAGAGGGACCAGATATCTCCTTGTCTCAACTCACATGTATGAACGAGAAGCAGATTTTTGGTTTATTCTATAATGAACTTTCTTTTGATTGCAATCTGTGCAGCTGTACATCCACATAAGTTTTATAACGTCCACTCTAAATCAGCCCTTTAAAGAAAAAGTCTTACTTTAGGGGTCTGGATTTTGAGGGAGGTTCCAACAGTCTCATCAGTCTTTGAATGACACATCATGTCCTCTGGCCTCTCAGTTTCAACCTGACTTACTGTTTGTCATTTGTATTCTGTGTCTCTGAGTCTAAGCCAGTGGAGCTGCCATCATTTGAAGTGTCAAACTAAGACATAGATCAAGAATCTGCTTTGTTCTACATCCTCTGATTAAGCTACAAGATCTGATTGAAATTCTTGATTTACAGTTTCTGTGCAGTGCATAAGAAAGATTTACACTGAGATTTTTTTGTTGTTTTTTCTTCTTGTCACACTTAAATGTTTCAGACATTGAAGAAAAATTTTATACCACACATTCAAACAAGACACAGCTTTCAAATTATTTCTTTTAAGGACAAAAACTATCCAAACCAATCTGCCCCCATTAAAAAAGGAACTTCCCCCTTTGAAAAATCATGAATTGCAGTTTATCACATTTTTCCAAATTGAGTTTCTCTAGCCACAACAAGACTGATTACAGCCAGAACCCTAGAATTAAAAAAAAAAAAAAAAAAAAAAAAAAAAAAAAAAAAAAAAAAAAATTCACTAAAACAGAACCTGTGTGAAACATGAAGTAGGCTAAAAGATCTGAAAATGTAACTTGGCTTGGCCTTAAGAAATTCAAGAATAGGTGAAAAACGGTATCATTGACATCAGACTGGACAGATTTACAAGTTGTTTGTAAAGCTTTGGGATCCCAGCAAACCAATCAAAGTCTAGACTAAAATCTGAGTTGCTTAGGCGTGGCTTTACACTGGTCATCTAGTTGAAATTAAGGCAGTTCTGCAAAGAGTAGAACAAAATTCCTCGAATGATGAAAGAAATCACTATTACTTTTTCTTTTTTTTTCTTTTCTTTTCTTTTTTTTTTTAACCACTTAATCACACTTTTTAAATCTAAATTTTGTATTTTATCAGGTTATCTTTGACATAAAAAAAAAAATGTCAAAATACATGAATACAAAAAATTTTTCAGAGGGCAGGTTAAGAGAGATTAGACAAGAGTTCAAATTTAGATGTAAATAAATATATGGCTGTTTTCAGCTGCAGTGTCTGAGTCGGAGCCAATCCAGCCAGTCAGGGAGTTAAAAGTTGTGGACATTGGGGTAAATTCCTTCACCCTCATTTGGAAGAAAACTCCAGGAGTTTCAGGATACAAAATCTCCTGGATTCCCTTTCTTGGTAAGAGCCTGCTTAGAAAAACTAATTTGTTTACCAATCAGTAGACTATATTATTTATAGTCGCATAACTGCAAAGAGTAACATGAAATGAACCACCTTTTTGTATTCAAGTGTGTTTTCAATACTATATGGTTTGTGCTTCCATTTTAACTAAAGAAATCTGATAAAAATTCACATTCTAGTCTTCTGTGCCTCATCATTAGTTAGTTTCAACAGTGTACGTGTTCACAACAGTGTTGTTCCACACTTTCATATCTGCATGCTAGAATCTAATTATTTTCTGCACTAGGGGGTAATGAGAAGTCCCAAGTGGTACCTGCTGCTTCCACTACCTTCACCATGGACAAACTTCAGGAGAGCTCAGCTTATAAGATCCAAGTTTCCCCCATGGTTGGTAGCAGAGAGGGAAGTCCAGTCCTCTTCACTGCACGAACTTGTAAGTCCTCTTTTTCCATTACAGTAAGCATATCTGTAGTTTGTTAACCTGTGCACACATCTTTACAATGCAATGTGCAGATTTGAAATTTGGAGGACATTCTATCAGGAGGCAAAGGGCAAATACTTTGAATAAGTAACTCTAACATTTGGACTTTAATTATATTATTATTTAACTTATGCATCTGTTTTTGTACATTTGTGTTTCAGTGGATCTTCCAAAAGTGGAGGGATTTGCTGCTCTGAACACAACTGAGAGCAGCACAGTTCTGAACTGGACCCGTGTAGCAGGAGTGTCTGGGTATCTTCTCTCTTGGAGGCATATTTCAGGTCAGAGTGTGTTGAGAGTACTGAGAATTGAAGCAATTGTGGTTTAAAAGTTATTTAAATAAAAGAGATGAATGTGCCTCAACAGTTTTTGTAAAAGGTATTGCATGCTGAAGTTTAACACAAGGATAACATACTCTTCGGTGAATTTTCTCGATAAATGTCCATATAGATTATAATTTCTTGTAAAAATGGTTTCAGTTAAAAATCTTTTTAAATGATTTGATTAGCAAAACACCATACGACACACTGTTATCAATTTCTTGAGGAAAAAAAATGTTGTTAATTCCTTCTTCCTGTTTTTAGTGTTGGAGACAAAAACAGAAACCCTGGGTCCTGCCTTCTCATCCTATAAGATCAGTGATCTGCAGTATGGCAGAACATACATTTTCTCCATCAGACCTTTGTATGGAGAGGTGGAGGGGCCTATAAGCACCATATATCACAGGATATGTAAGTTTACACAAACAGCTTGATCAATCATCTGTGAAGCTCTATCTTAGATTTCAGTATGCATTTTATGTACACTTGAAATATATACATCGGTTTCATTCTAATGTCTTTACTCGTATCATTATGCACAGCTCATTTAGAAACACACAAAACATTAGTTAGATGAATTCTGTAGATTAAGGAATAAAAGGGTTGCTTCATGACATTTATATAAAACATATAAAAAACATGGTTTTGATTTAACAATGCAGCATTCCATACCTTAAAAAAAATAAAGACCATGATTTTTGATATTCTAAATGCAATTATTTTATTTATTTGTAATAAAATGACTCTAACCCAAACTACTGTATATAAGCGATATGACTGTGGGAGGTATGTGTCTTGGTCTGGGGTGTATTTTAGCTGCCCTGATATTAATAGAAATTCTCACAATTAATTTATAGAGAGAGTACACAAATCCTGCACGAAAACATGGCTCTCCCTGATTGTTTGCAACTCAAGATTGTAATAATTAGAATCACAGAATTGGGCAAGATTATGCACACAAATAAGAGCTTTGACTTCTGTTCCAGGCACTCAGCATACAGACAAAGTATAAATTTACAAACAGGAAATAAAATAAAGGATATCAGTTATGATAATTTATAGAATATAAATATAATTTAATGTAAATTTGGGTATTTATAACATGTAGAATTTGCAGTCTTCAGATGTCGATATTTACAGTTCTGACCAGGTCCCTTCTGATCTGAGGGACCTGAATGCAGATGCTTTTTTTTTGTTTTATTTTATAACTAAAATTATGCCTCTATACATTTCAGTAGGGCAGGACGGTCTGGTGAAACCAGACCAATTTGTTCCAGTCACTGTGGCTCCAAACCCCCCGCGTGTCACAGCTGGTCTCAACACTGTCTTCGTCAAACCAACCATTGCCCAACTTGCCACTAGGGACACTGAGCCACCCTCGGCTGCACCACCAGCTAAATCCATAACAACTAAAAAGCCTCCAGTTCAGCCCAGTGTCACAAAAGTCAAGGAGGCTGCAGTCACTTTCCTGAAAGTAACCACAGCTACCACAAAGTCAACAGCTGCACCACAGCCAGGTATTTCAGAAATGCTGCTTTAGGTCTATTTAATGTGTAAATATCAAAGATCTGTGTGTTAGGCACGTCTTCTCTGTTTCATCAGTGTGTGGGAAGACCAAAGCAGACATAGTCTTCTTGGTGGATGAGTCCTCAAGCATCGGCGTTAACAACTTTGCCAAGATGAAAGACTTTATATTCCGAGTGACCACTTACTTTCCTGTTATCGGCTCACATGCCACACAGGTCTGTTGCTCAGTGAAAACAGTCTTGTTCTCTGTGGTTGGCTTGATGAGGTGCTGAAAATTAGCCTCAGATGTGAACTGTCATCACTTTGGCTGCAGGTTGTGTACAAATTCAAACCTGGTTTTAATTCTGCTTGTGCCGTTTTATTTTACTGATAACTGTTGTTCACAAAACACATTTCTTGTTAAGGGCAAAATTAAATAACTCTAACATGGTGTGGTGGTGTTTATCGATTGAACATGATCAGACTGAAAAACTGCAAAGTAAAGGTACTCAGCTACTTGGTTTGTACTTAAAAAGACAGAGAATATCAGCAAGAAAGCACAACCAAAATGGAGCAACTAATAAACACCTCTCATGGTTATCCATTCAGCACTCTTACATTAGATCAAAAAGCCAATATGCTGATGATGAACACTTTTCTCCTTTGTCATCTTCTAGGTAGCCGTGGTTCATTATAGTGATGAGCCTCGTATAGAGTTCCATCTAAGTGACTTCAAAGACAGAAACTCTGTGCTCAGGGCTATCAGAGGGCTGCGATATAGAGGTGGCAACACCAAAACAGGTTAGCTGAACCGACTCAAAGGTGAACGGTGTTTTTCTCTATCTCCCACCTATCATCAAATGGCAGGTAATTCTTTTAAAAGTGCTTCATTCACGCTTTTGGTGTCACAACCCTGAGCAAGTGTCATACCGATGTAGAGAAAAAAACACAATCAATCCCTGCTATGATGTGGATCCACTTAAATTTGTTTTCCTGACACAATCCGATGAAATTTACTTTGAAAAGCAAAAGAAATACAAAAGAAATACTGTTCATAGAAACTAAAGATCAACTCGTTAGAATTAGAGGTTATTTGAATAACACGTGTGTATGTTTGTCTTCAGGAAAAGGCATCGGCTATGTTCTGCAGGAACTGTTCAAGGAGTCTTTGGGGATGAGACAAGATGTGGCCCATGTTCTGGTTCTGATCACAGATGGGAGGGCCCAGGATGATGTGATTCCACCTTCTAGGATTGCACGTGCTTTAGGTGAGTTTCTCTAACCACCCTGAATCCCTGAAGAATTTAATAATGCAGGGTCTTGCAAATGTGTTATTGCACCTCAGCACATTTTGTCACATTATAGCCACAAACCAATGTATTTAATTTTGTCCTGACAGCTTAGATGTCAACAACCTTTACTATCCAAAGAGCCATTATTACCATTGCTCAGTCTAACTAAACTTTGTTTGGAGCCAATAAAACCTACATGAACCTTTATGCTTTTCCAAGTTTTGTAATTACCAGTTGTTCAAAATTTAGTCAATAATTTTAATTTCTATTCTTTTAGCTCTCAGAAAAGACTGTAAAAAAACATCAATTTTTCACCATTATAGAGATTCTGTTGTGAAAATTCTGCTAATAAAAATAGCAAAACTAGTAGTTTATATCTATTGGTATTATTTCAATATTTATGATAGACTAAGACAAAGTACTATATAATTGTGAAGCGGAAGGATTTCAAAATTTGGCATACATTTGCATTCAGGCCTCTTATGTCAATACACTGTATTGGATTTAGGCCTGGATTTTGACTGAGTCATTCCAAGACATGAATACACTTTGATTAGACCATGGGTGCATATTTAATGTCTTTGCCCTGTTGAAATTTGAACCACCTCCTCAATTTTAAATCTTTGGCAGGATACCCCTTTAGTTAGCTCCATCTGCCTTTCTATCAACTCTGACAAGCTTTCCTGTCGCTGTAGTAGAGAAGCATCCCCAGAGCACAATGTTGCCACCTCCATGTTTCATAGTGGGAATAGTGTCTTCAAGATGATATGCAGTGTTAATTGTCTTCCACACAAAGTATTTCGCACATAAGCCAAAACGATCAATTTTCATCTCATCTGTCCAGGGCATCTTCTTCCACACATTTGCTTTGTAAAATACATGGCTTCTGATAAACTTCAACTATAGCCCTAATTGGCTCTTTCAGCTGTGGTTTTCTTGTTCCAGCTTCCAAAGGCTAGATTTGTGGAGTGCAAAATGAATAGTTGTTGAATTAACAACTCTAATTAAAACTGATCAAGGTGAACGTCTATGACTTGGTAGGTTTGCTGTCGTGCAAAACTGTTTGTGTCTCTGGATGATTGAACAGTGCTCCATGAGCTGCTCAGAGTTTGGGATATTGTTTAAGAACCCAAAACTGCTTCTTATTTTGAATACGCTGATGACTTTGGCTGTAACTTCACAAGTTTAGAAAGTTTCAGGGGTATAAATACTTTAGGAGTGTACTGAAAAGGTTTTATGTCAAACAGCTACACCAATTTGTTAATCCTAATATTTTTTAATGACACTGGATGAAGAAAATATGTTAACATATTAAAAAAAAACTTAAAATTACAGAAGTGAAACATAAAAAAATCAATTCTCTTAAAAGCAATTATATCTCAGTTTTAATTCAACACTTTGAGAAATAAGGTCATGTTTAACTTGGTGTATTATTGCAGGTACATTTTGTGCTGCATATAATACTTAATATTTCAATCTATTTCTCTATAGGGGTTAGCATAATAGCAGTTGGAGTTTCAAATGCAGACATCGAGGAGCTCAGTAAAATTGCATCTCCCAGCAGCTATAAAAATATCTTCTACTCACCAACCTTTGATGACTTCCCCACCATAGAGAGAGAATTTATCCAAAGCATCTGCAGCGAGGAGCTTCTCTCTGAATTTAAGCTCCAGGATGAGGTAAGAAAAGGAAAAACTGCCTCAATAGTTTCATTCTTACTTCTCATAGTATATTGTGTGGAATTTCCTGCACACACAAAAGAAAAACAATGCAGATTGAAGTCTGCAATTATCTTTCTCTCATGGTTATGATGTGGTTTCATTGTATATGCAAGTCTTTCAGTGCACACAAGGAATGTGCAATTTCAATACGTGTAGAGATGGGAGTTATTCATGTGGAAAAGGAGACATTCAGTCCATCTTCAAACTCACAAACAATAGCTCTGCAGGAGCAAACACGTCACCATTCTTGATTTCATTTTGACGTCAGAGCAGTGGATAGAGGAGATGAATGCAGAGAGAGATCCAGTGTCCAATGGAGCCTAATGAAGGCTCCATTGGACAGTTAACATTATGTTCTTTTCTTGTCATTTCATGCTCAGTTTGCTCAGTTGGACACTCTGACTGAAGACCCAGAGGAGATGAATAAGCCTCTTGGTCCCTGCACCTCACAGTGTGTGAAGGTGTGTACCCTTCACCAAATTCAAGAAATAAATATTCTTCTATATTGTTTGGAACTCATAATCATCTCAATCGTATGTTTCAACAGGGCCAGAAAGGGGAAAAGGTGAGTTAACTGACACAAACTAACATTTTATATTACTGTATTTAAATTTGTGTTTATCAAGTGTTTTTTTTTTTTTCTTCATTTTAGGGAGATGGTTTTGGTCTTGGAGGTCTGGTATGTTTACTCTTTGTATTTAATTAATCTTCCTAATATTTTCATTTTCTCACCACTTTTCAAACTTAATTTATTTCATCATGATATAACTTTGAAAACTACTTTTTTTTTTTTTTTTTTTTTTTTTTTTGTAGAGATTCAGGCAAAGCCCTGGACAGTTTGATCCTTTCATATCATCCAAAGGAGAAATAGGAGAGAAGGTAAGAACCAACATACAAACACCACCATGCATTTTGATGTCATCATGCATTTTAATATCTCTGCCAATCTGAGTTTCTGCCAGCAAAACGATCTAAATTTTACACTCTTGGCCCCAATATATAAGCAATTTTCAAATCTAGAGCACATCAAAAGTGATGCACATATTTAAAACATGTGACAAGACCTGATGGTTCACAAAATCTTTCTTTTTGGGGGAGGACTAATTCTCTTCCTATATGGGGCACCAACTCTACACCAAAGCCACACACCACCCAGAAGTAGGAATTCTGACAGGGAAATTGTGGGATGATTATTTCTTCAGTGGTTGTCACAAATACTTTGGGATATTATATTTGTATTCTTGCAATAGATATACTGAATTTGTTATATGCAGCTGCGGCAATCCAAATTGCACATCTCCATGTAGAAGACACTTATCAAATCTCCAAGGAAACAGCATGACAAGATTATGCAATTTTTAGTTGTGAACTGGTGGAGCCTGAGAACAGGTTAGCTTCACAGGACACAATAACTGGAGCTCCTAATGTGCAGTATTTAATTTTCCGAGAAGACTTACTCTCTTACTTTGGTCCAATAACCAGAATATGGATTTATATTAAAGTTTGGAAACCAAAGGTGAAATCTAGCAAATTTACGGAATAAGAAAGTAAATATATAAAGCAGAAAATGCACAAAAGACGAACTAAAAGAAATACAGCTGTGACCTTAGTTTACCCTGAATGCTGGATTACACAGATGATCTCACGATTTACCCCTCCACGCAGGAAACGGCTGTCCTGCGCCACACATGCAGGTCTTTAATTTCTTGCCAAAAATACTACCTTTTCATTAAAATCAGGGGTCACAGCCAAGCATCTAAGCATAACAAACAGGAAGTCCCACAATGCATTTTAGCCCAGTCTTGGAAGTATTGGAGTCAACTTTTAGCACTGCCCTCTGGTGATCAATGTATGCAATAACTGAGACCAACGTAATGAACATATTTAAGTGTGCAAAACATGCAGATAACAAAGAAAATAGCATAGACAATAAAAAAAATTGTTTTATTGTTGTTTATGCAATAATATTGCTGCTGTGACATACAAAGTAATCAACACCTTGACACTTTTTTTTTTTTTTTTTTTTTTTTTTTTTTTTTTTTTTTAAATACCTTAAAGGGATATCCTATTTAACTAAAGTTAAAAAAAAAAAAAAAAAAAAAAATGTATTGCCTGGGTACACTAGCAACAGGTTTTACTGCAAATATCAGATAAAAAGAAATATCTAAATTCAACAACTTCAGAAATTTACCAACTTATCAGGTTTTTTTGTCTGTTTTATGATTAGCATATTAAGTGTTCATATCAAAATGTTAAAATTATTACAATTTGTTATTTCTTAACAATGTTGAGGAAATTGGGTATTTGTTGAAAGATGTAAGTTCTTGATTTGTAGGGTGCTCCAGGAACAGATGGTATACCTGGGTTGCCAGGGCGACCAGGACGAACTGGGCCCTCAGGTTCTGCTGGTCAGCGGGTAACTACATTCAGAAATAAAGAAGTAAAAAAAACTTAATCATTACTATGTCAGATTCTGAAAATAATATTACTCTTTTTTTTTTTTTTCCAGGGCCTTCCAGGTGTCCCAGGTGAAATGGTGAGATCAAAAGTTTTGAAACACCTGCTGCTTCTCCTCTTTTCCTTAATAAGCAATTAGTAAGCTATTGGAGATTGCAGAATACTTGATCTAGGGATGGATTTTCACCTTCCAACAGGAGGACAACCCTAAACATGCAACTGGAGCTATAGTATAATAGTTTCAGTCCCAGGCACATTCATGTGTTGCATGGAACCACTCAAACCAAAATCTGAGGACCTGTGGGAATACCTGAAAACTGCAGTTCAAAGTTGCTCCTTATTCAGTCTTATAGAATGGAAAGAGCAATGGGCAGATGTTTCAGTCTCTGAATGTGTAAAGTTTCTAGAGACATATTGTACATCACAAAATATACTGCTGTGAATGCACAGTGGCGTAAAAAAGTGTTTGCCCCTTCCTGATTTCCTGTGTTTTTTTTGGCATATTTGTCACACTTCAGTGTTTCAGAAAAACAAACCATTTAAAATATTAGTGAAATACAACACAAGTAAACACAAAATTCAGTTTTTAAATGAAGGTGTTATTAAAGGGGGAAAAAAATCCAAACCTACATGGTACTGCATGGTCAAGCATGAACAGCCTTTTTACGGTCATGCCACAGCATCTCAACAGGATTTAGGTCAGGAAGGGGGCAAACACTTTATCACACCACTTTAGTAAATGGTGCTTCAACAAAGCACCGTTGACTCAGAGTACTAAATATTAATGTACCCCACCCTTTTTAGATTTTTATTTTAATTTTTAAATACATTGGAAATTGTGCGCTATTGGTCTGCTACAGAAAATTGCATGAAAATACCTAGACGTTTGTGGCTGTAACATGACAAGGTGTGAGAAAGTTAAAGGGATATGAAAAATACAAATTATTAACCTTAGTGGGGAGTCTGGAGCAGATGGGTTTAAAGAAATTTTGAAGTTTTACAAAATGTGTTTTTAATCTCCAGTATATAGTTGATATTTTTAAATGTCAAATCTGTAATTAAACTGAGTATTGTATCTCCTAATGCTGTATTGTCTCTGTCCATGGCAGGGTCCTCCTGGTGTCCCTGGTTCAAAGGGACATAGGGGAGAGAGAGTAAGTCAGACTTTGGACAAAATTCTCCAGACTGGGTTTATGACTAATTTTCTTGCTCCCTGAAATAACAGCTGCAGTAGCTAGTCCAAAAAAAAAAAAAAAAAAAAAAAAATGTTGTTTAATGTTGTGCAGAATTTCATGTTTAACTTCTGTTACATCAAAGGGAGAGCCTGGCTATGTTATTGCTGGTACAGATGCAAATTTTGTACCTGGAAGAAAAGGAGAACCTGGATCTTCAGTAAGTTTCAAAGAAAGTTTTTGGTGTTTAGTGATGTTAAGTAATTCAAACCTAAATTACTGAAATTTTCCAGGGCCCGCAGGGACCACCTGGGGTTCCGGGAGCGAATGGATCCCCTGGCCTCACAGGCCAGCCAGGTCCACCAGGATCACCAGGAATATCTGTGAAGGTATATATTCCTTATTTCTATTTATTTCAACTTTGTCTTGCATTATGTTACATAATATTCACAACAATTTGGGGAAAAAGAGCTATTTTGGTATATTACATAGTCCAACTGAGCTTCTTTTATAATTATGTTTTGTAGGGAGATCCTGGAGTGCCAGGAGCCAAAGTAAGTAAGAAGCCTCTCTTGTGTTTCATTGTGTTAAATGACTTGCTGGTTTAATTTTACTTTAATACAATCCTTGTACTTAAGCCTATTTTCACAATCACAGGATCACTTGTGGTGTTATATAATACACTGAGTTTCTTTTTATATGTGAACACATTGCCATTAATTTTTGAAAGGGTTTACGGGGGAAGCAAGGCATGAAAGGAGACAAAGGAGAGCCTGGAAAAGATGTAAGTTCATCATTGTTAAATTTATAAATAGTGGAAAAAGACATTGCCCAGGAAAAAAAGAATAATATTTAAACTTAATGGGGAAAAAATGTTGATAAACTTCTTTTTAAATGTTTTTTTTTCCCCTGTCAAATATGCAAACTACTGCAGGGTATTGCAGGTCTTCCTGGTCCCATTGGCATAGATGGTGTACCAGGATTACCAGGTCAGAAAGGAGAAAAGGTAAAACAAAGAATTCCAGCTTTTGCACTTATGAATGAATCTTCGACATAGATTTAATTTATGGATGCATCTTTTGCAGGGTAAAGATGGACTCGGTATACAAGGAGTTCAAGGTCCTCAAGGAGAGAAAGGAGAGAAGGTACATGAGTAGAGCATCAATGTTGCTGTGTTGAATTTAGCACAATTTTAAAAGCAATAAGAATAGAAGTAATGGAAATACATGTTGGTTGTCCGGGTAAATGTATATGTAGAAAGCCGTATAACATACTAATTTTTTCTAGTAGCCTAATCTGACAAAGTGGACAATTCATTTTAGTCACTCTTCAATAAGGAAAAGACAAGAGTACATCACATTTAAGTAAGGCAGCTCTTTGTTGATGTCAAGATATGGCTACAACAAAACGACTACTTGCCAAATTCTGTTCATATCTAGTGTCGGGGAAAATAATTAAAAAGTTTAAAACTCAAACTTATTTCAAGCAAGTTCAATAAGTCAGATAAGGCAAAGATCAAACTTTTAGTCAAACACTTCAGGTGGCCTGGTAGGAAAGAAAAAACGGACATGTATGTTTCAGTAGGATAATTGTGTGAAACTGTAGCTTTATCTAGTGAAATGTTTTACGAAACGTAAAATTGCCCTTCTTCCATGAACATCTTGATCCACAGACCTAAATAACATTACAAAATCTGAGAGGAAGGCTGTAAAGAGCATAAGACAGGACTCTGGACAATTTGGAGAGATTGCGCTCCAACATTGTAAAATGATGGAATAACTGCTGTCCTATTGACCAGGGTTTGTTCGATGTCCTAATGGGAGGGGTATCAAAAGTGGTGCCACCTGTAATTTTATCAACAGTTGTTTTAACATGTTTTTCCCCACTGAATAAAAACAATAAAATTAAAGATTTTTATTTTTTTTTTTTTAAGATGGATTTTTCTGAAGGGTTTTTGTTTATTTTACAGGGAAATATTGGCTTAACAGGAGCAGATGGACCAAAGGTACAAAAAAACTGATCTTTAGCATGGGGAATGTGCCATATTGTGAAGTAATTTTCAGTCTAAAATAATATTTGTATATAATTTGCCCTTCAAGGGTGACCATGGAGACCAGGGCATCCAGGGACTAGGTGGACCCCGGGTTTGTAGTTCATTTCTATATTCAGCTGATTTCTTGCAACAACCTCTGCTTGTTTTACCCTGCAGAGAATTAATTGCATTTGCTTAGAATGAGTTATAATCAACATTTTTAGCTGAGGCTAAGATTCAGTGATGAAAAGATTCACTTTTGTGTGACTCATTTTTACTCTTAGGGGAAAAAGGGATTGAAAGGAGAGAAAGGGGACAAGGTGAGTTCATCTCTTTCAGTAATGTATTCTTCCCTCATTAGAATGAAAACTCTCTTTATGTTATGCTAAAATTAAATAATTTTTACTTCAATGATGCGTAAGGCTGATCATGCTGGGTGTACATGTAAAATTTATGAAATGCTTTTTTAATTTTAGGGAGAGCAGGGAGAAAAGGGACCAGGTGGACCACCAGGACCTCAAGTTAGTGAAGTTTATTATTAGTAAAAACATAAGATGCTCCACACCTACTGTCTTCATTGATTTACTGTAAAAAAATATATATGTACATACATCAGTTTATTTATCTTTTTATTAGAAATTAAAAGCTAGAACTAATGCTAATCTAGTACATCTTGTTAGGGGAGGGACTGTGTGCTCAAATTCTGAATATAACAAATAAGGAAGCCACTTTCTAAGTTTTGTGGATCAGAGTTTAACATACATGGTTTGAGCCATTCTGAGTCAAACTTTGAATTCTCAGTGGGTAAATTCAACAGGTTAGTCATGTTTGTTGTATTCTGTTCTTCATTTGAAGCTGTCAGCTTTAGAAGATGACATCTCAACAATTTTCTTCTTCGGGACCATCAACAGCTTTTTAGAGACCATAACACTGAATCTTCATTGAGACAGCAAAACAAGTTTTCTAAATAAAATCCAGCACATTGACATGTTTGTTCAACTTCTCAAGGGACTAACTGGGCCGATTGGGTTGAAAGGAGATGAAGGAAAAAGAGGAGCCCCTGGAGATCCTGCCAAGGGTGTAAGAAAACATAATCATGCATTTAAACAGCATAAATAAATCATTTGTTGCTAAATTTCCTGTCTCCTTTTCACTAACCTGGCAGATAATTGGCCCACCTGGAAAAAAGGGTGCCAGGGTGAGTCTGTTTCTTTTTTTTGACACTTCTTTGTTGGGTAAAGAGAGCACAACTCAGGGCTGTTTGGCACAAACATTTTTGCTAGCAGTATAACTTTAACACAGAATTTGTATCCTGCTAAAATGTTTTCTGTTTATAAACAGTTAACATTTGTTACTAAATGTTCAAAATTAAATTAAAATATAATCCAAATTATTAGTTAGACCCCTTTCACTAGTTTTTAATTGCCAAAATGTCTTAAAAATATAGCTGCTGGAATGTCATCAGATATCAGCAAGCTTGGAAAACCCCAATTCAGCTTTAGGGAACTCTTGGTATTACTGCACTCAGAACTCCCCCAGTAGTGGGTGTAGCAGAGGGTGATGCTCACAGCACCTGTGTAGCTGAGTGTTCTGTTGCTTTCAGACTAAACACTGCATGTACTGAGCTCACTGTGCAAGTCAGTCGTAAACCATTGGGGGCTTGGCTGAAAACAGCTTCATTGTGTTCCCTGCAAATCATGCGGGCAACTATTGTTCCCTGCATGATTTGGTTCATGCAGGGAACAATAGTTTTCATTGTGGCTATTCTCTATGTGCAGAGTTACAATGCTTAAAGTTATATTGATACGTTAGTCTTGTTCTATACTTAGTAGTAGAACTAAACCTGCAACAGTGAGATGGAAAGGAATAGGAAAAACAAGAGAGAGACCCAGCAGAGTGGGACTGATTAAGAAGCTGTTTCCACTCTGACCAGCTGTTTAGCACTGCGTCCCCAGCAGTTTCATAGATATCTTCTGTGAGTTCAAGTTTGACCAGAGCACTTCCACACAGAGGGGTGCTTCACTCCACTTGTACTGTGTTCACTGCAACACAGAAGCTTTGTTACACATTACAAGTGTATAGGTTTGTGAGTGTAGAGCTGCTTGAACTGCTTTCTGCATGAAAGCCTCTTTACATCAAAGTACTTGAAGTTCTACCAGCCAGGTGTTGGCAAAGACTTCATGCACCTGCCTGTCTTGGTCCTTACATATTAAGATTTGTTCATGCTCAAGGCCTTTTCAAAATGCTGCAGAAAACATTCATGTTCTGGATAATTTCCCAGTGTGGTCTTGGTCCACTGTGAAGAGGGACTTGGTAATGGCATATTCAGGAGATAAAATATGTAAAAATTCAACAAATCTTGCTGTGCTTTTAACCTTTTAAAAAACAAAGATATTTCAGGCTCAAAATAGTCATTCAATAAATTCGAATGTTGGTTCCATTGAGGGTTGTTTGTCAGATTTAAAAGTACATTTGAAAAGAAACAACCTTTTTAAGCAAGTATCAAATGTATTTTTTTTAATATATAATTTTCTTTTATTGGTCTAAAATATTTCAGTCTCAAATGTCATGTTTTCATTCGCTGTAAACCGAACCAGCATAAATGGGAACAAAAGAAATGAAGGCTTGAAAACATCAGTCTGTATGCAATTTATGTCTCACTTAGTGAATTGAGTTACTGAAATAAATTAGCTTTACAATAATATTCTAATTTATTGAACATGACTGTATAATGAAAAGATGGGGACACAATGTTATTCAGGTTTATAACTGACAAATTTAGCTGCAACTTTTGAGCCACAAAAACTACCCACTGATTGGAAGATCACTGCCTTAAATTCGGACACAACCTCACGTTTGTTTTTAAGTTGGCCATATTTATCTCTTAACTTGTTGAAGATGCATCTCTCAGCTTTGGAGAAGTGATGCTTCTGATGTTTTGTTCCATGAAAACATTTATTAATTGTTCAGGGTATTCTTGCACACTCACTCAGCCCTGTGGGTCCGCTTATCAAACACAATTAAGATTTCTCTCATTAACTTTTGCAGTTGGCTTCTGAATGCTTCGTTAAAGGGGACCTTTTTAATATCAGTCCCCAGGGTATCATTTAGAGTGTGGGGGGGGAAACTTTGACCACAATCATGACTGACTTTGTGTCCAGGTTCTGTATATGAATTGTTTTCCTGTCTTACAGGGAGATGTCGGCCCAATTGGTCAAACAGGCCCTCAGGGAATCAAAGGAGATCGAGGAGATAAAGGAGAGAAGGTTAAAAGAGGAAAACTTGGTTTTGACTACATTTATTCAGGTGGGAGCAGAAAAATGTTACTGTACTGCTGTTGTTTGATTTGGTTCATGCAGGGAAGTCCTGGTTTTGGGATTCCAGGTCTGCCAGGACAAAAGGGGGTAAATGGTGAGAGGGTGAGTCGTTAACTCTGTTTTCATCTTGTACTTATGAAGCAATAAAAATAGATAAATGATTTTAAATGTTTTGTTATTCATAGGGAAATGTTGGTCTGTCAGGAAAACCAGGGCCAAAGGTCAGTGAAATTTAGTCTCTTTAGGTAAAATAAGGTTTTTTTTTTTTGTTTTGTTTTGTTTTTTTTTTTTTTTTTAATTTCAAATCAGTTAAAATAAAGTGTTAGGTCAAGTTGTCTCTAAGCACATTTTTTTTTTTTTTTCAAACTGATTTAAAGTTTTTTTTTTTTTTTTTTTTTTTTTTTTTTTTTTTTTTTTTTTTTTTTTTTTTTTTTTTTTTGCTTGCATGATTCACTTTTTGTTTTTGGAAAAATACCTTTCACCAACACACATCAGATTTATTGTGCATGAAACTCTGCTTTTATCTGTTTTTTGTTTGGGGAAAAAAAGCCCAACAAAAACAACCAAACGGGTCCATCTTAAGAATAAGACCTAGTGTCTTAGTTAAGTTACTTTTTGCAGAAAGCATTTACTTGAAAAATAAGAAATGGGGTAAAAAAAAAATATATTAATAACTTAAGTTGAACAAATAGTAATATTTTCTTAAGACAATGGTGGTAATGTTAAACAAATACTGGCTCGAATTTTATTTTAGCTGAGTAAAAAAGAAAATAAAAATCAGATATGTACCCTTTTAATTTTTTGACTTTTCCTCCTATTTTTATAAAGAAGAAATGAATCAAGACCTGTACTTTCATAAAGAATAACACAAAAGTTAATAGCTCCACAAGCATTTACATATTAAAAAGATATGGGTAAAACAAAATGTGAATCATGAAACTAATTTGTCCAAAGAACCCCATCAAATCTGTTTGTTTTAGTTATGTGACAACATGGAAGCATACATTACCGAATTTTTACTTGCTTAAGCAAAAATTTTCTGTGCAAAGCTCATTCTTGAATTTGGTGCATTAATCTTCAGGGTTTTCTAAGTATTTTTCAGGCAGAGGGTTTTTACTTGGGCTTCCTTGAATAGCCTCATTCCCTGTCACAGCAAGCGGTAGATTTGATCAGGAATGCCCTAACGCTAATGGTGCACCATTTACCTACCCCGAGCAGACAAGTTTGGTGTTTACAGTGAAGGATTTAGACAAAACTTTTTCCTTTTGTGTTGAATTATAAGACTATAATTATAAGGGTTTGTTTTTTGTTTTTTTTTTTCAGGGCAAAGATGGTGCAAAAGGAGAAAAGGGGAGTGTTGGCTTACCTGGAAATTCTGGAGAACCAGGATTAAGAGGTAAAGATGTAAGTAAGTCCTGTGTGGCTGTTAAATGGCAATTAAAATGAGTCGTTGGTGTAAAGCTGTGGCGATCAGTTTCATTTTTATTACATAGCATTGTCTGATAAACAGCAGATTAATAATTCAAATCCAACAGAGTGGACTGCAGCGCAACGGAACTCAAGTCAAAGTACAATGCAGCGCTAAAGTACTCACACCAATTCAACTTTTTTTGTGTTGTAATGTTGCAACCATGAGCTTCAATAGATTTTTAAGGCATTTTCAGATAGCAGTTAGTTGCACTTGTATCTAAGGGTGTCGAAGTAAAGAGGGCTGAATTACCCCCTTTAGATCTATTTGAACAAAAAAAAGTTGAAAACAATGTCTCCTCTTTCCACTTGACAGTTATGCTACACTTAGATAAAACATTTTTGGTTGGTCAGATAAAACCTAAAATGTAATGTAAATGTAGTGTGAATGTCTACATGGTAAATGCAATAATATTCATTCTCACTTGTCCATATAGGGAGCACCTGGAGCTAAGGCAGAACAAGGCATGAAGGTATGATCAGTCTATCTACATGATACCAATCAGTTTGATTTGAGAAAAATTTTCAAACCTAACCCTGCTTGTGAGGACGGATTCTTCTAAGTTGTAATCAATTAAGCCATGTATGAAATATTGCTCTAAAATAATTTTTTGTGTATTTTGCAGGGTGAACCAGGGTTAACTGGAGAGCCCGGTGAAAGGGGAATAAGGGTATTTTTGCATTCCTAAAATTGAAATCAATAACAATATATATTAAACCGATTTTAAAAAAGTACTGAAAAACTTTCTATTTTAAGCCTATTTATCTGCCTTAGTTTTTCCCTGCATTATAACTTGAGTTATAATAAAATATTAAACAAATATTTGCACTGTTTTTAAACTATATCCTAATGGAAAGCTTAAAACTGTCATTCTGTTGTCGATCAGGGTCCACTCGGGTTACCAGGGCGACCAGGTGACCCTGGAGAAAAAGGCGAACCTGGTCTTCCTGTAAGTTGTCCCACTTGATGATTGCCACATCTTGCGGCTCTCCCAGATTTATTGTAACAATGTGAGGTATTTATTCCCCCACCCTTTATTTATTTTTTTGAAGGGTACTGATGGAAAGAAAGGCGATAAAGGAGAGATGGTATGTATGTGTGTGTCCACCCCCCACCCCTCTCAGTGACGTTGCTGTTTATTGTCTCTCCTTCTGGCTGCTTTCTGATCATTCTTCTGTGTCACTCACCCTTTAAATGCTGCACAGCCTTTTATGCTCTTGTGAAGAAATGATTCCTGTTTTGATATGATACTAATTAACTTGGCTTTTTGTGTGTGTCACCCCTGAGAGCACAGTCTAATTTTCCCTTGTGTTGCAAACGCTACGTGTTTTGTGTGACATCTTTGATGTTAACTGTTGCTTTGTTCCTGTTCTTTTGATCCAACTGGGACTGGAACAAAGGGGAAACCTGGACTCCCCGGAACACAAGTAAACAAATCTGCATTGCTGTTTTATACTCTTCATTCCTTAAAACATATCAGTTTTTTCTCAGTATTTGCTTTGCTTAATTTCATTTTCTTTGGAATAAACGTGATTTGTTGTCCTGTTAATTACCAGATTGTTGCAGAAAACAACATACTGACCAGAGTCATTAAGGTAACTAGAACAAATAACATACAGCATCCTCAATCAGAATGTATTTTTGTCATTCAGTGATAACTGCTACTTTTTCTTTGTACCGTCTTTGTTTCAACAGGGTGACCCTGGAGAACCGGGCCAGCCTGGCTTGAGAGGAGAAGCGGGTCTACCTGGCCCAAGGGTAAAGATTATTTAGTGTTAAGTAAATAAATAATAATATTTTTAAATAATAATAATAATAATATTTTTAAATAATAATATTTTCACAGTTACCATTGAGAGTAGCAAAGTGAAACACAAAATAGTTTGAATTTACGATGGTTACATACAGCCTATGGACACATTGTGTTTTGTTCCAGAAAATGGCATATTTTTTCTTAGGTTTATAAGAAATACTTTACAACTTGAAAGAAAACTTCATTAAATAATCATTACTTAATCAGTAATATACATAACAGCAATTTTCCAGTTGACTCAAAGATCACCTAAAAAGCAGGAGAAATCAATTTTCCACTTGGGTGGGGTTTTTGGCTTTTGGACAATGCTTCTGATAATTGTTTTGACTCTGACAGAAATCTTGTGAAAAGCCCCTGGTCATGGCTAGTTTATGGTGGTACTGTGTTCTTTTCCCCTCCAGAAATAGCTCCTGTAGTGCTCCCTGAAACACTCAGAAGTTTAAAACAAACCCTGTAACCATTGTCTCTGCAACAATAAGGTTGCAAAGACCGTGAGGAAGTTTTTCGTTTTTACCCATCACAAGATCCTCCTTGTGTGATCCTTTGGAATGAGACTTTTTTTTTTTTTTTTTTTTTTTTTTTATTGGCCAGAACTTAGGAAAAAAACAGTTAATACTAAGTTGACCTGAAAAAGAGCAGGATTGCTTTCTAAATGCTGACCGATTTCAGATTTTCTTTTCTTTTTTTTTTTTTTTTTCCTTTTAACTGATTATGCCTTTTCCAACTCGGTTCAAGTGTATACTTATTCTGTGTGTCATACCACTTTATTACACGGCC